>JBBMOC010000112.1:185257-220897 GCA_037975185.1 Centropyge bicolor | reverse complement strand
TGTCAAATGTTGGCTTTGTTGAAAACAGCAGTATTTACATTCTATGGTTTGTGAAACACAGATGATTTCCTGCAGACTTCATCTGTTTTTCCAGAAGCACCTGACGACATGTTCATGTTGGAGCCTCATTTTTCAAACTTGAAAGATGAATAAACGGCTCAGACACTTGAATTTTAGGGGTCATATTATGTGAAAACTTACAAATTCTCATAAAGACAAATTGATTACTGACGTCTATGTTATAGACAAGTGAAGTGAGTGAGCTCGACCCTGTGACCAGGACCAGGACCAGGACCAGGACCACACCCTCCTCTCCTGCAGACCTACATCAGTGTGAATACACCTTCGCTCAACAGAGAGTCATCGCCAGCTTATTGCTGTTCAAACACTCATATAGCCTTTGATCAATAGACTCATAAAGATAAAGTTAACAGACAGGATGAAGGTGTTCTCCAAGCGGAAGCCTTCAGCCAATCAGCTCCATGGATGCTCCGCTGTGTATTTGAATGGACTTCATACTTCAGAGTGATGTGCAGCCGACAGGGATCTGAGGTTCAGCGTCAACGAGTCAAACTTCATCTAACCAGTCTGACTCTCTTCATGAAGGTCCCAGCAGGTGGGGAACCTGGACTCTGGCCTGCTGCCTGCAGCTGATTGGCTGAGAGCAGGCTGTCAGGCGGAGGGAGGCGGAACAGGATCGACCTGTTTGTCTCCAGCAGCTGAGCGTCTCCCAGTCGGCGGCCGGACGTCGGAGACATGCTCACAGTCAGAGTGGGTCAGTGCTGCTCGTTGCTCTTCTGTTGACTCTCATTTCTCTGTTCAGGGTGAGCGTAGACCAGCAGCCATGCCCTCCCCACCCCCCCACCCCCACCCCGTCCTAAATCTGTTCCAAACCTTTTTTAACAGGAAACATCAAGATGGCAAGACGACAGAACTTTGCAGGAGGTAAGTTTTCATTGAAGGAATGTGTGTGTGTGTGTGTGTGTGTGTGTGTGTGTGTGTGTGTGTGTGTGTGTGTGTGTTTTATTACTGTGCTTACTTCCTTGTTGATTGTTAACATACCAGGATGTGACTGATGATTCCACTGAGGAGTGGCCTGTGCACTGTTCACCCTCTGACTGGGGGGTGTAGTCGTTGTCTCTGACTCCAGATGAACCGACATGTATTATATATACATGGAATTAAAATCCTGCGTTCTGGATTTCAGAGATCACATGTTGTGGTGTGGTGTGTTTTGCTTTGTTTGTTGGAACCAGTCGAACCAGTCCACCTCTGAACGTTATTCATTCAATCACTCTGCTCCGCATGTTGAGAGCAGGACAGTGACACACACCAAACTTACAGGATGAAAAGTGTTGAGCTAGAACTGGACTCTGAGATTTGAATCTCAGACCTGTGACACAAACACGAGTCATGTGACGCTTTAAAGAGTTGGTTCAGCTTCAGAGGGAAAACTTCCTCCTCCACTTTATCACCAACATTCATCAGCAGCACATGTGGACATACGTGGTTTCCACTGGACCTCTGAGAAGTAACTGTTACTGAGACGGAGCAGAAACCGGTCTCAGGTCTCAGGTCTCAGGAGCGACTGGTTCCAACCACAGCTCAGACAGTTTGTGCTCTCATTTGTTCTGTTGGTCTCTGCAGGAGCTTTGAAGTGCATGTTGCTGCTGGTGCCTTTGGTTCTCTTCATCACACTGGTCCTGCAGAGATACAGCAGCCCCTTCAAAGGTACAGCAGCAACAAGGGGACGGCTCTGTTCCCAGCCAGCTCCAGACCTGTAGATCATCAGACCAGCCCTGTCGATCATCAGACCAGACCTGTAGATCAGCCAGCTCCAGACCTGTAGATCATCAGACCAGACCTGTAGATCAGCCAGCTCCAGACCTGTAGATCATCAGACCAGACCTGTAGATCAGCCAGCTCCAGACCTGTAGATCAGCCAGCTCCAGACCTGTAGATCATCAGACCAGACCTGTAGATCAGCCAGCTCCAGACTGTCTCTAAATGTTGATCCAGATCGTTTCACGTCCTTCAGGTCTGCAGGCTGGTTGGTCGTTGGGATCCTGACTCTAATGTCTCTCTGATCCTCTTGTTTCCTCTGCAGACATCGGCTCGTCCAGTCAGACCTTCCAGGCGCCAGCTAAACTCTCAGGTCAGTGGTTCAGTCTGATGGGGATCAGAGGCTGAGGTTGATCTGATTCATCCATGTCGCTCGTTTCCTCCTCAGTTCGGCCGTGCGTCATGAAGAACTGCCCGGATCAACACTTCAGCTTCTACATCCAGAGCGGAGCCGCCAACGTTGTGGCTCCCAAGATCTGCATCCAAAACAAACTGTAGGTCTTTGTGCTCCTCTGTTTGAAACCTGCTTTTAATGTCGCACAAAATGAATCATTTAGGACGTGAAACACAAAGTTTACAACCTGGACTCGACCTACGAGTCCCAAACTTGTTGTAATGGACTCGAGACCACTGCGACTTTGTTTACCTTCTCTTGGAGCTGTCTTCTGTCCTCCACCCGCTGTCCTTCACCCTCTGTCCTCCTCCGTCCTCTGTCCTCTGTCCTCCACCCCCTGTACCCGATCCTCCACCCTCTGTCCTTATCTGTCCTCTGTCCTCCACCCCCTGTCCCCCATCCTCCACCCTCTGTCCTCATCTGTCCTCTGTCCTGCATCCTCCTCTGTCCTCTGTCCTCCATCCTCCTCTGTCGTCATCTGTCCTCTGTCCTCCACCCTCTGTCCTCATCTGTCCTCTGTCCTCCATCCTCCTCTGTCCTCTGTCCTCCACCCCCTGTCCCCGATCCTCCACCCTCTGTCCTTATCTGTCCTCTGTCCTCCACCCCCTGTCCCCCATCCTCCACCCTCTATCCTCCTCCGTCCTCTGTCCTCCACCCTCTGTCCTCCCCCGTGCTCGCTGGCTTTGTTTGCTCTTCCTGTCGTGTTGATGTCAGCTGACACTCAGAGCTGCTCAAACCTTTCTCAGGGTTCTTGGATCAGCGCTGAACAACGCTGGATTTGGAATAAACATTGTCATAATGGACGGTGAGTTTTGAACCAGTCAAGGTCTGCATCGTCTCTGTTTGTGCCTCATGAACCGTCCTCCATTGTAAAGTGTCTTTGTTCCACAGGTAAGACAGGAGAAGTCACGAAGACGGATCACTTCGACATGTACAGCGGAGGTAGGTGGCAGCTCGTGTTCTCCTGAGCCGAATCAACAGATGTGATGTGAAACAAACCTCAAACGAAGCTCGACCACATGTTTGTGTTGCAGAAGTCGAACCTCTCATCGAGTTCCTGAAGAGCGTGGAGCGCGGCTCCGCTGTGCTGATGGCGTCCTATGACGATCCCTCATCAAAGTAAATGTCTCAACTTCTACATCCACTGTCCATCCTTCCCTTTAGATTCCAGCTGAACCAGCAGGAGTTAATGAAGCGACAGTGAATCCAGATGATCTAAACACACCAGAAATGTCATGAACGAGCAGTCACAGTGAAGGCAGCAGGTCGACACTGTCGCTCTGTGAACTTTACAGCAGCAGGTAGATGTAGGTGACCGTCCGGTGAAAACCACGTATCTCCAGAGGTTTTCATGAGAAAGTCCTCCTCCTGAAGCTGAATCAGCTCTGTGAAAAGCCTCTTGGATCCAAAGTCCTGGACTCAGAGCTGAAACCAGGCTGTTTCTCTGATGGAGCTTTGTGGAGATACGTGGTTCTCACAGGACGACCGGGTGACAGACACGTTCAGAAAAAGTGGTTCAGATGAGCTTCAACATCTGCAGCAGGAGAATGACACAGACACAGTGAAGCAGCAGGAAGATGGATCCAGAAACATGAGAGAAAAACTTTGTGCATGTTTTCCAGGTTAAATGAAAATGCGAGGAAGTTGATTTCTGAGCTGGGAAGCTCTGCTGTTCAGTCGCTGGGCTTCAGAGATAACTGGGTGTTTGTTGGTGGGAAAGCAGCAGAAGTGAAGAGCGGCTTTGAGAAGGTAAAAACTACATGTGCATTTTACATCGATTCCTCTGAGCCTCAGTCCTTCATTCAGTTCATCATTCAAATTCATGCTGTGCAACCAAATCCTCTCACACCCTGCGTCTTCACACCGACGGTCCAGATCTCAATGTTTCAGATAGTGTTGAATTCAGTGAAGCTGCAGGGGCTGAATGTTTCACCCTCAAAGTGATACAACATATCATTAATATTTGATGTTGTTCAACAGTCTGAAAAATGTTGTTTCCATCTTTGAAGCTGCTCATGGGCAGATTGAACTGTCTGTTTGTTCCAGTTCCTGAAGAACGACAGGGCAAAGAATAAATATGACAACTGGCCCGAGCTCATCGACATACAGGGCTGCATCCCCACGTACCTGGAGTGACCCGCTGCCTCGTCCTGAAGGACCACCTCACTGTTTTAAGACCAACTACAGCAGGAGGAATCCGGAGAAACACGGCGTGTGTGTAGGATGGAGAAACTGTTGACATTTATACAAGAAGATGAGACTGGCCAAACCTGGTGTGTTTGCTGATCTGTGTTTGACCTGCTGGGCTGGATGAGGCAGTTTCTGCATCATTGGAAATGAATGCAGAGAAACGCACCTGTTCTCTGTGCTGCTTGTTCCTCAGGTGAAGGTTCGACAGAAACATTGAAATACAGACTTTTCAGTTGCAGCAAAACAGGTCACAGACTGGTGAACATTCAACAACATCGTGATTTTAAACCTTTTTATTGGGGTCTGAAGAACAGTTTGCATCAGTCAGGAGTGTTTCAGATTGTCCACCATCATTACAGAAGAGGTAATAACGAGTTTCACCGGCTGGTGATGACGTCATAGAGGCAGGACGGACGTCAGCGAATGTGGCCAAACAATGTGAATAAAACTTTTAATACATTATTTTGTGATCTAAGGATCAATGAGGGATCATCCAATCTGATTTTATCTTATAATTGTATATGTACTTATGACTGTGATGTCTGTTTAATATTGTACAAACAAAAAATACACCTATTGTTTATATATATGGTACATATGAGTGCGACTGTGGGTCTGCAGGGCAGGGGAGACATGTCAGCATATATTTTAAGGAAATAAAGGGATTTTTAAAAAAATCTTTTCCATGGTCTACAGGTTTGTGAATAAGCAATTCATGCTCAAAGTTAATTCAATACTATTACTGAGTTATTACAGTTTTTTCTATAATAGTACAGACTGTGTTGATAAACCCTTTAACTGAGAAAT
Organism: Centropyge bicolor; assembly: GCA_037975185.1. NCBI lineage: Eukaryota > Metazoa > Chordata > Actinopteri > Pomacanthidae > Centropyge > Centropyge bicolor. The sequence goes on along the minus strand of JBBMOC010000112.1, from coordinate 215,664 downwards.
AAAAGGCTTTGAGATTAATTTTGTTTTAATTCCTTCAAGTTTCTTCTATTTGAATTTTTCGATATGTTTGAATGTAAAAAACATGATATTTCATATTATACAAATATTAGGATCTAAATATTTCAGGGGTGAAATAAAAACATTTTTAAAAAATACTGCTAAAATTCATGTATTCACCTCCTCTTTAAAAAAACCCTTAAACATTTCATATGTAGAACCACAGAACAAAATGGGTGAATAAATCATTGTCATGTTCATATTTTTATAACTGTATATAGCTATAACTGGTAGCGCTAAAGTCAAGCCTGTGATACGTTTATTTTTTCCCTAAAATATTAAATAATTTCAGTTAAACAGATTTTACAGAGGAACTGAACTAGACGAGACCAGTTTCCGCCCGAACATTCATCCAGAAGGACCCAAAACTTCGTATTTGATTGGCTATACCAACCGCCAATTAGGTGAAAAGAGCTGAGCAGACGCTCTGATTGGGTCAGAGCGTCAAGTCTACCGGAAACAGAAAAGAAGAATAATCCGATTGGCGGGACGAGTGACTGAGGTCTTAATGGCGCATCCTTGTGTTGTCGGAGGAAAACTTTTCTGCTTTATTCCATCAACTGTGGAATAAATTTGGCGCCGTCTGGTTTATGTGACAATACAGACTCCAAAATGGCGACGTTAGTTCTGGATAACGGAGCCTATACGGCGAAAATTGGATACAGTCAAGAGAAAGTCAGGTCAGTTTGATCACGTTAGCAAAGCAGCTAATGTGACTGCTAACAACAAACGGATGCTTCAGCTCATCTGCTTTAAACCTGTGGTTCTCTGTCCTGTCACAGAACGTTAGTGTTACACTGACAGCAGCACCGTCTCTGACTCTTATACAGAGAAAACTGAACGATTTCAAATGAACAAGCGTCACTTTAGACCAAACATGAAGCTTCAAGGCTCAAACTGAAATCAGTAGAATCGAATCAGAACTTCTACAGTAGATCACAGAACTATGTTACTGATTAACAAGTCAATAAAGCCACTGCTGACGGTCAGTTTAAATTGACAGTCATCTGAAATAAGGCTAAAAATTCACCAAAAGCTGAAAGAGTTATTATTAACGCAATGCTTGAAAACACAGATTGAGACACTGTTCTGTATTCTCTATTTAAACACAAGTACTCGCTGGTAATAAAGGCAGAATGTCAAATCAGAGCAAACCGACCAAGTGTGTATTTATTTCCATTCGTTCACGTCCGACAGTCCCATCATAAAGGCTTTTTAATGACCTTCCTTCTCTCTTTCCACCTCAGCGTCATCCCAAACTGCCAGTTTCGCTCCAAGACGTCCAGATTAAAAACCTTTACAGCCAATCAGCTTGATGAGATCAAAGATCCTTCAGGTCTCTTTTACATCCTCCCCTTCCAGAAGGTGAGAGAGTGTGAACACATGCAGTGGCTGCTGCTTTACAGTGAACTGCTGTTTAATAGTTCCAGAGATTCTTTCTCATTTGCTCTCTCCTGTTCTCGGTCCTCAGGGTTATCTGGTCAACTGGGATGTCCAGAGGAAAGTGTGGGACCATCTGTTTGGAAAGGAGATGTTTAAGGTAAAGTCCTTTTCTAAGGTCCTTTGGTTTGTTCTCCTGGAAATGTTTCTTTTTAATCACACTATCTTCTAATCTGATCTGATGTCATCACCTCCTCCACTGCTGGTGGCCATGTGTTCGGGTCCAGGTGGAGTTTGCAGACACCAGTGTCATCATCACCGAGCCGTACTTCAACTTCTCCTCCATTCAGGAGTCGATGAATGAGATCTTGTTTGAGGAGTACCAGTTCCAGTCGGCTCTCAGAATAAATGGTGAGTCAGAGTAGATACTCAACAAATGTAGAGTGAAATGACACTTGCTCAGGTTCTATGCTGCAATAATCCAAATATTCACCTACATGGACATGACTTTTTTTTTTGATCCACCCAACTAGAAAAGTGTGTATTCTTTTAATGAATAGACAAACTCTGTTAGATTTGTGCCACCACAGTTCAGTTCTGACTTCATTCTAAACATCTACTGTTCCATTCTTTTGGGGTTCTTAAAACAAGACAAGGAAATCTTCATTATTTGCACATAGTGATATTATTTGTAATGTTTTGTTTCCAAGTCTTAAAAGAGTTCCTGTTATATGTGTTTAATCTCTGCTGAATCTGTGTTCTGTCTCCAGCCGGCTCGCTCAGCGCTCATCACTACTTCCACACAAAACCCTCTGAACTCTGCTGTTTGGTGGTCGACAGTGGATTCTCCTTCACCCACATCGCCCCCTACTGCCGCAGCAGGAAAATGAAGGAGGGCATCCGCAGGTCACAGGGCGGCAACAACATCAGCAACCTGCAACAGTGTTAACAGTAATAGCAACGAAAAATGCTAATGACCTATTGGTTTATTTCTCTTCCAGGATCAATGTAGGAGGGAAGCTACTGACCAATCACCTGAAGGAGATCATTTCATACCGGTACGTTCACCTCACTCTGTACTGCTGATGTCTTGTTGTTTTTTATCTGTAAGTGGTACAGTTTTGGGTTTTTTTCCCCACAAAGATCAAAATAATCTTTCTCTTCCTTCCAGCCAGTTACATGTCATGGATGAAACTCATGTCATCAACCAAGTTAAAGAAGATGTCTGTTACGTCTCCCAGCAGTTTTACAAGGACATGGAGATTGCACAGTAAGGCCACAGACGCCCAGCAAACACAGAGGACAGATTTGATTAAACAGAGTTCAGGCTCAGGACATTTAGTTCAATCGATATGCTTTGTTCAAGCCACGAAGAAAATGTGCTGGTTACAGGTTAAAACAAGCAAGTTTGTTTCTTGCAGGCTATTTCATTGTTTGTTAAAGCAGTAGTTCAACTTTTAGTGAATTCTTCCTCTTCCTCTCTGGTGATGCTACATTTTCTGCTTTCTCAAAACCGTCTTCGTGCTGCAGCTGTCTGCAGCTCGTCAGGTAGTGTTTTATCAGGAAGGCTCTGACCGAATGACTGACAGCTCTTCTGTGTGGTCTGTTGCCAGGATGAAGGGGGAGGACAACTCTGTGATGAGGGATTATGTTCTTCCAGATTTTAGCTCCATCAAAAAAGGCTTCTGCAAGGTGAGATCATGTTTTCCAGTATTTGTCTTTGTGAGTTGTTATTACAGAGTGACGTGTCTGTCCATCCATCCCGTCCTGGAGCCTTATTTATGACCACGGCTGCTGTTCCTCCTCTTTGGTCATTCTGCCCACCAGCCGCGAGAGGAGATGGTCTTCAGTGGAAAATACAAGACAGGAGAGCAGATCTTGAGGTTGGCCAACGAGCGCTTTGCTGTGCCTGAGATGCTCTTCCACCCGGCAGACATCGGCATCCAGGAGATGGGCATCCCAGAGGCCATTGTGGACTCCATCCAGTCCCTGCCGGAAGGTCAGACCACACGCTGCACGTTCTGCCTTAGAGATCACATTTAACAGCCACAATCATTGATCCTCCTGTGTTAGGAGTGAAGTAAAGTAGAGACGAGCAGCCTCACTCACTGCTCGTGGTCTTGTTTGGTGTGAGGTCTAACATTAGCTGAACTAATGATTTTGCACTACATTTTAAAACAACAAACACAACGTTTAGTGTTGCAGCTAATTTATTTACTCTATGTCCACTTTTGCACTTTTTTACACCAACTTTACAGAGAATATCATATTTCTGTATGTGTGAGTGTGAGGAGCCACTAACAGGGTTTTTCTGCCACCAGACATGCAGCCCCACTTCTACCAGAACATCGTCCTGACTGGAGGCAACACTTTGTTTCCAGGCTTCAGGGAGCGACTGGAGGCTGAGCTGCGATCGCTCGCCCCCGCCCACCTGCCTGTGTCAGTCCTGCTGCCTGCCAAGTAAGTTCAGCTTGATTTACAGTTGGACAGAAAATAGGTCGGTTGTTCTTCTGGGCGTAGATGCAAATCTGCAGAAGCTGCAGCTGAGGTGCTCCTCATCAAAGATGTAACTTCATGCAGGGCTGTGTTAAAGATGATCGCCACTGATTTTCCACCTCACAGTTACAGTGGGGAGTTTAAGCAGGATGGTCACTGACCACATATGACACATCCATCTGAACGCTGCAGGTACCTACAGTGTGACTCTGTTAACCACTTACATTGACCTCAGTCTGAAGGCCACAGTGCTGGTTCTTATCTTGATGAGAAATCATGTGCCGCTGAAGTGACGCTGCGTTGTTTGTGGAAGTGATTAAAGATATTTCTCTGCTGCTTGTGTGCACATGAAGTCGCCACTGATGGTATTCATTGTCTTGTCCTACAGTCCGATCTGTTATTCATGGGAAGGAGGGAAGCTGCTGGCCCACAACCCGGACTACGACGAGATCGTGGTAACACGAGAGGACTACGAAGAGAACGGACATTGTATTTGTGAAGAAAAGTTTGATATTTGACTGAACTGAAAGTCTGCATCACAAAATGAAAAAGGAAAAATATCAGCATGTGAGAGATCGGAGTCATGGAAACCCACCTGTTTGTATCTCAGTTCTCATTCACTCACAGGAGAAACAGGAAGTGAAATGAGAAATGTTGTTTTATATTTCATTTCAGTGTGTCTTTTTATACGTGTGTATGTGCTGCTTGTTTCTCTGACCTGTCCGAAGGTGTTGGAGCCAGCAGACATCGTGGCCTCGAGCACTTCCTGGATTATTGTTAGTAAATCTTGTTAAGACAACTTGTGATCATGAGTATGATGTAAGACATGTAAATAATATTTCAACTGTCAATATTTGAATAACAGTTGTCTCTGAGCTCGCTCCTAGTTTTTAATCTTTGTGCTTTATTTTTAGAGTTATTTTTCTAGATTAATTTCACTTGGCATCAAAGCTTCATGGTCAGAAGGATGATGGTGTCTCAGAGTGTCATGAGGAGAGACATCGTCATCATTATTATTATTATTATTGTGTGTTTGAAATAATCTGGAAGTTTTTATATGAATGAGGAGGAAAAATCATCTAATGACAGAAGATAGAACAGAAAGGGACAGTTTTATTTTTAAAAAAAATATTTATATTAATACTAATAATGAATAAAGTACTTTGTCTTTCTGTCTTATACTCTGAATACTTTAAGGACACTGATGATACTCACATACTTTTACGTATACCAGAGTATTGTCACAGTCCAGTATTAGTACTTTTATTGCAGTAGCCTACTGTTCTTTCCTGTGGCTGCAGATAAAAACACGGTCTCGCGCTTCTAACCGGCTGCTTGTGGCGGGAACTGCTGCTCGTTAGCCCCGTTGGCTCCATTAGCTTTGCTCGTTTAGTTTGTGTTGAAACCAGCTCGCCTCATTGTGAAGGTAAGACTGAAGCTAGAGTCCACGATAAAGGTCTGTTTGAGTTCAATTAACTCGCATTATATTATGTCAGTCTGTTGGTGATATTCACCAAACACTAACTGGATCCATTAGCAGAAAACGCTAAGCTAACATTAGGAATTAGCGTAGCTGGCTAACATTAGCATCACTAGCTGGACGCAGTTTGTGTCTGTAAGGTTGAAAGGTTCAGCATCGTTAGCTGAAACTGTACCGACAGACCAGGGTGGAAAATGGCAACAGCAAGAAGACAGATGAAGAAAAAACACCCAGAAGAAAAACCAGATAAAGTGTTTGATTTTACTGAGGAGAAGAAGAAGGAGCTCAGTGGCTCAGAGGACGATGTGAGAGAAGGTACGTTTAGATGCACCTGTTAGCTTCAGGTACCTGTCAGGACATGAACTCTGAACTCTGATAACTCTCAAGGTGGAACTCCCATGGTGGAGAAGTTGGCCAAGAAGAGACCTGCAGCTGACTTTGAAGAGGAGGGAGCAACATGTGCTGTCGGGTATTATTATCATTATTCACTGCTGTTTCATTACAGCTGCTTTTACCTAACACAACAGTTCACCTGAGCATGAAAGTGACATCTGTGTCTCCTCACCATCAGAAATGAGGTACAGACCATGTTGGAGAAATTTGGAGGTAAGCAGCTCTGTGACCTGATTATACCATAAGGACTGGATGTATAACCCTATAACCTGAACGATGAATGAATCAAGTTGGCTGTGAAAGATTGGTCAGATTTTTAGTCTTGATTATTGGTAATTTAATATGTTATATAGTTGATGTTGGACTGTGTTAAGAAAATATTAACACCATTACATGTGAGCACATTGGCAATAACATGTTGTCAAATAAGTAAACTGTTTGTAAAAAATGTCAAAACTCACATATTGTATTGACACCACTATTAATAACCCTGTGATCCACCTCTATTTCTTAGTGTGACAGAAACATTTGCAGTGCTGTCTGTTTGCTTCCAGCTGATATCAGCAAGGTGATGCAGGCCAAGAAGAAACGTCTGGAGAGTCTGACAAAGAACTACATGAAGGGAAGCCAACACAAATTGGAGCAGCTGTGGAACAACTATCACGGCCAGAGGTCTGACTTTCTCCTTCCTGTGACTTCAGGGAAACCACAAAACTCGGATGAAACTGTTCATATGTGCATTAAATTAAGTCACTGCAGCAGGTTAACAGATACGAAGACAACATAACACAACAAACAATTGCATAGTAGAATATATATAGGGGGAAATTGAATGGAAAGTAAGAAATTATAGAAATTACAGTTTTATGAGCTCAAATGAGCATCAGGCCAAAAGAAATGATTATTTATGAAACCTTTTATTAATCTTTTGAGATTTTTAAAATACAAAAATCATAAAATCTTACAAATAGAGATGGCTCACCAGACAAAGTAATCAAAATGAGCTCCATCATTACCAGCTGCTACAGTAAGGAATGAAAACACTTGCAATATAATAGATATCATTCATTTTTCTTAAGTAAAATTATGCATGTTTTTACTCATAACAGTATTTCTACAATGTAGTATTACTACTTCTACTTCACTAAAAGATCTGAGAACTTCTACTGTTTAAAATTCCTGAATTTAAAACGTGTGTGTTTGTGTGTGCTTGTGTGTGCAGGCAGAAGATGACTCAGCAGTACTCCCAGCAGGTGTCCTCTGTGCTGCAGCAGTGGGAGACCGAAGCCCAGCGAACTGAGGAGCAGGAGGAGAAGCTCAATGTTTGTTCCCTTCTTTGCTTTATTGGTTAGAGTCACAGGTTGGATGCTCTGTGACCTCTAGTGTTGCTTTTAACAGAAATGTGTGCGTGATTTATCATGTTTTTGGTTTTGAATAGAGAATCAGCTTGTGATTAAATTAATAAAGGAAAAAAATTATTTTTAAGGGTAAAAAAAAAATCATTTGCCCTTTGACTTTGCAGAGGAAAAGCAGGAAATGTTCTCTCATTCTGTGGTTTGGCACAGTTTTGTACAGCTGACTGTTTGCTTCCGTTCATGCAACTTTTTGCCTGGACTACATGACATTCCAGACTGAAATATTGTGTGGAAGTAAAGGATCTGATTACTTCCTCAACCCCTGCCGAAGCTGAGCAGTTTGCTAAACAGAACATCTAAATGACATAATACTTCTAACTAGAACACAATGGATGCGTCACTGACAGCTTCTGTTGACCCATGAATCTGAGTGATCTCATGAATTTCTTCACAGAAAAGAAGAGAGAGTGACCCTGTCAACTGTGTTTCTCATCTGTAGAATCTGTTCAGACAGCAGCAGAAAATCCTGCAGCAGGCCAGAGTGGTGCAGAACCAGAAGCTGAAGACGGTCAGAGAGCTGTACGAGCAGTTTGTGAAGGTGATGATGGAGGTTGGAGGAGGTTGCTTCCATACGTTCTCTTATATTCTGAAGACACCGGCAGAAATATTTTTAGCTTTGGTTTGTTGGACTGTAGTGGTACTCATGGCAGGATTCACAATGTGAAGCTAATTTTAAAATGCTAACAGAATAAGAGATGATGCTCAGTTATTAGATACAAAATATAGAACTGCAGGAAAGATGTGAGACAGATATATTTAATTTTATTCTTACATGAAGAAGTCAAACTGAAGCTTGTTCTATATTTTCTGCAGAACATTGAGGACATGGAGAAGACCCATGATACTTTCCTGCAGGGGGCGCAACAGGAGCTTAGGAAGGAGATGGCCACCCTGCAGAAGAAGATCCTCATGGACACAGTGAGTGCAGGAAACAGAGTTAGGCTTGATTGATTGATTGATTTTTTTTTTTAAGTTAAACGCAGTAGTTTGATTTACAGGATAAACAACGTTGGCTTTAAATACTTGTCGGTCAGTAGCTTGAAAATAAAGTGGTTATTACACCACGAAGTCACAGATCAAAGAAAATTGGTTGCACTGAAATTTCAGTTAAATATTGGAATTGAACAACTGATCTGTAGCCGATAAGACTAAATGAACAAAGAACAATCCTCATGAATTTAATTTTATACTCATTGGAATATTTTGAATTAAATGCAGTAAGTTACAGTTCAAGGTGTTTATTTTCCATCAAAGCAACAATAGAGCAGAAACAATGTTGGAAGTGGAGCAGAACAGAGAATTATAACTAGTGGAGTAGAAATACATAGTAAGAATGGAAATGATGAAAACAGGAACACAAGGGGCCGTAAACAACTACTGACATAGAAAATAAAGAGGGATATGATGTCAGATGTTTTTGCCACATTCCTGTCCATATTTGTCTCCGCAGCAGCAGCAGGAGATGGCCACCGTCCGTAAATCTCTGCAGTCCATGTTGTTCTAGACGCCTGTTGTTGCACTGAGCCAGTTCCTGTTTTCAGGATGTTACCATGGATTTTATTATTTTTATTAGTTATGTTTGCACAGCAACTGTGTTTTCTGTAATTGGAGCTCCTTTTTGCACTTGTTTAATATGAACGTCGTGTGTTGCCCCTCTGATAGCTCAGGGTTGTTTTGGTTCATTGTGCAGTGAGATTGTACAGAAAAGCCTGGAAAGATTCTGAGAGTGTCAGCGTCGCTTGTGAAGCTCTGGCAAATTTCACAGTTATATTTGAAACAAACATGATTCGTACTTTATACGAATTAAATAACTTCTTAAGTTCACTCTCCATCATTTAAGGTTTATTTCATCTCTGTGAGAGAGTAAAAAATAAAGACAGTTCTTTTTGTACAGTCCACTTTGTCTTCATTTTAAAGTCTCTGGTCCAGGTCAAAGTGTGAAGAGCTCGGTCTAATAACAGTAAATATTCAAGGTGTCAGATTAGATTTTTTGTATTTTTATTTCATAGTTATAATTATACATTGAGAAAAAAGAGGATGTGTCTTCATCAAGAAATGAAAATAGACTTTTTGAACAAAATAACTGACTCACCAAACAGAATATTGGAGGATTTTAAAGTGTGCAGCTTCTGTTAAACATTAACACAAGGGTCCAACTGCAGACCTGGCTGCTGGGGGCCTCTCCTGCAGGCTGGGGGCCTCTCCTGCAGGCTGGGGGCCTCCAGGAGTCTGCAGCTTCCAGCCTGGTTCCACATCTCTGCATCACTCCCCACACCTTCATTTTTTCACTGAATCAAATAGATTTTAAGTAACGATCCAGTGCGATTATCAGGCTGAAGCACGACCTCACCAGGGCCCAACATGGTCGATACCAGACTCAGGCTGACTGTTGTCTGACAGAGTTCAAATCTCTTCTAATACCTAATGTTTCTGTTGTTATTCTTACATGGTGTATGTTCATAAACCAAATTATCACATTTCTCAATTATTTCTTTGTTCTTTGAAATGTCAATGTTGCCAAAGACCAAATGTTTTGCAGCATCAGGTTAAAAGAGGACATTTAGTTCTCATGGAAACTAAAAGTAAAACTGAAACTCGTCGAATGTAAACAGAAGAATCTTCGGGACTTTTTTGGTGTGACACCGGAAGTGGTCACTCTTCAACGCTTCATGTTGTGAATCGAGCGGCTTCTGGTCGTCAGGCGGTCCGTTAACACACCGAGAGGAACCGCAGCGTTCAGACGGTAAAAGTGAACATATGTCACGTTTATAGTCTTTTTATTATTGGTGCTTTAAAGTTTGATTGATTTTCTACAGATCGATGCTCGCGTGCGTTTATCTGCCGCTACTTTGTTTCCTCTAAGCTAACTCGGCTAACAGAAGCTAATCAGTGTGTTTTCACTTGTTTCCTGCAGCAGGTTTGGAAACAACGAAGCTAGTTTTATTTGACTTTTAGTGCAGTTTTCTATCTTACAGCTTCTGGTCCCTTTATAAGTTTGATCTGTGTCACTGTCAGTTTAATAATTCAAACCTTGTATTAGATGAAACTTAATTGAGCTACTTGGCTAATTGCTCGTCTGCCTGTCTGTCTGTCCATCTGCCTGTCTGTCTGCCTGTCTGTCTGTCCATCTGCCTGTCTGTCCATCTGTCTGCCTGCCTGTCTGTCTGCCTACCTGTCCATCCATCCGTCTGTCTGCCTGTCTGTCTGCCTGCCTGCCTGCCTGTCTCTCTGTCTGTCTGTCTGCCTGCCTGTCTCTCTGTCTGTCTGTCTGTCTGTCTGTCTGTCTGCCTGCCTGCCTGCCTGTCTGTCTGTCTGTCTCAGGTGACTCGTCCTGTGGATGATGTGAGTCTGGAGCCCAGGTGATCACAGATTTGGGGGCTAACATCAGGTGTGTGTCGGAGCTGGAGGGGGTCATGGATGAGCCGTTCTCAGGCAGCTCCAGTTTGTCTGAGCCGGACAGTCCTGGGGGTCTGAACCGAGGCTACCTGCTGGGTCCGGCTGAGGTCCTCTACCATGACCTGTCCACCATCGTCCCAGAAACACCCAGGTAACAAGGCCCCGTCTCAAATACTCTTGAAAACGACATTTCTACAAATATAATGATCCATATGGAGAAGACTGAAGTTCCTGAAAACACAGATACTACAAACTAAATTCTCTGCTTTAATAACAGTCTCATGTCTGGATGTTCGTAAATTGAACTGTTGATAAAGAAAACACCGTCTGTAATGTAGACTGAGGCATTTCTCACTCAGAAAGTGAAAGTGAGAGTTTGGGTTTTTCCATCATCGTAGTCAACAAGTTTATGCTTCTTTCTCCAACTTAGTGTTGGAACAGTTTCAGCAGGAATTTCAACAAGACAATATTAACAGTGAAACAACAGAGAGAAAAGAGGAGACGGGAAAACGTGGTAGTTCTCTGTGAACAGCTCATGATCACACAGATGCAGACGTGGAGTATGTGAGAGACAGGGAGGACGAGAACAGCAGACTGGTCTCAGCATCACTGGTGGATTTTACAGTTTGTTTTGTTCTTGAAGGTGAAACCAATGATCAGTGAATCTCATCATCTTTCAGCCCTCAGCTCGGTAAACGGAGGAGACCCGGTGGCATCGCAGAGGAACATTTCAGTCCTGTAAGTTTCCACTGCACAGTCCTCTCATCTGCTCTGTTTGTCCTCATGTTGACCGGCGTCTGTCTCTGTCCTCAGGCGGCTGTCGGCGGCTCTCCAGGACGACCAGATCTTTCCACCGGGAACGGACGAGGTGTTTCCCGTAGGTCCAAACGCAGACGGCTGGCCGCAGCGGTGGGAGAGCCGAGCGTCGACTTTGTTCCGGCTTCATCTCTGAGGACTTTCCCTCTGGGCAGCTGGCTGGAGGCCCCGCTGTCGACCGCGTCCTGCTCGTCTTCCTCCTCCTCCTGCTCCTCCTCCTCCTCCTACCTCACACCAGTCTCAGAGGAGGAAGTGGAAGAGGTTGCTCCGGCTGTGGCGGGCACCGCAGCAGAGGCGGGCCCAGCGTTCGTCGACCGGAGGAGGAAACGTCAGACAGCAGCAGCAGCAGCCTCGTCATCATCACCAGCGCCGCCCACCTCGGACTCTCTGTCCTTCCTGACTGCAGAGGAGAGGAGGTGGCTGAATGATGAGCAGGGAAACACCTCGAGAGGTGAGGACACCCTGTACATGTTTACATTCATATATCGACCCACAGTCAGAGGTCAGTGATGCGGCTGCAGAGTCGCTCTCACTCTTTAAGACAGACTGAAGACTCAGCTCTTCACTGAACCTTGAACCTGACAAACTTCAATGAAACAAACAAAAAAAAGGATTTAAAAAAAAAAAAAAAAAAAAAGGATATTTATGCATAATGTATTCCCTCCTCATTGACTGCAGGCACAGGCCCTGTCTACCCTGAACTTTGTTTTATGGCTCTTGTCCAGGTTCTTTCTCTGGGCTCGATTTACTCCCAGATGTTTCTGCTAAATGAAACAGGAGAACTGTCGAACTGATACCGTTGTATTTCACAGTTGTAATCCTTCGTCTTGGAGTCACAACTCAGTGAAAATCTTGACACAGAGGCATCATGAGCATGAGACCCTGCTAACAGGAGCTGCTAACAGCTAATTCAACAGATTGACTGATTGAATGGAGACAGAATGGAAGCGAGTATTGGCTCGAGCTGTGGCTCACAGCTGACTGACTGAAATCTTCCCGACTGGTTTTCCATCATCCTTCACAGACTGGACAGTTGAACTGTGAAGCAAGTGTTCAGTGTTCTGTATGGAAAAGTCTTAAATTGAACTTTGTTTGTCATCATTATTATAACTTTATGAATAATTAATCCATAAAAGATTCTAATTATTATCATTATTGTTATTATCAGTTAGAAACCGATGAATCACAGTTTGGCTCGTTTGGTTCTGATCAGTCATTCTTCGTGCAGCGGCGCCGGAGCAGATCGTCATCAGCGATGATGAGGAGGCCGCGGTTCGCTTGGCGCAGATGGAGGAAGATGAAGCGTTGGCTCGAAGCCTGCAGGTAGGATCCTTCCAGCACCAGTGACTCACCTGTGCAGTGTCCACATGCTCCTGATGCTGTTTGCTCACTCAGACCCAGTTTGACCAGGAGGAGGTGCACAGCAGACACCAGCAGCACCTTCATCATCCTCTTCATCAGCTCAGCCGTCACAGGGTGAGGCAGACACTCAACCCCACTGCACTGTTAAACTACTACTTAAAGGATGAAGTTGAAGAGTTTTGAAGCCTGTGACTCGTCTTGTTCTCTGCAGTACTCGTCCCACTCGGAGCCCAGCTGGATGCCTGATTGGCTGGCTGCTGTCTCTCCTCTGGTCGGCTTTGAGGACGGTGAGATCATCAACACACACGTCTGAACCTTTGACATCCACTGTTTTTGGAGATGTAAAAAGATTTCAGCCTGTTACCGTGGTAACAGTGGGTCTGGTTTAGTACTCTTAACAAACATTGGTGGAGAAATCAGTGTTAGAGCAGCTGGTGTGTTTGTTTTCATAAAGACATTTTACTGTGAAGCAGCATGAGCAGCACCTTCATCCAGCTGTGACACAGCTGCAGGAGAGATGTCAGGTGCTCTGACACTGGATTACATGCTGCATCACTTCCTGTGTTCTTGTGTGAGTCATTTTTCAAACAGGTGACAGACTCTTTTCCCACGGCCACTTGTTTTCTGCTGTGTCATGTTCGACACCATGAAGCAGCAGAAAGCAGCATGGAGGCAGTGCCTGTGTTCACCGGTTACTGTTTGTCTTTTACTTCAGTCTCTCTTATAAACTCAGCACCGACTGAACGATGTCACGTTCCCAGACTGAAAAAAAACATAAATAATGTTCAACGTGTGTCACAGCATCAGAAAAGGGGCGTCATGCTTTCATCACTACCTCTGAGAGCTGGAGCTGATCAACACCTGCCCGAGTCATGTGACCCAACACGGAAGACGAGGGGCAGATGTTTGTGGGTTTTTACAATGTAAACACACTGAATGGCTGTTGGTGCTTGCACAGATCTGATTGGTCAGCGCAGGAGACGTGGGCGGGGCAGAAGGAGGGCCGCCCTGTCCGAGCTTCCAGAGGACTTTCAGGGAAATGACTACGAGGTGAGGAAGGGGCGGAGCTCCGTCACCTCTGTGCACACACACACACACGCAGTCTGCGCTGAGAGCTGACGGCCCGTGACCTCGTCTTTCCACTCGTCTTTCAGGCTCTGCTGGCGTTCGAGGAGCGTCAAGGTGCTGTCGTGTCCAGGAAGTTGAGTCGGAGGGAAATCCAGAGGTTTCCCACCAAAACCTTCCAGCCTGCCAGCGGCGCCGGAAACACTCAGTGAGTCCATTTCCTGTTTGTGCTGCTGCTGCGTCTCCGTCTGTCTGCTGCTGACCAACCCGTCCGCCTCCTCTGCTGATTGATTGACAGGTGTCAGATCTGTTTCTGTGACTACACCGAAGGAGAGAAGCTGAGGATGCTGCCCTGTTTCCATGACTACCACGTCCAGTGTATTGACAGATGGTTAAAGGTAAAACTCATGAAAGAAGATCTGACACATGCGTCAGGAGAACGAATGGGATTTTGTTTCTCTGTCTGTTGTTTAAAGACAGACGTGAAACGGTGTGAATCTTTTCGAGGTCCCGTCTGTACATTAATGCCAGTCTTGTGTTCTGGCTGCTGCAGACAACAGTCCCAGCAGAAAGTCGACTCTCTGTTTGCTCAGACGAGGTTGTAGTTGGTTCTCCTCCGACAGCAGCGATCACTGGATCACAAACAGACACACACAAACATCAGCTCTCACTTCTTTCTTCTTCGGATCCTTTTGGGGTTTTTGACCACTGAGTTTACTTCCCTCACACTCTGCTCACGTCTCCAACACACGATCAATGTGATCTTCTCTGTAGGTCATGAACAGGTGACGTGTTCAGTGTCTGGTTGTAGGATCAGTTTCAGAAATCTCTGATCTCAAGATGAATCTGCAGCTACTTTACTCATTGATTGTTCTGAGTGAGTTGAAGCAAAAAGCCCAGATGCTTTCTATGTGCTGTTTTTCATCATGATCACCTGAATATCTGTGACATTCATCTCAGATGTTTTCACACTGACTGACTGATCATGTCTGCTCTGCCCTGACAGGACAACACCACCTGTCCCATCTGCAGAGCCAACCTGGCCGACGGCGACGCCCTCTCCCCCCACCTCTGACCTCAGCGGCGCCTCCTTCAGGGACAGATCCTTGCACTGCAGTTTGTGTTGGATGAAGGACAACTCATCGCCTCACAACTCGTCTTTTTTATACTTTTATTTAATCGTTTCTTCTCAGTACTGATTGACTCTTCATGAATAAAACCTGTAAGCTGCTGCAGTTTGTTCTTGAGGACGACGTTCTGCCGTTTAGTGACACTGAAATAAATGGTGAGATTTTATCCTTTTACATGCGTCTCATTGCTTCAGCAGGACGAAGGACTGACCGAGGTGAGACTGAGGTCGACATGCGGGCGGCACGGAGGACGAAGCTGTCACTCCTCGTAGTAGCGTTTCTTCATGGCTCTGTATTTCCTCAGGTAGTAGAGCGCCTCCAGCTCTCTGGCCACGAACTCCCCCCGAGCGAGCAGCTCCTTGATCTTCTGCGGGTCCTGCTCTGCCTTGTTCTTAGCGAACGCTGCTCTCAGACGGTCCCTGAAGTAGTCGGCTCCTTTAGGATACTCCTGTCCCAGGTGGAGGAGCTGAGGAGTCACAGGGAGGAGAACGTTAGCCGAACGGCTGCGTCACCTGAGAAATGAAACGTCCACAATCAGAAGATACACACTCACATTTTTGTAGAGTCGAACCACTTCAGCCCTCAGAGGATTGGCCATGGTCGCAGAGAGGCAGCCGCTGCAGGACAGAGGGCGCAGGTGCCCTTACAACACTGATCACAGCTGAAAGTCACTGGATACTTTTACTCAAGTAGTGTAGCATTTTAAGATACTTGTACTTTGAATAATTGAGGGAAATATTTCAGTTTTGAATTGTCAGCATTTCTTTAGTGACGTTTCAGATTCTGCAGCATCAAAGTGATGTTTACTGATGCACGCGCCAATAATCAATAATCAATAACCAATACATTAGTCCAAAATTCTACTTTACTATGTATGTTAACTTGTACTTGTATCCGAGTATTTCTACTCTACTGACATTCAAACTTCTACCTGATGAAAACCTGTGACAGCTGAGATGTAACGAAGTAAACCGGTGAAAGTGACAGAAAGACTTTGTCCAACTCGATCTGTGAGTAAACAGATGAAGGATTCACGAACCGGAAGCTTCAGCTTTAAAAACAAACTGATCTGACTGGTTCAACAACAGCTCTTCTCTTCACTTCGACGCTGAAACGAGCAGAAACAACAGAAACATCAAACCTGATTTTGGACTTGTTTCTTACCGTCGAGTCGAATCTGAACTTCCTGCGGCTCAAAGTTCAGTTTGGTCAGAAGCTAAAGACACGTGAACAAACTGGAAGCTGTTGAAACAGGTGACGCTCGTTTGTGTCTGTGCTTTGTACGAAAATCTTTTCAATGATTAACGTTTACAAAAAACGTTTCTATTTAAACTTAACGAGCTCGACATGTAACCACCAAAGAGCAACAACATGAGATAATAATCCACCGAGACCGAACAGACGGTTCGCTGAAGCTTCCGCGCATGCGCAGAGCTGCTTTACGAGTTACTTTCTGAATCTGACAAAGTAATCTACAAAAGTTTTAGGCATGTCAAAAATATAAATTTTTATTTTTTATCAATTTACAAAATGATGAGTGAGCAAAGAAAAGAAAAATGTAAATCATCAAAATATTTGCTGTTACTACTGTTTGCTTTCAAAGCAGCATCAGTTCTGACAGGTGCACTTGCACAAAGTCAGGGATTCTGTAGGACTGTATTCAGGTGGATGATCGACCAGTTCCACCCAACAGGTGCTAATGATCATCAGTGCCACATGAAGGTTGACTCACAGTCATTGAGTGAGACAGAAGCAGCTGTGGAGGAGGCTGAACACTGGGTGAGGAACAGGGAAACTCTGCTGCCAAGGTGAGGCTGTGGGAGACAGCTGCAGGTCTCAGGTCACACACCAGGGCAGGACTGAGCAGAGCAACAAGAACCCAGGTGCTTCCACTGCGTCAGCGAGCTCTCTCCCAGACACAGGCCTTCAACATGTGCTGCTCAAGCTTCTCACTGAGGGTCGAAGACGCAGCAGATGGAAAACACATGGAGCTCATTCCCCTTTGAAACCAGAAGAGGTCCAGCAGGGCCATCAGCTCAGAACCGGCAGAAACCAGAGGGACCCAGATGGACCGTCTACTGTCCAGACGTGGTCTTCATGGACGAGCCGCAGCCAAGAAGCCAAACCTCCGACATGGAAACAAGGCAAGTGGCTCAACTCTGCATGACATCACAGGAAGTGGAGTCCAGAACCGTTCACTGAAGCTTAATGTAGTTTTTAAAGCTTTCTGACTGTTTTATGGCCTAAAGTGGAGATGAAACACAGTTAAAAGTTGAACAAGTACTGAACTTGACTTGTGTATTTCAGTATTATGCTACATTCTACTGCACATTTCAGATGGAAATAGTTTACTTTTTTAATATTGAACTTCCGTCAGGTAGCTGCTGTACGACCAACAGCATGAACAGTTTCTCCAGTGACACATGAAATTCATTTTGAGAATCTTCTTGTTTCCAGATCAAATAATCTTGTTAAGAATGGAAAAAAACAAACATTTAAATTGACACAAAGGAGTTCACTTGTTTTATTTTCAATTTTATTTAGTCAAAATGTTTCTTCTTAATGAAAACATGGTACAGGCACACGTGAAGCAGCTCTGAGCTCACAGCTGTTCAAAATGTAAGAAAATGTCCGTCTAAATGTGTAAACTGTGTTACCAACAACTTACTTTTTTATTACAATATCAAAAGGTGTTTGGTAACTTTGACTAACTCGTCAGGACATTTTATCACAACATCTGTTCGACCTTCAACTGGAAAACCACTTCACTCACATCCGTGATGCTGTTTTCATCCACAGCAGCAGGGGGCGCTGCTGCTGTTCAGCCTGACTGAAGAGAGGCAGTGAAGTAGAAAAGAGCAGCTCTGTTCGTCCTCTTCAGGCAGCAGTGAAGGCAACATTCTGCACTTTGGCTGTAATTAGCAGATTCAAATTCAAACCACATCCCATAATCATCTCTAACCAAAACATGAGCCTGCTGAGGGAGGGACACAGTTTGAGAGGAGGCGCTGCCTGAGAGTCTCAGCTCAGGGCAGGACAGCTCCACATGCTCGTGGGTCAGTAGTTGGTCTTCAGTCTGCGGTTCTCCTCCCTCAGCTTCTCGATCTCCTCCACCAGAGCCTCGTTCACCGAGTACTTCTCAATCAGACCGTGGATCTCGTTCTGAAACACCAACATGTCGGACACAAGATGAACACGAGTCACTAACAGAGTGGCAGCTCTTCATGAATAACTTTAAGCCCAAAACATCAGCGTGTTTTCACGCTATTAAATGAGTCCTGCACCGATTCCTCGCACGACAACAGAGACGGAGGAGGACACAGAGACGGAGGAGACGGAGGAGGACAGAGAGACGGAGGAGGACACAGAGACGAAGGAGGACACAGAGACGGAGGAGATGGAGGAGGACACAGAGACGGAGGAGACGGAGGAGGACACAGAGACGGAGGAGACGGAGGAGGACACAGAGACGGAGGAGACGAAGGAGACGAAGGAGGACACAGAGACGGAGGAGGACAGAGAGACGGAGGAGGACAGAGAGACGGAGGAGGACAGAGAGACGGAGGAGGACAGAGAGACGGACAGAGAGACGGAGGAGGACACAGAGACGGAGGAGGACACAGAGACGGAGGAGACGGAGGAGAACACAGAGACGGGGGAGGACAGAGAGACGGGGGAGACGAAGATGGACACAGAGACGGAGGAGATGGAGGAGGACAGAGAGACGGAGGAGGACAGAGAGACGGAGGAGGACACAGAGACGGAGGAGGACACAGAGACGGAGGAGATGGAGGAGGACAGAGAGATGGAGGAGACGGAGGAGGACACAGAGACGGAGGAGGACACAGAGACGGAGGAGGACAGAGAGAGAAAATGTCTGAGGCGTCTCACCAGCTGGATGTAAAACTGTCGCACCATCTCGACCTGGAGGTTGAGGATGTCTCTGTGACAGGTGTCCCTGAAGACAAGAAGGAGAACGTCTCGACCTTCAGGATGCAACATATTTCTTATTGATCAGTTTGTGGTGTGAGCCTTTAAAAGAAGATCGGGGACAAACCTCAAGTCCTCCAGAGCCTCATGGATCATGTTCTGGATGAAGTGGATCTGCAGGGAGGTGAGAGGAGCAGCTCCTGCCTGTCCCACCACCTCCGCGATGTTCTGGGTGAGAGAGGAGGAAACCGCCGCCGACAGAGCTGGACCTGTTGGACATCAGAAACCACCTGTTCATCAGCACCATGGGTTTTGTCAGCGCACATACGAGGACACTTCCATCGCACAGCTGTTTACTCTCTAGAAAGAAACATGAGTCCTTTATTGTGTGCAGTAACAGGCTGCTTTACTCTACCTGCTGTGGTGGTGGGCGGAGCTCCTTGGACAGGTGAGTCGTAGCTTAGCTGAGCTTGAATACCATTGGCTCTCCTGAGGCTGGGCTCCGGAGTGAAGAAGGGTGGGGCCGGCTGGCTGTGATTGGTCTGTTGGGATGATGTGGGCGTGGTCTGACCCTCCCCCTCCAGACTGGAGCAGCTGGCCTTGTCAGACTGTCAATCAAAATGTACAGTATTTGTGCTGTCACTGTGCAGCTCAGCAGTAAGATCCACTTTCTGTGTGATGAAGACAGTTTACTTTCTAAAGAAATATTGAGGTCAGACTCAGCACCTTTCTGGAGTCACATGGTTCAGCTGCTGCAGCGGGGACGGGCTCCTCCTCTTTGATTGGTGGAGGTGTGAGGAAGGCGGACAGCGGGCTGTAGCAGCGGCCTGCAGAGGCCACCAGAGGAGTTCCCAGAGGAGTCTTACGGTGGGAGTTGGCACCTGAATGAGAGTCTGAAGCACAACGGTTCTCATGTCCATGAAAACGCTCAGAGAATCCAAAGATGTGGAAACACACTGAGGTGGAAAATGGGTGGAGCTCATTGTGTTTTCAGACACTTGAACAACGGTCCCCATACCACCTGAATCCAGCAGAGTGAAGGAGGCTGACCTTCTCTGACTGGGGAGAAGATGTCCAGACTGGCCCGGCCCACCACCTGCTGACCCTCCCCCTCTCTGGACAGCATCTCCAAACTGGAAACTATGGACACAGCAGTGAAGTTAGTCCAGGAGCAGCAGCATTATCAAACCTCAAAGTGCATTCTTGTTGTACCGTGTGTTCTTCCAAACGGTGTGTCTGCAGCCGTCCCCTGGGTCCTAGAGTCTGGACAAAACACCACAAGGACAGAAGAGAGAGAGCTTAGTGCTAACCTCTCAGTGGAGAGACGCCGCTAACAGACGTTATTATGACCGTGACAGTAACTATAGATACATGCACCTTGAAAAAGAGGAAATGGGGCAGAGTTGGACATGAAAACAGCCTGAAGCTTCACGGCCAGAGGAGTCGCCAGTGATGACCGTTGGCACGAATGACTTCCTGTACTTCAGTACTACTGCTTTGCTACTGTGTCTGTACGACTGTGCTTCACTGAACTGAAGGTGTGTCAGTTACACTGGACAAGTACCTCATACAACTACACTTTAAAAGTCTGAACTGTCCCTTTAAGCTACTCCTGCCTTTAAAACAGCCTGTCAGTTCATTGAAGACTGACAGCAGGCCGCTGTTCTCTTCTGAATGGACTTTTCTTTACGTGTATGTCACGTGTTGTTCCTTTAGTTCTTGAGCATCTCGAGTGTGTGGGAGTCAGTGAAGGCATCAGAGCGTCAGAGGTCTGACCTTCCCGAGCAGGAGAGAAGATGTCCAGACTGTTTCGTCCAATGCTGCTGAACTTCTCCACCACAGGAAGCGGCTCCGTCCCCTGCTGGCCTTCAGCCTCCCGGGACATCACATCTGCACCAGCGCCCCCTGCTGGACACAACACTGGACTTACTGGGTCATACTGGAGATAACGTAACAGTTCACCATGATGTAACGTCGGGTTTATCCTTTGAGACAGTGGAAAGTGAGGATGTGCTTGAGAAATGCCTGAAATGATTAATTACCAAATAGTTGCTGATTATCTGTCGTCTGACTGATCAATCAATCATCTAACTGTTGCAGCTCTAATGCAATCCAGTGTAATGTGACGTGTTCACATGGACCCACCTGTTGTGGTCGTCTGTCTGTGGGGGGCGGGGCCTGTGCCGGGGGCGGGGTCTGGCTGGCTGTTTGGCAGCTTGGTTGAGGATCTTTTCGCACTGGCAATCTTAGTAGAGCCCAGTTTACTGGACTGGAACAAAAGAACAATATTTTTTCTGGAAATCACGTTGATAAACGTACAGAGCGCCAAATCACAGTATGACTGCACATCAATGACTTGTCTGCCCTGATGTTTAGCCTGTGAGTGCTGTGTGTGGTCTGCTGGTACCTTGTGTCTGCTAGTGTTGCTCTGGAAGCGAAGGCAAGTGACTGAGGTTTTATGTGCCACAGTGATCCTGGTGGGGGCGCTGGAGTTCCTCAGGTCGTACTGGTAGATTTTCCCCTGAGTGGATCCCACTACCAGACCAGTGCCGTCCAGAGTGAAGTCCACCGAGGTCAGCGGACTTTCCACCCGGATGGACCTCAGGACACTGGAGACACACGCAGTAAGTATACACACATGTGAAAATTGAAAAATGCTTTGGTTGTTATAAAGGATAGCCGTTGGTCAGATAAGAGGACATGCTCATGTCACACTGGGAACTATAAAAGTTGATTTTCTGACATTTTCTAGACAAAAAGATCAATTAGAGAAAGTAACCGTCAGATTTATCAATAATAAAAACTAATCAGTGGTTACAGCCTTACTATATCGTAAATTTCCCCACTGTGGGATGAATAAAGGCTTATCTTATCTTAGATAACAAAAAATATAAAATTAAAAAGGTTTCACTATATTAAAACTTGCGGTGACTCTGAGTCAGAGTCACTCATGGTTTATGATTATCCTCAGCCAGCATATCCAGAGTTAGGGAGAGTTCTTCTTTGGGGGCTGAACCATGGTAAAGACCACAGCAGTGTTCAGTCTTACATCTTGCTGGCCGTGTCGTAGCAGACGATCTTCTTGTCCAGACCGACGCTGACAACCAGCAGCTCACTGGCGGGGGAGAAGGCCAAGCCAGAGCCCGGGGCTTTGTGGGCGCTGTCAAACACATGGATCTCCTTCTGGGTGTTGGAGTCCCACAGGACCACAGTGCCACTGTCAGACACGCTGCCCAGCAGGGAGCGCCTCAGCGTGGACAGCCTCAGGTCATGGATGGGCTGAAGATAAAACAGGAGTCTGTGAGGCTTTGAAGAAAACTGCAAATCTCCACTGATCTCAGGGATGTTTTGTGTGACCTGTACACTGCTGATTGGACAACAGCAAGATTCACAGAATTTATTTGATTTTTACATAATGTCAACAAGCTACAGGAAGTATAGCAGCAGCAAGAAGGAAAGAAGCTGAAAATAAGATTTGATTAACCCTTTACTGCACAATCTTGATAATCACCTGATGGTTTAAGTCATTACAGCAAACTGTCTGACCTGGTTGCTGCCGTGGCCGAAGGCTTTGCTGGACAGGTTGGTGGTCAGACTGTGGAGGACCAGATCTCCACTGGTGGAACCGGAGGCGATGTGGCTATCATTGGCATTAAAGGCCACACACGTCACCTCTTCTCTATGGTCCTGAGAGACAGAGGGACATCCAGTGTCATGTCAAACCTTTATGAGATCCTCAACAGTCCAGGCTGCGGAGCCTCCTGACAACTCAGCAAGCAACATGAAACACAATGACACCTTTTTCTATGATAAATTCTGTTTCCTAACTTTTTTCAGTAAGTGCTTCAGAGATAAAGTTTGCCTGACTACTGTCCAGTCCTGTGTGAGCTCTTACCTTGAGGGAGCGGTGCAGTCTCTTGGTCTTCAGGTCCCAGATGTGAACACAGTGATCCAGACCTCCACTAACCACAAACTGAGATGACGAACTCAGACACACACGAGTTTGCTTTTTCTGGATGGACAATTATAAAGAGATGTTATTAGTGAGGGTGAGACCTAAACCACTGCTCGCTAACTGCAGGTAAAGGTGGACACTGGTACACATTCTACAAAGTAAGTGATCAATGAGAGATTCAGAGCACGTTGGCTCCTTCACACTGGAAGAAATTGTGAGAACTGAACTGACAGTGAGTCTGCCATGTTTGCAAATACGATCTCTTCCGCCTGCTGCTACCTGACAGTTATGGGTTTAGAAATCCTGCAAGCTCTGATATCACAACCATTTGGGATGTGTTCACAGTGAAACGTCTATGATAAGGAGACATTCTATTTCTTTAAAAATAACAACCAAAGCTGTGCGCTCACCCCATCGGCCAGTTCCACCACTGGAACAGGAGTCGATCTGAGGCTGGAAACCACCAGTTTGTCTCCGCTGCTGCTGGCACTCACCAGGTACTGGTCTGAAAGAACTGGTCAAGGCCGGTTCATCTTTGATATCACCAATTTACACAGGCTTTATCATTTTTAACATTAAATGACAGCAACAACAGTGAAGTTAACACTGGAGTCACTTTCAGCCTACTTTGCTTCACAGCTGACTCATACTGTTTTGAGTCATTTCAATTTTGTCCTTTTGGACCCTAAACAAGCTCCTAAAACATTTTGGTATTTGGTTAAGTATAACCTCTGAAATAAAACTAAAATAAGTCCAAAATAAAGCCTTGGACATTAGGAATATGTGATGTTCATTTTCCTGCATTTTCTGGTATTTAATAAATTGAAAGATTATTTGACTAATTATGAAGATAATTAATTAATAATTAATCAATAATGAAAATAATTGCACTCCTGGATAGACTGACAACCCATGTGATTTACATACCAATATGTAAATGAACCTATTGATGAATTGCCAGTTCATATCCATCCATCTATCAGGATACTGTTGGAGCTCCAGCAGGCCTGTGCAACAGGGTGGGTGACACTATGTGGGTTAAACTGTTCCAGTGGTGCCATGGAAACTGCATCCCAGATCTTCACAGTGTCTCCTGTGGACACCAGGCGGGTCACCTCCTCCATGACGACACCTGGAGACCCACATCACAGTTCAAATTCAAATGAACCACTGTTAAGACCATGGTTATGATCATCAGTTGGTCTGATCACTGATATTTATAAGAGTTCCTGCTGTTCCCTGTTACATCGACATCACACCGGGCTCTCAGAAACTGTGATGGGCACAATTCACGGCTTTCTTTACACTTTATAGACTCAACAAAAATCAACACAGTAGTTGATAAGGAGAATCTTCGGTGGGTTAGAGAGCTGACATTTCCCAAGTGAACTCAAACCAAAAGCCCCGTGAGGCAGTTTTGTCATTTGGGATATTGGTCTGTATACATCAAACGTCACCGGTCAAATAAACAGACAGGAAAGGACATGACAGCAACAGGTGAGAGCCTCAGAAGGTCTCATAGGGTTCGGCTTTATTTTGTCGCCTTAGACTACTACTACACTGTTGATAACGAGCAAAAAAAGTAATGTCAATAATAAATGAAGTGTCGGTGACAGATCAGTTTCAGTTCAGCAAATGACACTCAGATGTTTTAAAGCTGGATAAACTGTTAAAATACCACCAACTAGCTGACTTGATTCACTAAAATCAGTTGGTACTTGGCGATCCGATGTCAGTTTAATTAGGTTTATAACCTCCAGTTAACTTCAAACCAGCAGCATCAAGTTAGCTGCTGCTAGCTAACAGTTAACATTAACGTTAGCTACAACAACATTAGCCGAGCAGGTTTCAAAGTTACCCAACGGCCAAAAAAAAAGAATTAAACAACACGAAACAAGCAGAAACTTCACGGGAACGATCCAAACGTTTAAAGTGTACCCGTAAAGCATGTCATACATACCCGGAAAGATAATTTAACAGCCGATAAGTTGTTGAAGCAGGGTTTTTTTTTTCCGCCGCCGGCCAATAAATACCGCCAGTACGGCGAACCGAGAGGGACAAAAAGTAGAAACGTAAATACTGTTTAACAGAACTTTATTTTACAAATAATTAGGAATTAGACATGATAAACATCGCAAATGCGCTTATAATATGATTAAATGTCAGTGAGGATATTTATAATTTTTCTGTTGGCATTGTGATTATTAATCTAACCAACAGCTGATCAATGTTACCCCCATGAGAACTAAACTGATCAATAGTAATTTATTTCCCTAAATCATATTGTAATATCACCACACACAAAAAATAAAGACATAAAAATAAATAAAAATAAATAAAAGCCTAATCAATTACATATCTAATCATGAATTCAGATACACGTACACGTAAGCACTACCTGCTTTCTGAGCGGTATGCACACACATTATGGGCGCCTGGCTTTCACGGTGTATTTACAGTATATTGTAGATTGTAATATACAGGACAGGAAAGATCTGTTAAAGGCTGTAGTTAAAACAATCCACCAGAGGAGGGCAGCATCACCGCCATTTCTATAGCTACTCTGCCTGAATAGAAGAAATAGAAGAAGAACTCTCCCGCCCCATCCGCTGTTGTTTTTAAACGAAGGCGGGAACCTGATTCACTCGATTCAGAGCTGCTGCTGCTGGAACATCGCTTTGCTTCACAGGTCGCTTCCATCATGGTCAGGACTAAAGCCGACAGTGTTCCCGGGTCATACCGAAAAGGTAGAGTGACACGACGCAGACGTTTATGACAAGTTCAGTATAAAACGGCTCATTTGTCTTTGTCCGTCTCAGTTTTGTCATGGAGTCTGGTGGCAGGAGCCGCTTCACTCAGCTCGGCCAAACAAAGCGGACAGAGACAAAAAAAAATGTTTGTTCTCGAACATTTCTCACGTAAATGATGTTTGTTTTTCAACAACCTCAAATCTTGTGGTGTCAGTGTTCACATGGCAGCTGGTCAGATCCGGCTCTGGTTAAATCCCGGTCTGACGTTCAGCCTCCCGCCAACACGGAGCCTCAGTCCTGCTTCCTGCTCATCAGCCGCTCCAAGATGATTTAAAACCCAAACTTTAGCCTCTCTCCAATCACGAATCACAGCTGTGCTTTATTATTCGGACTCGGTCTGGTGATATTTAACTTCATCTCTTCCAGAACTTAAAGTTCTTCTTTCTGCAAACTGGCGCCAGTTTTGAGCGCCGCAGTGCGGCTGTGTGCGGACTGCGCACCAAACCCCATTGAAAAATGACATGATTTAAAGGATTCTTGCGTATTTTCGGAGGCACATTTGTGACAGGACGTGACGGACAGTATTTCTTTAACCACATGGATCCTCTGGTAAATTCGGCAGACAGTTGACCCGCCGTTCAGCTCTCACAGCAATACAAACCTGGTTCAAGTGTCATTGTGTTCAAAGGTCCATTTTAAATATCAGTTTATTACAATGCAAACATGTGTAGACTGAATGTTTTTAGCCCGTTCATTTAAATCAGCTCTTAGAAGCTCATTTAACTCGTTTGTTAACTTTATATCCAAACTGTTGACTCAGACTTGTTTCAACCATCTGTGCTCGGTCCAGGTTTGTTCCTTCAGCTTTAGTTCCTCATCCAGTCCTCAGTCTGTGTTTGCTTGTGTTTGCAGCTGTTGCAGCTTCTGCACCCCGGAAGTCTCTGGGCTCCAGCTCAGCCAACTCGTCCTCCTCCAGCAGCCAGTGTTCGACACCTGGTCAGTGACACGACATGACGCTGAGAATATTCACGCTGCAGGATGTGATGAGGTTCTTACTGAGGTTATGATGTGTGCTTTGAATTCACAGCAAAGAACAAGTATGCCGGTGGTAACCCAGTGTGTCCCCGGCCCACGCCGACCTGGCAGAAGGGCATTGGAGACTTCTTCGGTGGTCCCCCGAGGAAGCCCGAGAAGGAGAACCAGAGGCCCCTGGAGGTAGAAGATGATGAAGAGGCCGGAGGCAGTGGGATGTCAAAGGCCAGCAGGAAGTACGTTAGTCTGCTATATTAAGTCATGTTATCTGCAAGTTTTATCTCTTAGACAATCTTAAACTGAGACAACATCCCCCCCCCCCCCAAAACCCAAAGATGAAGAAATGCAGTAAATATTCAAACTTAAGAAGCTGCAACTAGAGACTTTTTTTTTTAAATAAGTGAGTGTTTCACATAAAATTTGCAGATTGTTTTTTTTTTTATTTATTTACATTTGAGGAGAAAATAAAATAGCTGTTTAATCAGCACTCAGTTTTGTACATTTTATACTCCACGATCAAGGTGCTATTGTAATCCACAGTCGTCATTCTAAAATAATGAGGCTCATCTGAATGTGTTGTTGCAGCTGTAGAATAGAGCTATAGTTTGTCATTTATTGCATCTGATCCTGCAGATTTATGTCAGTATTTAAGCTAAAAACTAGACATTTGAGCTCTGGTCAGCACTCAGCTGGTTTGCTTGTGGACAGACTTTGAGCTTAATATCTGCAGGCTGCTCTGAGCAGGAGATGCCAGCTGATACTGGATCCGTTCTTCCACCACACATTTTCCTAACCCCCACTGGTATCTCATTGTGCTGATGGTTTTGCTTTCATATTCTGCAGTTTAGAGAGTTTTGCCTCCTCTGTGATCACCTGAATGTGATGGAGGTGAACATTGGTGCTTGAAGCTCATAAGAATTTATTTGAGCCACTCTGGTCTCGCTGTGGACAGTTTTTGCATCTGACTCTGTCTTCTGCCGATACATGTAAAGATACGGTTGTGTTGTGAAAATGTCAGTTTGTACCTCATCGAGTCACATGCTGATCCCACAGCTGAGATCATTTATTGGTTCAGTTAGACTCTGAGCTGACTGATCAGCATCTCTGTCAGAATGAGACTCCAGACAGTTGAGTTTGAAGGTGTTGTCACTGTAGCTTTTGTCACATGTCAAATCTCCAGGTATTCTCTTTAATCCAAAGCTTCCTGGACTGAATCATAATAGTAATTTTACTCTATATTTCTGATTCTTTCCTGATCCAAATCTGAACTTCAGTTGTCAGGTCAAGATTAGCTGACTGATGTCAGAGTTGACTTTAAACTGTCACCAGAATAAGTTTCCCTGCGTCGTAGAGAGAGAACTGTGCAACCATAAATCTGAGCTGCCTTCATTTTGTCGCCTGCAGGTCCAGACCTCTGCCTGTTGAGGACGAGGAGGATGAGGACTGAGGATGACGATGATGAATCTGTTTGACTGTTGACTCCAGACTCGCTTAGTGGCATTTTAATGTACATCTGTATATAATTTCTGATGAATTCACTTTGTATAGCTCATTAAACTTTTTAAAAAATGTTTTTAACCTGCAGAGTTTCATCTTAAATGTGTTTCTTTAATAGCTTTTTGCTTTGGCTTTATTCATGAGGAAGTCTTTGACTTTTCTCTCAAATGACAAATTATCAGAATGTTAAGATAATTCTTTATTGATCCCCCAGAGGGGAAATTCGGGCGTTGCAGCAGCACAAGAGTAAAAATACTTAAAAGTGTAAAGTATATAAATATAAAAAAGGTATATACAACAAGTACAAAGTGGAAATCTAAAGTGACTCAGTGGATAAGGTGACATTTCAAATACAGCAGCAAATGTAAATAGTGCAGTATGAAAGATAATGCAGCATGATGATGAAACACCAGCAGGATTATGTGAGGAGAGTCCTGAGTGGGACAGACACTGTGTCACTGTCATTATGTGTCGGGGGCTGTTGGGTGTGGGGACAGTCCTGCCGTTGTACAGTCTGATGGCAGTGGTTCAGCTCTGGACCTTATGGAACGATGCGGTGGCTGAAAGAGCTGCCGCGTAGACAGGTGATGATGAATCCTGTTTCAGCTCAGTCTTTATTGGCCCAGACAGACCAGACCAGTCTAGTAATTACATTTAGAAAGCAAAACTATTTGTTCCAAACAAACTGGAAATTCTTCAGTGTACAAATACATTCTTAGGAAACAACTGACAATCGTGTTGAAGCTTCATTAAAAGAAGAGACCTGAGCGAATAGCAAGTTTGATTTTAAAAAACCCAAAGACCTCACTGCAGATGACAAACTGACTTCAAGCCTTCATTTGACCCTTGCTTTGCGCCAGGCTCCGCCTTCCTGGGATGCCCCGGTACCTAAATCAGCCGTACCTCAGTTGTGGGGAACGACTCCGTCACTGTTCCGCAGATTGATTTATTGAAATAAAAGAAGTTTATTAAAGAGCACTTTGTCTTAATGTACAGTGTTTAACAGTCTTTATCCCTCAGTTCACCGCCCCCTCGAGACGCCCGAAGATGAAAAACGAACGCGGTTGTTTGCAGCCTACGGAAGCCCGCGCGGTAAAAAAAACAAAAAAAACAAAACTCCCCTGACAGGACAAACAATGTGTCGGGGGAGGCGCGGGACGGAACTCACCTGTCAAGGCTTCGTCACACGGAAGTGAATCTGAAGAGAGAAGCGACAGAAACAAACAGTCTGAAGCCGCTTTGATTGATGCAGCAGGTCGAGCCGAGCTCCGTTAGTTTCTCTGTTGTCTGAGCGCTAATCTCCGCCAGGCCGCCTGTCGGGCCACCATCACAGGTGATCCGTCTCTTCGGCTTCCGGCCTCGGCGACTCTTGACTCTCGGAGCCGGTTCGGAGTCTTTGGACCTGAAGATGTCCGGGTTCCGATGGACGGTAGTGGTTCTGACCTGCCAACACAAAGACCGAGTCTACGCGCTCCAGAGAGGTGAGAGGGGATCATCATCCTGCCGCAGACACTATCTTTGATCTTCTCTGCAGTTACAGCGACCGACCTGAGGGCGGCGCTGATGAGCAGGAGCATGTTCCATATACATTTATTTCAAAACGTTCTGTTTTGATTTGAAGGAACCAAAGTCGGATTTTAGATTAAAATAAAGATCTGTGATGAACTGAAGTTAAATTATTATAATAATTTTATCTATGAGGTGAAAATCTTAAAACGTCCAATTCATGGAATGTCAGTCAGTCCAGATATTCAAGCAGTGTAAATTCCAAGGTACTTGTACTTATGTATTTCTATGAAACATTTGCACACTGTAGTGTACTAATACTACTAATATTCACATCTGAAACATCACTGGACGTGATGCAGTTTGATGGTTGGTTATTGATGCACCTATCAATGAATTATTGAACATTCAGATTATTTGCTATAGAGATTAAACCAATGAACCAACATGAGAGGAAGGAGACAGAAATGTTCTGTAACCAGAGACACACAGCACCTCTCACACTCTGTCTGTCTGTCTCTCTGTCTGTCTGTCTGTGTCTGTCTCTCTCTGTCTGTCTGTCTGTGTCTCTCTCTGTCTGTCTCTCTGTGTCTGTCTGTCTGTCTGTCTGTTTGTGTGTCTGTCTGTCTCTCTGTCTGTCTGTGTGTGTGTGTTTCAGAGCTGGAGTTGCGGCAGCAGCGTGGCTCTCTCTCTCAGGGTGCGTTGCTTTTGACAGTGCGGGACCGTCAGGATCCTCTGGGCAGCGGG
>JBBMOC010000112.1:148931-170402 GCA_037975185.1 Centropyge bicolor | reverse complement strand
TCTCTGTCTTGGTGTCTGCCCCCCAGCTGACTGCAAGCTGGTCCTGGATCAGCCCTGTTGTCGGGCCTTGTACTCCTTCCACTCCAACCACGAGGGCGAGCTGGACTTCAGCGACGGCGACATCATCATCCTCACCAATCAGGTCGACGCCAACTGGTACGAGGGCTCGATGGGCAGCCAATCAGGACTGTTCCCCGTCAGCTACGTGGACGTCCTGGTGCCTCTGCCGCTACAGTGACAACACATGGAGCATCCACAGACTCCAGTCCGCTCCGGTCTGATCTCTGCTCAGCAGCAGGAGGCTGTTCCCGATGATATGCAACTTCTCAGCTTCTTTTTTGCACTTTATCACGAGCGAATCAGCAGGCGAAGAGTCTGTTTCACAGGAAGAGAAGGCCATAGATTCTACTGCAGAGCACTTTAGTTTCTCATGTTATACTTTAAAACACCAGCTGCTAAAGAGGCTCAGTCAGTCGTTTTTACACCGATGTGTGTGTGTTTCCCTTTAAGACTTTTAGCTTCACTTCCTGCACAAAGCTACTCTTTCACATTACTGCACATTTCTACCAGTGACTTCAACACCGTGGAGGAAAGCAGCCACATCAGGCTGACACTGTCTGCAGCTTTAATGAGACAGATTGTGACTGTTTGGAGGTCTAACAGGGTACATCCACTGGACTGTTCAGTCTCATGATAAGTATAAATATAATGTACGTTTAGGTTTCATTTGGATGCTAACGGTGCGCTGGGTGGTTGTCTGTGTTTTGTCCACTTTGTGCACTCTGCATGTACGTAAAGCACAGTTATTGTAACTTGCCGGCACTTTATCTGAAGCTTTATGAGACTCAAGCCAGGAAATGCTTCACTTTAATTTGTTAAACTAATACACAAAAATGCTCCAATTACCTTTTAGCTTCGAGCTGAGGCTTCGAACAGGTCGCTGTAGATTCATTATGAACTGACTGGAGGTTTTATGTTGAACTTCTCCACAGCAGAGATGAAAGACAGAAATGATGCTAGACCCTTCACCACGTCCCAGATGACACGTGGAAAAACCTGGGGCCTTAAAAGCTGCACCGGGGGCCCGGGCCCGGGAGCCCAGGGAACAACCTGCTTTGGTTTGTTGGCCAACAAAGGAACCTTTATCAAACTCGTTGAGAAAATAGCACATTTCGAGAGCTGTACCAGTGTTTGTGCATGCGTTGACTCTCTAGAACAGATCTGCGATGTATCATTGTGACAAACCTGAACTAGCTGTTGTAGTTAAAGGGACAGTACAACATGTTGGGAAGCTGTTGAAGATTGATGTAAATTTCCAGTTGATGGAGCTAAGCTGGCAGTTTCCTCCTGTTTCCGGTCTTTGTGCTAAGCTAGGCTAAACACCGCTTCCTGCTGTGTCTCTGTGCAGGAAACACAGATTACACTGGCGTTCATCTTCTCATCCGACTTCCAAAATGTTGAACTGCCCCTTTAATATGAACTAGTTATTTTAGGATGAACCCCTGCAGTTAATGTAGACTGTAGCTGCTGCTGTATTAAGTAAAGACTGTCATGGCTTTAAGCTGTTGGAGATACTGACAAGCATCTGGTTTTACATGGTGAATAATTCAGTTGATTTCATATTAATTAGATTTAGTTTTGTTTTATTTTAGACAGAAGACAGTAACAGAGAGACAGTTTGAGTTGATTATATTTGTCTCATTCAGGGCAACAACCTGGAGAATGATCCTGAAAATGACACTTGATTTTTATAATGTTGTTCTCTCTGGTCAAAGTTATTTCAACACTGACCCAAAAGCTGTTACTTGTTTCAAGTCTGTTACATAATTAACTTCAAAGGAAACAGATTTCCCTCAGAATTCAACCAAATGTTTGAATGTGATGTGATAATCTCAGTATCTCTCCAACTCTAAGCTTCAAACAGTAACATGTTGATGTCGATTATTCTTCCGAGCACAGAAATGTACAAAGACAAGAATCACTGAGAATGTATTTCTGTAAGTCTGTCATTTATCTGAGTAATAAATGCTTTCAGGTCTGATCTCTGCTTTTCTCTCCTCAGTTCAAACTGTCCACAACAGAGATTTGATTTCATTTTTACACAACATTTACTGATCATACACTGATGTTCTACAGGAATTTAAAGTAAGGTGTGTTCACAACATCCCCAAGAACTTCCCAGTTTGGGACAAATATGAAATAATATCTATATGTATAATATCTGTCCGTCATCGATGAACATGCTGCAA
The DNA here is from genome assembly GCA_037975185.1 of Centropyge bicolor. NCBI lineage: Eukaryota > Metazoa > Chordata > Actinopteri > Pomacanthidae > Centropyge > Centropyge bicolor. The sequence continues at coordinate 168,153 of JBBMOC010000112.1, read as the reverse complement.
AGCTGAGCTGTGAAACACAGGTGGAGGCAGAGATGTCGTGCATTCATGACATCATGAAAACAGCTATCTCTCGAAGAGTGGATGGTAAAGGCAGGAGATATAGTTAATATAATAATAATCAATATGTTAGTAACTAATTATCATTAATTACTGATTTTAGTATGCTTGTATTATGAGTCAGTTTTCTCCTAATTAATTTGGAGAGAACAATCATAACAACAGATGATAATTTTTATTATTCTTATAAAATAGTAGTTGTTGTAGATTCCCCTCCGGTCGGCAGAGGGCGCAGTAAGAAGCAGGTTGTTTCTGGTCTCAACTTCCGCCAGTTGATTTAAGCTTCCACCGGAAGTCTGCTTGTCCTCTTCTACCAGGCCGATCCAACATGGTGGGTGATTTTTACATGTCGACCAGAGCTATCTGAACTAATCCTGCCGTTTTAATGCTCCACATCCCGCAGTTGTTTCATCGATGGACACCGGACAGTTTATTATACTTGATAATCGCAGTATTAATGTTAGATGACCCAAACAGAGCGTTTTATTCGCAGTATCGTTGCCGAGAATTGCCGCTAATTGAAGAAGCCGCTGTCGAGCTGAATGAACTGAGTTTCTTACTCGTGATTTGTCCCTTTTAATTTGACCGAAGCGCTAGAATCACACAGTTGTTCTGTGTGTTTGACTGCGGGGAGAAAAGTGGTTTAATTTACAACATATCAGCCGCCGTTAGCTTTGGAGGCTAACCGGGAGTTAGCTTGTCTGTTAGCTTGAGCCGAGCAGCGCTTCACCTGCAGGCTCGTGAACAGACCACGGTCACACCGTTCAGATACATGTTACCTGTCGATCAGCTGTTCAGTAGGTCGATGATTATCACACCGGAGTGAACATGTTGAATTGTCCCGTATTTTCTGTAAACTGTAAATTCAGGTGAGACTCAGTGACCATGAAGCTTCCTCTGCTTCAGCCAGGTGAAACAGCACAGGCAGAGCATTCACTGGCCTGAAGGTGGATGACTGAAGATCGTGTTTGTCATTTATCCATGTAACCGCCGAGTTTTGTGGATAATGTTATTGATATAAAACCAACAGTCATATCTGCAGCAGAGCAAAATCGGCCTATATGTCGACCAGAAACCGTCTGAAAGTTAATCGTTAATCATGTGATGCTGACTTGTCATTGATGTGAATCTTTAGTTGCAAACATGACCGTCTTTCCCGTCTCCTCGTCCACCTCCTGTGTCTGGTGGCTAACCTATCTGTTGGTGATGTTCCACTGATTCTGAGCTCGTTTAGAGTAAAATGTTTTCTGCTTGCAGGGACGAGTCAGGACCAAGACGGTGAAGAAGGCCGCCAGGGTCATCATTGAGAAATACTACACCCGACTGGGCAGCGACTTCCACACCAACAAGAGGGTGTGTGAGGAGATCGCCATCATCCCCAGCAAGAAGCTCCGCAACAAGATCGCCGGGTGAGTGGATCCCTGTGCAGAGCGGCGTTTGTCTTCAGGGTCTCCGTCCTGTATCGAAAGTGATCATGGCGTCCTTGTAGCCAGGTCATTGATAGTACAGGAAGATCAAGCAGCGAGCCTTTCCCGTGTTTGAAGGATGATCTGTTCCTCTCAGACCCTGATGCTCTCAGACATTTTCAGAATTGTTAAAAGTTTGTTGTACTTGCCGTCCTATATTTCAGTATTGTCAATAAGTTCTTCATTCTCAATCTCTAAATGTCGAACACAGTATGTATGAATATGCTGCGTCTCCTTAAGGTTTACAAAGACATTAGTGATTGTCTGCGCACTTCAGACTCTTCATTACTTCCTGCTCCACAGTTGATGCCAGAGCAGAGCTGTGAGCAGGAATGTTTGATCCACATGTTTCTGTCTGGAGCTGACAGCTGTGTGCTTGTTGCTGCAGGTATGTGACGCATCTGATGAAGAGGATCCAGAGGGGTCCAGTCAGAGGAATCTCCATCAAACTGCAGGAGGAGGAGAGAGAGAGGAGGGACAACTACGTACCAGAGGTCAGTGACGGCTGATAAACATGAAGTGTTTAAACTGGGATGTGAGAGCAGCCGCCTGCACTCTGACGGAGGAGATCTGAGCTTCCTGCCTGGAGCCTCCTCTGAAACCAAGCTCCTTGTTGTAATAAACAACCACAGAATGAGAAGAAAGAACTCAAACCATTCACTGTCCTCTGTTGTGCTCATGTTTTCATGTGTGCGTGCGTTGATTTGAGTTCCAGTGTGAGCAGAGGGAGAGTTCAGCAGTAAGCTGGCAGTAAATGTACAGTTTGGGTCTCAAGGTTAGATTTGTGTTCTTTGTTTACTGTGATGCTTTAGCTATGATGTCATGCCCCTTTCATGATTGACAGCCTCTACAATCAAGTAAAAACACTTGCGGGGACGATCAGTGATTGAAAAGTCAAACTCGTCTTCCTTTGCGATCTGTTTGCGTGCGGTTCTGAGGGCGCTGCACAGACGGTGTTTGGAACCGTGCTTCTCGTGTCCTGTACGTCAGCTGGTGTGTTTCAGTCTCGGTGGTTGAGTGTCAGCAGGACGATCAAGGCTTTATCTGATACGAGGACAGTTCCTCACTTTGATCTCATGACACAGATGAACCTTTCTGTCGGAGGAATCTTTTGCTCTGTATCTGGTGCTGCTGTCAGTGTCCCCTGTATCGAAAGTGATCATGGCGTCCCCGTGGCCAGGTCATTGATAGTACAGGAAGATGAAGCTGAGAGCCTTTCCCGTGTTTGAAGGATGGTCTGTTCCTGTCGAACCCTGATGCTCTCAGACACACCTCATGACTCCGGCAGCCGCCATGATGATTCTTTGTCTCTGTGTTTCATGGTTGGTCGTGTCAAACTTCAACATGTTGAACATCTTCTGATTTCGATGCTACAACACTGAATCCTGAAACAGTTGAAAAAACAGGAAGTGCTGAATTGAACAGCACACGTGTGTCTTTGTAACTTTACTTTTTAATAAGGGATTTTTTTTTTCTTCATTGCATCTGACACAGGAGTAGATCTGTTGAGGGAGTCCTTTAAAAGCATCCTGCTGTTTCACAAACTCACTGTATATGTTTATGTTTTAATCCAGTCTGTTGTAGATTATAATACTTGGCAGAAGTGTATTTGTCTCTTGAGGGGCTCAGACATTTTTCCTGTCACACCGAGGTCAGAGGTCGTCGTCATGTGTGATCGTTGAAATGAGTCGCTGATGTTGCTGCAGATCAGTTTGACGTCATGGAACAGGTCAGATTGTTGATGTTTAACTCCTGTGTGTTTACCTGTCCAGGTGTCTGCTCTGGACCAGGAGCTGATCGAAGTTGATCCCGACACCAAGGAGATGCTGAAGCTGCTGGTAAGTTGCTCTCTAACAGTAGTGAAGTATGTTTATTCTGAAGTACATGTACCTTGTTAGAGTATTTTTATGTTTTGCTACTTTTACTGTTCCGCTTTTATCTGACACGTCCTTTAAAAACTTATAATAGGCATATGAAAAACAACCTGTTATAAAGTAAAGCTGGACTGCAGGTGTTGCTCAGTGACGTTACCTGAATCTGTCACACAATCCTCTGGATTCGGACAGAAGAGCAGCAGTGGATGTGCTTCAGAGCAGAAGCCATGTTAAACAGGGCAAATGTGGTTTGTTCTAATCTGATGTTCACTTTGATTCTTGTGCCTTCAGAGCATCATGTTGGTTTAATATTGGCATATAATAATGACATATATTTCTGACTGACATGCTGTCGTTTGACTTTGACTCTTGAACTTGTATTTTTAAATTGTGATGTTACTTTTACTCCAGTCAAATATCTGACTTCCTCCTCTCCCACTGATGCTGCTGCTCTTCTTATTACTTCCTTCTCACACGAGCAGAGTGCAGGAAAAGGACGTCTAATTCCAAGTAAACTGAAGGAGTTCGTACAAAACCAATGAAAGTGAAAAGTTGTAACGCCTCATTAAGGCCATGTCAGAACTAAAATCCTCTGTTGTAAGACGTATGTTTAATGATGTGGTGGCGCTTTGATCAGAAGGAAACGCAGCTCAGTCTGAGGCACCAGTTATTTCACAAGGCTGCGTACTAATGATGCTCCAGCCGGCGCTCGAGTGTTCAGACACTTCAGAGCCAGAAACTCAGAATCACTTGAGACTGAGTGCTGAACATTTTCCTGCAGACGGAGGTCAGTGAGAAAGTACTGATGGTCTGCAGGATCAAGGTCAAAGGTCACAGACACTTTCTTCCATCCAGCTCATAAGCAAACTATTTTCATTGGTGCATTAGCTCTTGTGTGAAGTAGAGTCTCAATAGCTGAGTGTTAGTTTGGTCCAGGCCTTTGAAACCTTAATGTTGATATACACAGTTTCTCATTACATAACCATCAGAGTTCAAACGTGTGACGTTTAGATTCATCTCACTTGGCATCATTTGCTTCCCTTGAGAATCTCTGTCTGTAGCTGCCACATTTAAATGAACATTGAGCTTCAAATCAGGCCAAACTGAAAGTGTTAATGTGGTCAGAAACAGGTTTTCATTTTCCTTGGACGGTGCTGGTGCGGTCAGCTGATCCTGTCAGACTTGTTTCTCTCCGTCCTGTATCGAAAGTGATCATGGCGTCCCCGTGGCCAGGTCATTGATAGTACAGGAAGATGAAGCTGAGAGCCTTTCCCGTGTCTGAAGGATGGTCCCTTCCTCTCAGACCCTGATGCTCTCAGACAGCTGTCCCTCTGGAATCTGCTCTGTTCATGTTGATGTCAGCTGTGAACTCACGCCTCCTCTTCTCTGTTGGCAGGACTTCGGCAGTCTGTCCAACCTGCAGGTCACCCAGCCCACCGTCGGCATGAACTTCAAGCAGCCCCGAGGAGTCTAGACGTCTGTAAAATATCTTCTAATAAAACCGTTTGGGACAAAACCAGCTGCTGCGCTGCTGTGTGGTCTGTTGGTCTGTTGTCTGTTTCCTCTGCTCGGTGGCTTCGGACATGATGTCAGCTTCTCTGGGTTTCTGTTGTTGACACGAAGATGAAGCTTCATGATTTAAAGTTATTTGATGTTTTAAAAGTCTTATACTCTGATCAGTGTTTTCTACCTTTGAAAACTTTTGACCCGTCTAACCTTCGTCATCTCAGGTGTCGTATCCAGCTTTACACTCATGATCTGCATCTGCAGAACAGGTCGTGAAACAGTGCAGATACAAACGTGTCTCGGAGTCTGATGCATTTACATGTGAACATCATTGTCTCAAACCTGCTCCAGAGCTGGTTCGAATAATCATTTAAATCGGTCTTGGAGGCTTTAAACTCTCAGTGATCAAACAGCTGTTTGAATGATGATGCATGAAGTGACTGGTCGGTCTTCACTTGTTGACTTGTTAGTATGACACAGTCATATTATTGAATATTTGACTTCAGTCAAAATCAAAACACTCATTTCGACCGTCCTGTGTTTCTGTCAGAGGCTGAATCTGAGGGTTTCAAACTGATGTTGAAGTGTGGACCCTCTTGAACCACAGCAGCCAGAAAACTTCACCTGACTGCTTTTTCATTTCTCCACTTTTCAAGGTCTTAAGAATCATTGAAACTGAAGCAGGTCTGATGATAAACTGTTAGATGAAGTGAGACGGCCTGCTGCTGTCGACCTCCATCACACAGCAGTCAGACACACAGACAGACACACAGGAGTCAGACAGACAGACAGACAGCTTTAATGCAGCACACTGGAACAGACGGGCTTTATTCTGCTCTGAAGGCTACTTTACATCATCTTAGGGCTTTAAATACATTTGGAAAATAGACATGTTAAAATAGACTCTTGCTGTGTTCCCTGATTGGCTCATAAGCACTTCAGCAGGAAGAAGTTGCAGAAAGCTCCTCGAGGGCAGTCGCACATCTTCCCGATCCGAGATCCTTTTCTGACGGCGCAGTGTTCGCCGAGGTCGCACTGACGACAGGAAGAACCACAGTCACACACTGCGTCACACACACATCAGTATCTACCTTTAGTATGAAGTGATGGATCCACTGAGAACTAAAAACTGTCCGACATTTCAAACTAGACACATGTCGTCTGGAGTCAAAGCTCAAACCACAGAAAGCCTAACACAGCTGTTGTGCCATAGCGTCAATGGTGGAGGAAGAAGTGCAGTAAAAACAGTACCACCACAGTGTACAAATACATTTGAGTAAAGGTCCTTGGTTACTTTCCACCACTGTCAGTGTGTGTGTGTGTGATGCAGTGATGATGTCGGCAGAAACCTGACAGCGACACAAATAAAGGGATTATTAGAAAACATGAATAGGTCAGACTGAGCTGTCGTCTGGTTCAGAGGATCAGCACCAGCTTCACTTCAGTCATCAAGCTGTTTAACAATGGTGTGACAGTTCAGAACAAACCTCTCTGACACTTTGCCATAAAAACCCCTTTAAATGCACCTTTGTGGTCAAACTGATGATGGAAAGTGTGACAGTGTCTGCGACTCACAGAGGGGACCTGCCCATACTTCTTCTCCCAGGGATTAATCCTCTTGGTCTGCAGTTTCTCCAGCACTTCATGCAGAGCGCCCAGCTGGAAACACACACACACACACACACACACACACACACACATACATACACACACACACACACATACATACATACACACACACACACACACACACACACACACACACACACAGGATGATCATCTCATGTGAACTGTACAAACGCTTCCATCTTCTGTCAGATATCGGCTCAGACACGAGCAGTGGTGGAAAGGAACTGAGCACATTTACTCAAGTACTGTACATAAGTAAAAACTGGAGGTACTTGTACTTCACTCCAGTATTTCCATTTCATGCTTCTTCTTCTTCTGCTCTGTTACATCTGAGAGGGAAACATTGTGCTTTTAAATTCCCTAAATGTTTTTGATGACTTCAGTTACTTTGCAGATTCAGATTAACACAAAATGTAGAATTGTAATTATTTATAAAATTTTGCAATATTAAAATGAACACACAAGCGATTGTAGTCAAGTGATATAATTCAGTTTAACAGGTGAATTAATTGCATTGCATTGCATTACTGATTATTTTTACTTTTTTCTTACTTTTAGTCAGAAAATAGTGAAAATGTCCTCAAATGTCTGATCAGTTCATAATAATATAAATATATATAATAATCATATGAAACAGAGAAAAGCAGATTGAGGTTGAAAATGATTTTAACAATTAATACATTATATATGTTGCCGATGAATTAATCAGTGCATCAACTCGTCTCACACATTTAAAAGAGAAAGAGTCGACCTTCATTTTGTCACTTTAGTTATTGACACTGAAAACAAAACAGATATAAAATATATCAATAGAAATATTCACCAGTCGTCATTAACAATAAAATCGAAGAGAGGAAACACCTGCACAGATCGATTATCTGGACAGCTGCACACTAATTGATTAGTGAATAAATTGTTGGAGTCTAATATTTTTCACATTATATGATATTTTTTCTTATTTAGTATTATCATTGTTATTATCTACAGAAAAGATAATTTTGTATTAAAGACGTGTTTCAAAAGAAAAACTAAAACACAAAAGGCAGATTTTTAAAAGAAGCTTCATGAAATAATAAACTCGTGTAAAGTCTTTTTTTCCCACCAGTCTGTTGGACGTCGAGTAGTGGGACTCCTGAACGTCCCTCTCGTCCCTCTCGGCTTCCGTCCTCCCGACCGGGCAGAGCGCGCACAGCAGCGCCGCGCACAGCACAGCACGTGACCACATGGTGCCACAAGTCCGCGAGCTGCCTTCTGCTCCTCCAGGTGTTCGTCACGAGCCGCTGCTCCTCCAGCTGTTTGGCGCGAGCTGCCGCCGCGCGCCGGATGTTTGGATGAGAGGCACCGCCTCCGGTCGACGTCAGGGGTGTGACGTAGGACTGCCCCTAATGAGCTCTGATCAGTGGATGATTCATCATCAGATCAGCGGATGATTCATCAATAACAACAACAATAATAATGAACGAATAAATAAAAACTTTATTGATAATGTTACAAAATAATCTACATTCAACACCAATAATGAAAGTAAATGAAATCATAAATCTAAAAGGCTGATTAGTCCCAACTGCTGTTTTCATGTTTAATAATGTCACAGGTTTTGTCAGCTGACCACATTTCTCACTGGTTTAAATAATCAATGGATGGATGGAGAAAATAATCAGCAGCTGAATCCAGAATGAAAAGAGTCATTAGTTTCAATCCTGAACACAACAGTTCAACATGAGCTCCAACAGGAAACATGCTGCTCTGACAGAAGCTGAATGTTCGCTACAGGAAAGAGTTGTTTAAAGCACACAATTCAGCAAAGTTCCATTTTTTCAGCTGATGGATGAAAATGAGCAGGAAACACGAGACGCTGTGTGAAAACTGTGACGTGGCTTTGATGAGAGTCTGTGCTGTCTCTGTCTCTTCCTGTTCATCGATCCACAGGAGAAACTAACAAATGGCTTATGGACGAAGTGATTTGGTTTGATCAACGTCCTGCTGCCTGAAAACAAGGCGACGGTTTCAGAGACAAATTGGCCGGATGAGTGGAGCTGGAGGACGAACAGGTCAAACATTCGCTTCAGGCAGGAGCTCAAAGGTGACGCTTTGATCACTGAACCTGGTGAAGTCAGAGACCAGGAGCTGATGAGTCTGAGCGTCTGAGCGAACCAGATCCAGCCAGAAGGTTCTCTGTTCGTACACTGAGGACGAGGACCAGGACGCTCAGCGGGTACACTGAGGACCAGGACCAGGACCAGGACCAGGACGCTCAGTGGGTACACCGAGGACCAGGACCAGGATGCTCAGCGGGTACCTGGGGGGACGAAGGAGGAGCATCGATCCTGCAGGACTGATGCCAGTCGGAGCAGTCGGCTGTAAACATGAACTTGTGCCTTTGTAAGAAAGTGTGTTTGACATGATGCCAGGTGGAACTTCACTTCCTGTCTGAACACGTGTGTCTCATGCTGTTTGAGTGTGGAGCAGAGCGGAGGACGAACAGACAAACTGTTCTCACTTCTGTCCTTCTCACTCTGACACTGTGAAAGGAAACAGATGGTAGGAGTTGATTTTTGTTGGTATTGGGTGTTTTTCTTTCTGACTTTGTGTTGATCTCAGTCTTTTCATTCAGGACCTGCAGTGAGCGGATTGTGGCTGTGAACATCCTGCAGACTCAGAGCTGCAGGCTCCCGCCGTCGTCAGCGAGGCTTTAGTGTGAGAAAGGAGCTGAAGTGAAGTCAGTGAAAAGATGGCGTGACGGCAGTGTGTGTCAGCTCCCACAGGGCGAGCGGGCGGCCCGAGGGAGGTAAGAGGTTTAACGGCCGAGGCCTCGTTCGGCTCCGGCTCTGCCTCGCTCCTGATTGTCTCCTTATTGGATCAGGCTGAGGAAGCGTCCTGCTGAGTCTCTGCTGTTGAAGTGAGGATGAAAGCTGCTGGTGTTCAGAGCAGAGTCGGGGCGGCTGACCTGGGGAGTATCAGCCCCGGGCCCCAGGGCCCCAGACCCAGCACCATGAACCGAACTGATCAGGACAGTGAGGAGGGAGGAAGTGCCTGAGGCCGTCCTGCCGTCACCAGGACGCTCCGGCCTCCTGCTGCCACAGCTCCTTTGGACGAGCAGCCAACTGGAGGAGGTTCTCTGTGTGGGAACGTAAACTGGTCCTTGTTCAGTCTGAAGTCCTGAAACTGATGCAGCCACATCATCACCTCGTAGTATCTTTGAACTGGAGCTGATGGGGCCAGGTGATGAGCATGAACACAGAGAAGCACCAACCAGAGTGACTGCAATGAACTGCGGCTGGAGTCAGGCCGGAGTCGGGCCGACACCTGCGGCCAGAGTCCGGCCGACACCTGCGGCAGGAGTCAGGCCGGAGTCCGGCCGACACCTGCGGCCAGAGTCAGGCCGACACCTGCGGCAGGAGTCAGGCCGACACCTGCGGCCAGAGTCAGGCCGACACCGGAGTCCGGCCGACACCGGAGTCCGGCCGACACCTGTGGCCGGAGTCAGTCCTCCTGTGGCAGCTCCTGGAGCCGTCCAGGCAGCAGGGGCTGAGCGTCTGAGCGTCCCTCGGCCTGACGGAGCTGCTGACCCGGGCTCCCAGAGGACACGCAGCAGGACACATGACTTGGGCAAAACCAGGATGAAGAAGACCGATCTGGTCCAAGTAGGAAACAAAGTGCAGCTCACTCCGAGCTAAATCTTCCATCATGTTCTCAGTGACAGTGCAAATAAACTTTGCTGCTGCTCAACAGTCGCTGACGAGCAGAAACTTTGTTGGAGCTACGAGATAAAATCAAAGTCAGCGGTTTGAGGACGAAGCTTCATCAGGCAGTGATGTGTGATAGGGAGTCATTACGTGTCCAGGCTTTGATGTCGGCTCAGATGCTGATGATCCAGCCAAGCTCCATCTCTTTGAAGCTTTTCAGTTTCAACTCCAGGAAACCAGGCTCATTACTGCTCCGCTAATTCAAGGCCGTCCTCCGAGTCTGTGGCTGACGACTGATGCTAACGAGCTTTTCCCCTTTTGTCTCCAGAGACTTCACACGTGCTCAGAAGTGGCCTTCACAAATGCTGGAGGATCACATGGGGCCCCTGGGAGCCGCACTCACGGAGGCTGTGGCCCTCGTGCTCTGGGCCCCTGGAACATTTCTGTCCACAGAGGGGAGAGGACAAAAGCACGAGACACGTTGGGTGAGTTCTGATCCAACCAACCCTCAGCTGGGAGGTTTCACCGTCTCATTCTCTTTACAGAACGTTTATGAGCCACATTTTAGCCAAAAGTTCAACATTAGCTTTTTGCAACATTAGTAGAACATTTGAAGGATTTTCTGCTTCTCAGATTTATATCCTTTCAAATTTGGCCTCATGAGTCCCGAAGTAAAAAAAGTATTGAAGTATTGTCAGCAAAAATAACTTGAGGTATCAAAAGTACTTATATAGAGCAGAATGGCCAGTACTGTATTTGACTGTATATACTCGAGTAATTACAGTTACTAATGCATAGATCTATAAACAGCATCATGACAGAGTAGGTTGATTTTAACTACTTTAACTATCAAACTGATTTAAATTTTAATCTGCAAAATAACGAGTTAGTTCAGCTGTCAAATAATTTATTGGAGTATAAACAATCAAAAAGGAAAATACTCGATTAAAGTACTTAGTTACATTACACTAACCCTGAGCCTTTTTTCTTCTCATGAACCTTTGGCCTCTCCTCCAACAGTTTCTACATCAAACTTCTCCATGAAAACCTCAACACATGAACCACAAGGTTTCACCGTCCAGAGACATGAACAGTAAGACAGCGCCATCTACTGCTGGGTTACAGCTGTGTTCACATAAAGCAGGTGTCAATATTCATGTCATGTTTCTTCAAATAGATACAAAACCGAGCGCAGAAAGAATCTGTTTATTTAGAGCCACATGTCATTGACACAAATAGGAAGCAGAAAAAAACCACTCTGACACGAGTCGCTCCCTCCCAACATGTTCACACCACGTCCGGTCTCCATCTGTCCCGAAGCTCCAGGTCCAGGGACGGAGAGACGTCCTGCTCACTGCTGGCTGGTTGCCATGGTGATGCTGTGGTTTGTCAGAGGCTTCAGCCAGCTCAGGTTCAGAGTCAGGTATAAACAACGTGTCGTTTCATTAACTGCTAAAACATAAGTGTCTCAGCAGATCACACCCAGGTCCACATGGTCAACACCAGCAGCCCTCTCCGGCCTCTGGCCTGCCGTCGGCCCGCCGTCAGTCTGCAGCCTGGCGGAGCCTCCTCAGCACCTCCTCTGCACTGACAGACGAGTCCACTCTGATGAGTTTGTCTCTGGACCTGGAGCCCTGCGGGGGAGCAGAGAGGCGGGTCAGTGCTGTGAAGGAGGCAACACAGTGGACGCAGGACAAACGGTGTGAGGAGGGTAGAGATGTAAGGATTACAAAAGGATAAAGGAGATGGTGAAGGAAGTGGAGGCGGCAGGTCTGAAGGTGTTTTCAGAACATGAAGCAGATTTTCATCTTCCCCACACTGACAGCTGTACCAGGTTGAAACAGCACAGACATGAGCTGCTCAGCTCAACACAAACACTGAACCTCCATGTTTTCCAATGTTCTGGTCACACAGTTTGAGAATAAGCAGAGTTTCTTTTCTCAACCTGAAACATCATCTTCACACCTTCAGACCAGAAGCTCTCTGGAAGCGAATGTGAGTGTCAGTAAGTCTCAGGAACCTTGTCAAGAGATAAGTGACTTTTCTTCATCTGCAGAACTTCGGCCAGGAAGCGAATGAGCTCAGCGTTGGCTTCTCCATCAGCTGGAGGAGCTGCGATGGCCACGCCCACCGCCTCTGCCGACACGTCTGCAGGAGCACAGAGAGACGCAGCTGGAGGTCACACGGTCCCGACAACAACGGTGTCACTGTGATGGAGCCTGTGAAGCTGACCTGTGATGCCGCTGCGTTTGGAGCCGGGCTTGGCGTGAACCGTGATGGTCACGGCACCACTTCTGTCTCGAGCCACCGGAGAAGACGCCTCTGCTGCTCCACCCCCAGCCGGAGCTCCCTCCACCTGCTGTGACAGGATGTGGGGTTAGTTATAGTCCAATGACCGTGGAGCTGGTTTTAACCTGAGAGCAGGTCAGAGGCTGTTTCCACTTTAAGAGACTTTTATTTTTCACATGGAAATAACACACAGGACTCAAATGACACTTTTCTAAAACACACAGAGATCTAAGTGGCTCCTGGGTCAAAGGTCAAAGTCCTCGTCCATTCTCTGTCTGCCTCTCTCTCCTCGAATCTGTAATATGACATCATTAATGTATTCTGTGTTCATCCTCTGAACGAGCAGAGTGACTGAAGTGATCAGCCTCATCACTGAAGTAAACAGGAAGTAACACCTGGAAAATCAATGAGCAGGAAATACTAAGTCAACACCGTCTGTAAAGGAACATTAACAGCATGGTTTACAGGGAGAAGGAGACTCTCAGGAGAAACTCACCGGTTTCTTTTTTCGGGGCATTTGTCTGTTGGAGCAGCGGCTGATGAGCCGGAGGCCTCCGGGCGGAGGAGCCGCTCTGATCCGGCTCAGAGCCGCTGACCGGCGGCTGAACAGCGGCGCGACGGCCGAGACCCGAGCCGACGTCTCGACCTGCAACCAGGGAGAGAACCGGACAAAGAAACCTGAGCGGGACAACATCCACCTGCTACCTGCTAGCTTGTTAGTTGTTAGCTCGTTACCGACAGTGTAAACAACGTGACTTCCGCTTTTCAAAATGACAACTTCCGCTCTTCTTCGCAGTAAAAGTAAAAGAAAGTGACTAAATAATTTAGAAATTACTTCAAAATTCAAATGGTTTCTTCAAAAGTATTCTTTTATTTTCTTCTCATACTTTTTCAGTCGAGCAGAGGCTTTTGTCATATTTGATATAGAATAGTTTGTTTAAATGTTTTTTAGTTTTTAATATCAGAGAAGACTCTGGATCAACAGGTAAAATCACACTGTTCAGCATTATGTGCTAAAGGAAATAATCTGAACTGGTCCTTCGATCATTTTTACCTCAAAATAGACCAAACCTTTGTCTGTATAAATCTAGTATATTTCTCCTGTTCTGTGTCACAGAACCATTTTTGGTTTCATCTGTCATGTCGGTGAATCTGAAATGTGAAGTGTTGTCTTTGTGTTTCGGCCTCTGTGTCACAAGTTGTCTGTCTTTCGGCATCATGTCGCTCTGGCTCCTCAGCTGTAAAGAGTGTGTGGAGCCCAGAGGCCGAGCTGGGAGTGTCTGCAGCTGCTGACGGGTTTCCCCTCCTCTCCCAACCATCCCATTCATTAGAGAGAGTTTACAGGCTGCAGACGTGCTGAGGAGCCAGCAGCTCTCACATGAACACACGACTCAGAGAGTGACTGGACGAACACACCTGAAAGCTTCCATGGAGCACAGTCAGAGCCAGGAGGCCGAGGACAGCCCGTATCTGTGGTGAGAAACATTTACCAAAGCTTTATCCTGCGTTTGTTCTACTCCATCTGAACCAAAGCCAAAGTTCCTCCATGTAGCGAAGCTGCCGTGAAGCTGGAGACGCTCCAGGTTTACATTCCTGCCGAGCTGTGAGGGGCAGGCTGAGACGTGGCAGAGCTCTCAGGTTCTCTGAGCAGAGACAGAGGGGACATGTCCGACACGCTCTGACTCAGCTCAGACCTGCTGCTCAGGATCCTGGCTGCTGTAGGGCCGGAGGTCAGCAGGCTCCGTCTGCCAGTACAGCAACCGAAGTCAGAAGGGACCTGTGTCACATGACACGTCTCATCTGTGCTTGAACTTGGCGCATTTTTTTTCTTAAGTTTCCTTTAAAAAAATCCAGTTGTTACTGAGCGTCTTTACCTGGATGGAGACGTGTGATGTCCGTGACAGATTCTCTGTGATGCAGATTTACCTGATGTGGACATGCGTCTCTTTCTCCTTTCTTCTGAACTCGACAATCAGCCCTTTGTCCTGTTGACGTTGAGCAGCAGCTTGTTCACCAAGATCATTGATTTTCTCCCATATGAATCTATGTTGTTTGACATCAGACCGATGATGGTGGTGTCATCTGCAAACTTGGCAGCAGAGTTCTCTGCATGTCTGGGGTTACAAGTGGGTGTACAGCATGAGCAGGAAGGAGCTCAGCACACAGCCCTGGGGGGCTCCGGTGTTGAGCACTACAGTGGAGGAGACGTGAGGGCCAATCAGAACTGTCTGGGGTCTGTTTGTGAGGAAGTTTATATTGTCTGTGATATACACATGTAATTAATAGAAGACTAGAAACATGTAGTGTTATTTGAATAATGTTGACAACTGGATAGAGTCTTCAAATGTTGGTGCGTAAGTGTTGGTGGTTATATGTCTACAACAGTGGGTCTGCAGGGTCTCTGGGTCTGCAGGGTCTCTGGGTCTGCAGGGTCTCTCTGGGTCTGCAGGGGGTCTGGGTCTGAAGGGTCTCTGGGTCTGCAGGGTCTCTGGGTCTGCAGGGGGTCTGGGTCTGCAGGGTCTGCAGGGGGTCTGGGTCTGCAGGGGGTCTGGGTCTGCAGGGTCTGCAGGGGGTCTGGGTCTGCAGGGTCTCTCTGGGTCTGCAGGGTCTCTCTGGGTCTGCAGGGTCTCTGGGTCTGCAGGGGGTCTGGGTCTGAAGGGTCTGCAGGGTCTCTGGGTCTTTTTTAACTTGTTCTTGTTGTGTCTGCAGTTTCCAGAGAACTCCTTCTCTCAGACGCAAATGGAGGAAACGTTACGGCGGTCTGGACGGCAACAAACTGCTGGAGCCCAATAAAGACCCAGACATGAAAGGTCTGTGTGTGTGTGTGTGTGTGTGTGTGTGTGTGTGTGTGTGTGTGTGTGTGTGTGTGTGTGAGAGAGAGAGAGAGAGAGACACCCTGTGATTAGTGGGCTGAAGAATTCTTCAGTGGGCGGAGTCTGCTGGTATCTAAATTAAGTTGCTGCCCAGTCATCGCCGCAGAGCTGCTCACTGGCTGAAGGGAGCGTCCGTGACTCCGCCTCTGAATCTATTTTTCTACCTGTTTTCCCACTGAAAGCCCGAGACTGTGATCAACACTAACTATAACAAAGAAACCCCAACACACAAACTGCCGGTCTGCAGTGATGCATCTCCCCATAGAATGTGCTGTATATACTCACAGCTTTGTTTGCTGTAATTAGATAAGCTGATTGTAAAATCCAGGCATCAGGAACAAGAAATAACAGAGGAGCACATTTAGATTCAATGTTAGGAGAAAGGAAGAGTTCGTAGTGTCACTGAAGCAGGAAATAGTTGAGCTGAGTTGAATCCAGATCTTGATGCATCTCATCATCTTGTTGTCAGTTTGGTGAGATGACTCATTAAATGTGGCCTTTGCTCTGACCCGTGTGTCTGAAAGGTGAATGTTTTCATTGATGAACGTGTGTAAATGTTCACGATGTCACCTGCACCATCAAACTCTTTTCTATTTCTCTGTTATACTATGAAGGAAAATAATTGAGACCAAAGGAATGAAGTCATGAATGTGGTGGACAAAATAATGGAAACACCTGTCAGTATGGCACAGTACAGTTCAGGGTGTTTAGAATCTTATTGTCTTGTTTGAATCCTGAATTTTGCTGATGAGCAACTGTGTAGAAATGACTGAAATGTGTCAATGACTGAATCCTCACTGATCTCAGGAACAGATCGTGGCTTCTGTCTCGGTTGGTCAGCCTGGTGTTCTCTGGGGTTTTGTCTGGTTGTCCTGCTCTGACTGTTTGTTTGGTCCTGGTCTGGTGAACAGGCTGCGTGGAGACGTCAGCCATGATGTCCCCACAGACACAGTGTCCTGTGGACACAGGGCTGATCTGTCCTCAGCTGACAGCCTGACAGGCCCAGTGTTGAACAGCAGACTGAAGCAGCTTCTCTTCTTTCCTCTGGCAGATGATGGAGGGCTGATGGACGAGGGCCAGCAGAGGAGCTCTGAGCACCAGGTGGACCTGCCTCCACACGTCGCACTCAGATGATCATGTTGTCAAGTCAAAGAGTTTTCAGTTCAAAGAGTCGCTCTCCTCCTCCTCAGAGCTCAACCTTCTCTCGTCTTTCATCTGAACAGAAGCCTTTGATTCCTTTACACGGATCAGAGAGAGGCCGAAGCAATGAGTTCTGGACTGTTATGAAGTCAATTTACTCAAATACTCAAATCCAGATTTGAGACACTTGAATATTTCCATTTTCTCGAATTTGAGTCTCTATTTTCTTCCACATTTCTGAGGCAGATATTTCAGTCGATGGATGAAGAAAATAATCAGCAGCTGAATCCAGAATGAAAAGAATCATTCGTTTCAGCCCTGAACACAAACTAGTTGAACATGAGCTCCGACAGGAAACATGCTGCTCTGACATGAATGAGGAGGAAACATCCTGAGATGACAGAAGCAGTTCGGTTCTCTCAGTGCTTCATATATAAAACAACATCTCTGTCTTATTTTATTGTATCATGTGCTGTTGTATTCCAGGACGCAGCTCCCCGCCCGGCCCCTAGGAGCCTGATCCAGAACCAGGTCCAGACCGCAATCCAGAGTGCGGTGCAGAAACCCGTCAGCCTCGTCAGTCCTGGACCTGCAGGTACGTCTGCAGAGCTTCTGACGCTCCATCCAGGTTTGATCTCTCATCGCTTTTCTCTTGTTCAGAACGTTTCAACATGACTGTTGTCTGAACAAGATAAAAACAGACGCTCACTGTACTTTAACATCATAATAAAACAGAAACATGTTTGATGATGTCATGTGCAGTCGTCCAGGTGTCGGCCAGGAACGGCGGCGTGAAGCCTCCTCTCCCTCAGGCCGTGGTCCAGCCGGAGGACAGAGGCTCCTCCCACAGCCAGTCCTGGTTCCCCCCCCAGCACAGCCCGTCCAAACGCAGGGGGTCCGTCTTCACGTCCGTCCTTCCTCTAACCAACATTGGCCGTCACCAGCCCCGCCCCCACTGACGCACACTGACTCCTCTGTTTCAGGGCTGCTGACGTCCTGTTTGACAGCTTCGCCTCAGATGGAAGAATCAACGTCAGCCAGTTCTTTGAGGTACTTTCACACAAACATCAGCCTTTGTTGATTTTACACATGAAGATCAGTGACTTCCTAAATCCTGACAGATGGATCCTTATGATGACGTCAGGGTTAAATCAAGACGTCTTTAGACTTTCAGACAGAGTCTCTCAAACAGCAGCTGTGGAGTTTGACTTGGGTCCAATGAAGTGACTGGATCCACTGGAAGAAATAATCCACCTCTTTAAACACTCTCCATCTTAATATTTAGCTTTTTCAATCGATGTATCTTTTGTGGTTTTGCTTGTTGGGGGGTGAAGGAACACTGTGGCTTTATCGTTCTCTCCATCAGGCCATCTGGAGCTCCGGCCTGCACAGGTCCGACCCTCGGCTCAGAGACTGTTTCTTCCACCTGAGGAAACTGCAGGACGCCGAGGGAACCGTGGACAGAAACACCTTCCACAGGTGCCTCCCTTCTTTCTTATGGACTGAGCTCACTCTTACTGCTTCAGCACAAACCTTCCCAAACCCTCTCTTTCCTCCGTCCCATCCTGTTTCTTCACTATTTGAGTCAAACCATTCCGACAATATAAAGCTACCTTCGATGTTTTGTAGATGATCAACTGCTTTATGTCCAGCTACAATCTATCATCAGACCAGTGTTTGTCGGCTTATTGTGAATTTCAGAATTCTTCTGTTTCGTGTTCATATGTTGTTATGAGCCATGATCTGCATTTGATTGTGTTGAGTGATGTGATCATGCTTTTTGTTGCGGTTCTGATCCTGATTATATTTTGCCAGTTGTGTCTCTGATGTGGACTCTGTCTCCTTCCTGCTGCAGGTGTGTCACAGGATCCGTCTCTCTGCTCCTGAAAGCTCTGCAGGGACGATTTGTCATCCCAGACTTTTCCACTTTTACTGAAGAAACTCAGAAATTGTTTTTAAGGTGTCGTCAGCTGTCATCAGTGCAGGTGAGTTCCGACACCTGGAGATCAGAGGCCGTCACCCAGCTGACGTCATGTAACAGAGCAAAACTCAGACTGAAACCTGAGAATCTGGCCAAAGATCCATCAGTGTGTGAGAGCTTGTGTAGAAACATTTTCTAAATATATATATTTTTTAAAGTAACTTAAACTGGAGCATGTGTCGTTGAATAAATGCAGGTCACAGTTGCTAAATGAGTCTAAATGACCTTTTTGCTGTTTGGTACTTGTTGACTGAGGTGAAGGAGAAGGAGAGCTCGGACAGCACCAAGTGGAGCGTCTCAGTCTGCACCGTGGACGGACAGAGGTCAGGGACGTCTCATCTCACAGCGCAGCTCTGACACCAGAGCAAAAAGTCACACATAATACACCAAAACACATCAACCATTTTTAAACAGTTTCACTGATATTTACCTTCTTTTTTATACATTTAACATCACGAATCATCTTTCCTGCAGCAGAACTAATGACACAGACGCAACAGCAGAGTTTTCAACATGTGAATGAAAAGTGTTTGAATAAGCAGGAAATCGGATTAGCCTCATCTGCCTGTCTCTCTGTCTGTCTGTCTGTCTGTCTCTCTCTCTCTCTGTCTGTCTGTCTGTCTGTCTCTCTCTCTCTGTCTGTCTGTCTGTCTGTCTGTCTGCCTGTCTCTCTCTCTCTGTCTGTCTGTCTGTCTGTCTCTCTCTGTCTGTCTGTCTGTCT
>JBBMOC010000112.1:139459-145201 GCA_037975185.1 Centropyge bicolor | reverse complement strand
GTGTGTGAGACAGTGTGTGAGACAGTGTGTGTGAGACAGTGTGTGTGTGAGACAGCGTGTGTGACAGTGTGTGAGACAGTGTGTGTGAGACAGTGTGTGAGACAGTGTGTGTGAGACAGTGTGTGAGACAGTGTGTGAGACAGTGTGTGTGAGACAGCGTGTGAGACAGTGTGTGAGACAGCGTGTGTGAGACAGTGTGTGAGACAGCGTGTGTGTGAGACAGTGTGGGTGAGACAGTGTGTGTGAGACAGTGTGTGAGACAGTGTGTGTGAGACAGTGTGTGTGAGACAGCGTGTGTGTGAGACAGTGTGTGAGACAGCGTGTGTGTGAGACAGTGTGTGAGACAGTGTGTGAGACAGTGTGTGTGAGACAGTGTGTGTGAGACAGTGTGTGAGACAGTGTGTGTGAGACAGTGTGTGAGACAGTGTGTGTGTGAGACAGTGTGTGTGAGACAGCGTGTGTGTGAGACAGCGTGTGTGAGACAGCGTGTGTGTGTGAGACAGCGTGTGTGAGACAGCGTGTGTGTGAGACAGTGTGTGTGAGACAGTGTGTGTGTGTGAGACAGCGTGTGTGAGACAGCGTGTGTGTGAGACAGTGTGTGTGAGACAGTGTGTGTGAGACAGCGTGTGTGTGAGACAGGGTGTGAGACAGTGTGTGAGACAGTGTGGGTGAGACAGTGGGTGAGACAGTGTGTGTGTGAAGTGATGGGATGATGTCATGGCTGCTCTTGGTTCTTCAGTTTGACGTTTCCATGTTTGTTGGTGTTTGCAGGAGCTGATCTCAACGTTTCAGCTGCACAGCTTTGACATCAGGACTCCGTTCAGGCAGGTCCTGGCCTACAGACACTGGAAGGCCGAGTCTGAGGTTGGTTCCCAGCCCCGGCCTCAGTTCTGACCTCAGATCAGTTTGTCTCAGTGTCTGTCCATGTGATGAGTGTGACTGTTCTCTGCAGGGATACCAGATCATGAACGTGCTGCTGGCGGCTTTTAAAGGAGACGTCCCGGCCCTGAGGAGGTAACTCCTGTTGTCATGGTTACTCACGCTCCCTCAGGACGAACTGGTCTGACTGTGTGACCCTCTGACTTGTCATCTAGCGCCATCATCAGGTCAACATGTTCATGTGTCCAACACTTTGGTTTATGAGCAAAAATGAGCAAACTCGTTCACATCAGCTGGATCAGTCAAAACTGAACTGAGACCTGTTTTGCCATGTCTGCCTGGCGGGATCTTTCAGGATATTAAGCTAAACTTCAAATTAAACAATTAAACAAAAACAAACAGATCAGTCTGTGCTGGCTCCGTGTCCAGTCTGTAGTAACAGATCAGTCTGTGCTGGCTCCGTGTCCAGTCTGTGGTAACAGATCAGTCTGTGCTGGCTCCGTGTCCAGTCTGTAGTAACAGATCAGTCTGTGCTGGCTCTGTGTCCAGTCTGTAGTAACAGATCAGTCTGTGCTGGCTCCGTGTAGAGTCTGTAGTAACAGATCAGTCTGTGGTAACAGATCAGTCTGTAGTAACAGATCAGTGTGCAGAAATGAAACAAACACAAGAAGAAGACGGACGAGTGGTTTGATCTGTGCCTCAGACACTGTCTCTTCTTCTTCTGTGGTTGTCTGCAGGTACTTCCTGTCTGGAGTGGATGTAAACGCCGTTGACTATGACGGCAGGTCGGCTCTGCACGTGGCGGCGGCCGAAGGTCACACAGAGGTCATCCGCTTCCTGCTGGAGAACGCCGGAGCCAACGCCGCCCTCCAGGACAGGTGAGACACGCAGCGTGTCCCTGAGCCTCCAGGTGACTCCGGCTCACACTGGAGCTGTGAGATGAACATGAGTGGATCCTTCAGAACCACATGTTTTCAGTGGAGAGAGAGAGAGAGAGACAGAGAGAGAGAGAGAGAGAGAGAGACAGAGAGAGAGAGAGAGAGAGAGAGAGAGACAGCGTGTGATGTAGTTTTGTCTTTTCACCAGGTGGGGGAGCTCTCCTCTGCAGGAGGCCAAGAGGCACAACAAGGAGGCTGCAGTCCAACTGCTGCAAGGAGCCATCTGACCCCAAACACCATCATCTGACCTTTGACCTCTTGAAAAAGTTATCTGGATAACTTTAATGTCAGAAAGCAGAAACGAGTGTGGAACATGGACCGACGTGAACAAAGATGTGGTTCAGGTTTTATTCAGCAGTGTTATTGTTGTTGTGTGGACGTCTCTGCTCATCATCATCAGACTCTGTCCATGCTCCAGACTCTGATCCAGGGGCAGGTTCAGGGGAAGTCAGTGCATTTAAACAATGACTTCCATCACTTTGTTACCAGTGAACTACTGCACACATTGATTCACTGAGAGTTTCACTTTGTCTCTGGACTGAAAGCAGAGGCTCATTTAGTCCATTTGGCTCGACTGGAGTAAGTCATTAATATTCTGTTCACGTCAGCTTCTTTTCTACTGATGTGAAAACGCTGCTCTGGAATCTGCTGCGGTGCTTTTTAATAAAAAACTTTCCCTCTGTGGACTCGCACACGTCCTTCACTTATTAAAGCAACATTATGCAAGAACTGGTGGGGGTTTTTTTGTTTTTTGTTTTTATTTTTAAGCAAAAACATAAAAACCAAACCAATAACAACACAAGACACAACTTAGCAAACCAGACGATGTGACTGCCTGGTCCTGGTCCTGGTCCTGGTCCTGGTCCTGGTCCCACAGCTCGTCCGTCCTGCAGCCAGGCGGACATTCACTCCGTCACTCGCTCCTCATCTCTCTTAGTTTCCTCTGACAACCTTTGCCTCTGTCATGATGAGCTCGGCCGCATGAAGCCGATTCACTGCAGAGTGTCTTTAACAATGTACAGCCTTCGTTTCCACTGAAATGTTCAAGTCATTGAATCTGTGTTTGACACATGACAGAACATCAAGATCGGGGTTGGACCTCTGTCCTTCACACTTGATATTAAGCCTCTGGACAGTTTGTCCTCAACCAGCCTTTAAATGACAGTTTCCTTATTACTTTCATCCGCTCATATCTGTCTCTATACACACTGTATAAGTCTTGGAAAATGTCCTCCCGCCTACAGGCAACTTTTATTTATGCACGATGTGATCAGTGATCCACATCTCAGGTCTGAGAGTTCTGGCCTGTTTACATGTGGACATGTTGACCTGCTGCTTCCAACCGTACTCACTTCATATTTTCACTGAAATGATCACATCCAGTGATCGTGATATTTTAGTGTCTGTGAGTCATGATTCAACACTTTACCGATGACATTCTTCCAAGATGAACAGTGTAAAGTAAAACCTTGTCGGCATAAACAGAAGTCAAACAATGTAAAAAGTGACAGACAGAGTTTGGTTGGACTCAGCTGGAACCTCCTGCTCCACATCTCACAGCTCAATATTCTGCTCTTTACTCCACTGCTTCTGTCTGACAGCTTTAGTTACTAGCTACTCTTCAGGCTTTCCCTTCCTGCCCAGTGAAAACCACGTGTCTCCAGATGTGCTGATGTTGAGTGTTTGTGATGAACTGAAGGTTTATAAAGTCGTTCAGATGAGCTTCAACATCGACAGCGGGAAAATGACAAAGACACATTGAAGCAGCAAGAAGATGGATCCAGAGAGAATCTCTGACAGGAAGCAGTTTGTCTGTTCAAACAAAAGTGACTTGACACAAAGACTTAAACAGAAAATGGGACATAGACCTCAGACAGTCGAACTCTGTCTCTGGATGAACCCATGAAACAAACACGTGAAACGTTTTCATTTTTATTGTTTTCTTCTCATAATTTCACTCTTTTCGTGTTCAGTTTGGTTCACATCATGAATATTAATGAGATGAAGTTTCCTGCACCAATCAGGGGCCGAGAGGCAGGAAGCTATGTCAAGTTAGAATCAGAGCCGGAAGTTACCTGGTTTACCTTCACAATAAAAGTATATATTACATGAGTTGGTGTATGTTAAGCGCGTAAAACTGTTGAATTGTTCCAGACAAGTGATGAAATGAAAAAGGGGAGCAGGGATGATTCCACATGAATGAGAGAGAAGGACATTTAATTTATTATAGAGCAGAGCTGCAACAAGCCTTTCACACAAAAGTAATTACTTTTGTTTCATCAAATACTTTAATAATCTGCTCATTGTTTCAGTCCTTTTTCAAGCAAAATGCCAGAAATTTGCATCTCAAATGTGTAATTTGTTATTGAAATGTAGTGATTTTCAACAAGAACAATGAACAATAACACATCAGACATGTTGTAAAGGTCCAGAGGAGCTGTTATCAGGAAACACAGTCCAGCTGATGTGAGCGTCATCAGTTTTGCAGGAGTTTGCTCATAAAACAAAGTGTTGGACACATGAACATGTTGACCTGATGGTGGCGCTAGATGCAATGTCAGAGGACCACCAAAGTTATTAGGGTTCATCACAACGGGTCATTCTGCACAATGAATACTTTTAAAATAGATTTTGATGCCCATACTTTTGTACTTTCACTTAAGTCAGAGATCTCCTATGATAATGGGATTTATCTTTTGTTATTTTTTTATTTTCTATATTTTATATGGGAATGACTGAGAAAGCGTTTCAAAATAAATCCTCCTTTTTCAAACCCTTGAAGTATTAATTGCACAATATTAAATAAAACTACTAGAATCTTATGAATTGTCATTGAAGTAACCTCTGCCACACTTCTTTCAGACACTTTACCCTGTTATCACCTTTTATTTTTGATTAGTTTTACGTTTTATGTTATTGGTGAGGCACGACTCTTACCTTGAAGTCTCAGAGCGGAAGTGCTAGCAGTTAGCCCGTGTAGCTTGGTAGCTGCATCCTCCAGCCTGTTGATCCGGAGCGTCAGTCGCTTTCAGACAAACCTGAGACTTCACTTTGACTCTGTGAGGATTTTAATGGAGGAAGGGCTGCTTTTCTTTCACCGACTGATCAGAACCAACACGATGAGTCCAGAATGAGACCTGATGAAGAGGATGAAGAGCAGCTGAGCGGCTTTTCAACACGTTCGAGTTTCTGCTGTGAGGATTTCTGATTCATCAGCAAACAGCAAGAGAGAAGAAGAGTCCGCACAGGTGAGTCCACACCTGAGACCGGCAGAGACCAGCAGGTCCGGGTCCAGACCAGCAGAGACCAGCAGGTCCAGCAGGTCCAGGTCCAGCAGGTGACGGTGGTTTTACTTCAGCTGTGCAGACTTTGTTATGTGGAATCACTGAACACCAACACTTTTCAGTCGGGCTTAGTTCTGGTTTAGTTCTGGTTCAGTAAATGGAGCCACGGGTGCAGAGGAGCGGACCTGGACTTGGTTGAAGGCTGGTCTCAGTTTTGTGACAGAGCTGCTGGTTCGGTCGAGGTCAGACAGGAAAGGTTTGTAGTTGCAGGTGGTTTCAAACCTGAAGCCAGATCAGGTTCATGTTTCTGTCCCTCAGTGTTTCTTTGATCTACCGTCAGCCAGAGTTTGAGCTCACCGACTGTTGTCAGAGTGCACTTCTTCCTCATTCTGTCCTGATGGACGACCTGAGCTGATGGACTGTCTCAGTCTACACCATCACACACACATCATCACACACACACACACACCATCAAACACACCATCACACACACACACACACACACACACACCAACACACCAACACACACACACACACACACACACACACACCAACACACACACACACACACCATCACACACACCATCACACACACACACACACACACACACACACCATCACACACACACACACACACACAC
>JBBMOC010000112.1:124459-134459 GCA_037975185.1 Centropyge bicolor | reverse complement strand
GGACTCGGTCGCGGCGCTCACAGCGTCACAGGCTCCATCGCACTCTGGGTCGCTGTAGTTGACTCCGCCCCCTTCAGCTCTGGTTCATCATTACTGCTTGATGTAAAACGCATCAGTCTCCACATTTAAAAACTCCAGTGTCCTGTGACCGATGTGGCGGTGAGGGGCTCGTTAGTGAAGGTCACAGTCAGTGAGACAGACAGTGAAAGTCCTGTGTGACTGCTGAGCTGAGCTGAGCCGAGCCGAGCCGAGCCGAGCCGAGCCGAGCCGAGCTGAGCTGAGCTCAGTGCAGACACAGGGAGGCGTCTCCTCCTCTGCAGCTGTCAAACTGTTTGTTTCTCTAGATGCTTGACACCGCTTTGATCTGCCAGTTTGTGGTCGAATCTCACTGAGGATGCAACTTGTTCCATGAACAACAACTGTGATGGTGAGAGACTGGACTGAGAGCAAACCGAGCTCATATTGAAGGAGACGTTTCCTCAAACTTCAGTGTAGAAATGAGTGTTGAGTGATATGATCACCATCAGAACCTCTGTCACTCTGTGATCAAGTCCAACTTTCTCCTCAACAAGGCTTTCTGTCTGTTGTCTTATGTTCACACACACACACACACACACACACACACACCACACACACACACACACACACACACACACACATACACACATACATACACACACACACACATACACACACACACACACACACACACACACACACACACACACATACATACACACACACACACACACACATACACACACACACACCACACACACACACACACACACACACACACACACACATACACACATACATACACACACACACACACACACATACACACACACACACACACACACACACACACATATACACACACATATACACACACATACACACACACATACACACACACACACACACACACACACACACACCACACACACAGACACACACATACATACACACACAACACACACACGCACACACACCACACACACACATACACACACAGACACACACACACACACACACACACACACACACACACACACACACACACACACATACACACATACATACACACACACACTCACACACACACACACATACAGTCAGTCAGTCACATGATCAGACCCAAAGCTTCCCACACTGACACAGTTACATCTGCGGTCGTGTCGGTTTTAGAGACAAGAAGAGACTAAATATATTCCAGACAATAAACTGACACCAGTTCAAAGAAACTCAAATGTTCATGTACAAAAATACGTGAGTACGTGTGAGTACGTGTGAGTACATGTGAGTACGTGTGAGTACTTGTGAGTACGTGTGGCGGCGGCGGAGCGTGAAAGCTGTCACCTCACAGAGGCTGAACGTGGGGCCTGGCTGTCTGAGCCTGTGGTTTCTGGAAAGCGGGGCAGAGTGAGACCTCTGTGCTGTCAACACACAGGCTGGTCTCGGGTCAGCGCCGCTCCACAGGAAGCTGCGGCTTGAACGAAGCCGACGTTTCTGTGTTTCTAAATGAATCAGATGGTGCTGAAGCTGCTCTGCTGCTGACAACAGGAAGCAAAACCTGCCAGAACTGCTGCCTGCCTGCCTGCCTGCCTGCCTGCCTGCCTGCCTGCCTGTCTGCCTGCCTGCCTGCCTGCCTGCCTGTCTGCCTGCCTGTCTGTCAGCCTGCCTGCCTGTCTGCCCGCCTGCCTGTCTGTCTGCCTGTCTGCCTGTCTGCCCGCCTGCCTGCCTGCCTGTCTGTCTGTCTGCCTGTCTGCCTGCCTGTCTGTCTGCCTGCCTGTCTGCCTGTCTGCCTGCCTGCCTGTCTGTCTGCCTGTCTGTCTGCCTGCCTGCCTGCCTGCCTGTCTGTCTGCCTGCCTGCCTGCCTGTCTGTCTGCCTGCCTGCCTGTCTGTCTGCCTGCCTGTCTGTCTGCCTGCCTGCCTGTCTGCCTGTCTGTCTGCCTGCCTGTCTGTCTGCCTGCCTGTCTGTCTGTCTGTTGGATGGATTGTGATGAAAACATCATTGTTTGTATCCTTTTCTCAATCAAACATGTTATTTCCTTAATTACTATTGAAGTATTTCAAACCTGCGTTCTTTACATCCTGTTTACTTGCTTTCAGATGTCTTCTTTGCTACATTCAAAGCTTGGTTTCTTGCTGTGTTAGCGCCACCTGCAGTGCCTTCAGCTGTAGAGACGCTCACTGTAAATGTGTATTTTTAAAAACAGTGTTCAGCCTTTAAGCTCAGTTCATGTCTTTTCCTGAACATATGTTAAATTAACTGCTACACAGGGAAAAAGCTGATGTCGCTCACGCCCTGTGTTTTGTTGACGTGTAATCAGATTACCTGGTTGTAATCTTCAACATGTAAAACTAGGTGAACATGTTACAAAGCTGCAGTTGATTTCTGATTAGAGAAGGAAAACTCTTTATTTATTGGTGCTGATGATGCTTTTCAAATCACCATTTGTTTCCTTTCTCCTCAGCAGCCAGGGTGCATGATGGGATCTTTCCGGCGTCCCAGGCCTCGCTTCATGAGTTCTCCAGTTCTGTCGGACCTGGCCCGCTTCCACGCCAGCTCGCCTGCGCTGCAGATCTCCAACACCAGCGTGTGGAACAGGTGAGCAGCGTGCGCTCACAGCTCGCTGCTGCTGCCCCCTGCTGGACAGCGCAGCAGTCACTGGAACTTTAAGGTGCTTCTTGAGTTGAGTCAAGATCTGAACCTGGATCAGCGTTTGTGGTTTTAGAAGTGAGCGATGATTCAGGTGGAGGTTCATGTCCACAGAAGGAACGTCAGATGTTATCAGGAAGTTTCATGAGCCCACAACACAAAGTACAGATATTATCCTCATGTGTTTAGGACACAGCCGTCACTGGATGTGTGTGTGTGTGTGTGTGTGTGTGTTTTGGGTCCAAACATCAGCTCAAAGCAGAGGAGAAAGTGCTGGCTCGTGTTTTCCAGAGCTCAGAGAGAGGAACAGGTTCTGCTGAAGGTCAGGACTTGGACACTGTCAGCTGATCTGATACGTTGGGATGTGTGTAAGATTTAAGGGTGAGACTTCTTTCATAATGATTCAGATGTCGGTCACAGTCGCATCCTGTTAACCTGCTGTTAATCCAGAAAGGAAAAGGATCTGAAGAATGTGGAGAAGGAGAATCGTTCATTCATCCATCCGTTCAGTTTGTGCCTCACTGTGAGAAACAGGCTCCACCCTCTGGTCTGAAGGGTTCAACAACCACCTGAGGAGCAGAGAGTAGCAGGGAGTCCTGGACTGTCCTGGACTGTCCTGGACTGTCTTGGACTGTCCTGGACTGTCCTGGACTGTCCTGACTGTCCTGGACTGTCCTGGACTGTCCTGACTGTCCTGACTGTCCTGACCGTCCTGACCGTCCTGGACTGTCCTGGACTGTCCTGGACTGTCCTGACTGTCCTGACTGTCCTGACTGTCCTGGACTGTCCTGACTGTCCTGACTGTCCTGGACTGTCCTGGACTGTCCTGGTTGGTCCAGTCTGATTGGCTCCCCCTCTCAGACGTTTGGCTCCCCCTGCATGTGTTCTGATGAGTTTGGACATTGACAGAATGGATATTATACTGCACGGATTTATGAAGACATGTAGCATGGTCGGGAGGATTCTGTGAACAGCTGTCATGTTTCACGGCCTCATCACTTTGTCCTATTTGGTCCCGACAACCCGCTCCCTGTCCCATGTGGTGTGGTGGACTGGGATGATTCCTGGATGGATGACATGAAAGCATGGAGTGTCCCATCAGGTCCAGACACGTCTCCAGCTCGTGTCGGCTCTGGCAGCAGAGTGGCAGCTCCTCGGAGTCTGCTTCCTGCTCCGCGCAGCTCCCAGCAGGATGTTTAGCAGGAAGTGGAGGTGGCAGCCGGACCACGTCCTGTCGGCCGGCCGAGCCACGTCCACGTCCGAGGACCATCACACACTGAGTGAACACTTGGCTTCATCTCTCCAGGCTCCGTCTCTTTAACAGAGAAAACTGCTGAAGACTCATGATCATACTTTGATAGCTTTATATTTTTCTAATTACTTAATTAATTCTCTGCCTCCATTGCCACAACCAGGTTAAACACCTAGCTTCTATGAAACACGGCTGTTTGACCTCTGACCTTTCCCCTGATCGTTTGTGTGTCCGCAGCGTCCAATCAGCTGTGATCAAGGTGTTCCAGGGCGGAGCGCTGCAGTCGAATGAGCTGTACACGCTCAATGAGAGCATCAGGTGACGACACTGTTTTCTGTTTCCCTTTAATATCGAGTTCAGATACAAACATGAGGAGCAGCGAACACACTCATTCATCTGCTCCACAGTGAGACTGAGACTCCTGATGCACACAGACAGGAGACAAACAGCTGCCAAGTTCCGAAACCTTCAAAAGCAACTGTTGAAGTGTTGAAGTAGTAAAAAAACATGATGTGTGAACGACCAGTATCCCAGTGCAGGCAGTGGGGGTGGGTGGGTGTTTGTGACCCCAGATCTGTGAGGTCAGGTTTTACTCTGGGATAATGAGGATGTGGGGGGGAAACATGGCGGCTGTCCTCCTCCTTCCTGAACTGCTTCGTGTCTTTGCAGGTGGCTCCTTAAAACTGAGATGGGCTCCTTCATCACCGACTATTTCCAGGTATTTTTGTTCCTTGTTTCCTGTTGTTGCGTTCACGTTAGCAGCAGTTTTATGTAGAAGTCTGTTTGTTTTCAACAATCAGAGGAAACGTGAGCTGGTGTTGATGTGGTCGTGTCACTTCCTCTATCTGTTTTTGTGACAGTTATACTTTAACCATGAGAGTGTGCTGATGCTGGAGGATGAGGCAGTTATCAGTGTTCAAGAGTGAACAAACAACCTGATAACTCTGCATCTTCTCCTGTGTTTGTATAGAATAATCCCACCACAGAAATGTTTCACCAAAGATCATCAAATATTTCATAAAATGTTTTGGAGGAACGTTTTTAAAAAGTCACCATTTAATGACACCTGTAAAAATGAAAGCACATATTTAGGGAAATAATAAATAGAAGATTGTTTCCACTTTAATGTAATTAATGACATTATTTGAATGAAGTAACTAATTAGTGCAGAATACAGGAAGGTCAGAGCAGACTCCACCCGCTCAGGAGGCTGAGGTCGCTCCTGAAGACCTCCTGTGACTCTGGTGTGCCAGCAGCCATCTTCCTGCTGCAGACAGGAAGAGACTGGACCGAGTGGTCAGGAAGGCCAGCTCTGCCCTGGGTCGGCCCCTGGAGAGAGGAGGATGACGGCTCAGCTGTCCTCCATGTTGGAGAATGACTCCGCCCCCTGCAGGACTCGTTAACAGCTGGAGAGCTCCTTCAGCCACAGACTGCTTCACCTGAAGAGTGTGAGGGCGGCAGGTCGCAGGTCTCTGCTTCCTGCAGCTTCAGACTGAACAACCAGCTCTGCTCCCAGTACAACAGACATTATGTGTCTACATCTGTGAAACACTCTCAGATTCCATTCACTGTGCGATATTTCACTCGGTACAGTGTGCAATATTTCATACTCCATATATACTATATTTAATTTATAATGCACTCACTCTCCACCAGTATTTAGGAGAAATGTAGATGGAATGTGAGGGAATAACGAAATCTTAAATTTGTTATTCCATCTTAAAACTCAATCATCAGTTCATCATTTAAAGAAAGAAAATAATCATAGATGTTTTTAGTTGGCAAATCTTTTTATTATTTTTTTACTTTACTAAACTTGCTCCATTTGTTCATTCATTGTAATAGAGCTTTGAAAGTCTGTCATTGTTGCAGTGACCCTCTGAAGGTCGACAGTCAGGTTCCAGGTGGAAGCTGTGCTTTTGAAACGAGTCATGTGATGAGCAGCCTGGTCATGTGACCACTGTCTGCACACAAACTAAGTGCTGCTTCAGTGTCCAGGAAGAGAAGAACACATGTCCCCACATGGTGCCAGCACTGTGGGAAACGTGCAGCAGCTGTGTGTTGGTTTGATGCTGACTCAGCAGACAGTGAAAACTACTGACCTGAAGTGTGAAGCCTCTTCAGTCTGTGAGTCTGCAGCAGAGTCTGAACTGACTGCGTCATGTGAAGCTCAACATGTTGATCTGTGCGTCCAGCTCGGCTCTGACCTGCTGCAGCTCTCAGCGGCCGGACCGCTCCTCAGTCTGTGGGATTCAACATGAGTGTGATGACGATCGCTGACTTTCACTGGGAGTCACTTCTTTAATGCAGCTTTCCACTGAGAGAAAAGTGAAAAAACTGTTTCTCCTGAATAATGTTATATGGTAAATAAATATGCACCGAAAGTACAGTCAGGCTGCTATGTAAATATAAATGTGCATATAAATATAAAGCTCTATAAATTCTGAAAACAATAGTGATAATATTAATAACTATATTTACACAGTACCTGTCAAAACAAAGTTACAAAGAGCTTTACAGTAAAAACAAATCATGTTAATGGTAATAAAATCCAAAACAAAATATAAAACAAGATTAAAAAAATAAAAATAATTACGACAAACTTAATTTCTAATTTAATTTAGTTTATTTAATTTAGATTTAGTTTCAGAGGTGCAAACTTAGTGGGTTAGTGTTGGACTGTAGCTGTGACATGCTCAGATCCTCAGTTAGCCGGCGGCTGAGTGGCTCCTCGTCCTTTTCTTTAATCTACTTCAGATAGCGAGGTATCGATGGGCAGGTGGTGACGAGGACGATGAGACGTCCTCTTCCTGTTCAGAGACGACAGCAGGAGACGTCTTCCTGTCTCGCCTGTCTGTAACCTCAGCACTGACGTCAGAGCTGACTCGTCCTTCCCGTCCACGTCCCGTCCACGTCCCGTCCACGTCCCATCCCGTCCACGTCCCGTCCTCACTGGTCTCACCTCTGGTCTGAACTTTGACATCCAGATAAAATGTTTCCCTTCACTGTGAGCGACAGGACGACCTTGGTTTCACTCAGGGTCACATCTTAAATGTTTTCCTCTTTTTCTAAACGGAGCTCTGCAGATTTTACAAATGAACCTTCAGTCTCACTTTACTGTTCGTCCTGTCCAAGTCAGTGATTGATCTGCTGACACCTTTCAGACGGGTTAGGACAATGTAAAATGCTTTACACACGACAGGTCGATGTTAAAAATGCACAGGAAATGAAAATGCTAAAAAATTAAATTATAAAACCACTGAAGAAAAAACAAAACCAGAAGCAGAAGCTACTCAAATAACAAATAAAACAGAGAAGCCCATTAAACTGAGAGCAGTGTGATGGACTCAGTGACAGAGCCGGCAGCTCAGCTACTGAACACAGACTTGAATGCTGATGGCTCCCTGCACGACTTCATGTATTAACTGTGTGTATTGAGATTTTTTATTTATTTTTTCTACTTTTTATATTCTACTTTATATTTTGTATTCTAAACAGTGCAATATAGGAGAAACGATGGAGATGTCAATTTCCCTGAGGGAACCTCCCAAAGGGATTAATAAAGTACTCTGTCTGTCTGTCTGTTTCAGAACCAGCTGCTGACTCGAGGTCTGTCTGAAGTCCTGGACCAGGTCCTCGTCCACTCTGGTGAGACGCGTCAGTTTCTGAGGTTGGATTCAGCCTGACTGTCACTGGAAGCAGAAAGGAAGAACAAATGTGGCCTTCAAAGTTCAAAAATTGCTCATAAAATGGAAAATTCCTGAGGAGTCATTTCTTTTACTCTTCAGCTGCTTTTTTTCATTGTTATTTTGAATGTAAAGGCTGATGTTCCTGTAGTCGATGCAGGACGCCGAGTGTGCAGTGTGCTACCTGCAGTAGAGACCAGGATACTGTGTCATAATGTTAGTGGCATGAATACTTAAGGATAATTGATAAAAAGGAAGGAATGAAGTAACTTCCTCATTCTATAAAGATCTGTTGTTGGTCACTTTGTGTCTTTGCAGCTTTGTGTTGCTGTTTCAAGCTGCTGTGACCCACAAACCAGTGAGCTTCAGCCTCGAGTGATAAACACACAGCAGAGCGACAGAAACATCAAGTTGACGTCGAACAAGCTCTTTTTCTCATCTGTGATGTTGGACATGCTGCCATGGTGTTTGTGATGCATTTCCTCGTTAACCAGGTGTAACCATGTCCCACAGGTGATGAGCAGCTCGCCGTCCTCGCCGACATGTGGGACAGATTCTTCACAGAGATCCTCCCAACCCTGCAGGCCATCTTCTACCCTGTCCAGGTACACACACACACACACACACACACACACACACACACACACACACACACTATAGCTGCATTTTAGATATCTATCAGGTTTATAATCTGTCGTCTCTATGCTAAGCTAAGCTAGCTGCTTCCCCCTGTTTAAGCTTGCCTTAAGTTCTTCCTTCCTGGAGGAAACATTGAGCCAAAGTCTCCAGTTTGCTGTCACTGCCACAGATGATGGAAAAGACTGAACCATTTTTGACTGCAGTCTGAGGCTTGCAAAGGTTTGCATGCTCTGTTGAAGTGGATCACACTGGAATAACAGCTGTTGCTGTTGCCTACTTATTTTAACTTATGTTTCTGGTGCAGAAATATTAAGTCGATAATCGTCATTAATGATATGAAATGAATTGTTTTCCATTGTTTCATAACTTTAAGTGATTCAACACTAACAACAAACAACTGACGTGAGACTGAAGAGAACTCTGCAAGTCTAATCTCAGACTCCATGAATCAAGGTCACTTCACATAATTAATACAGCCTCGTCTCCATGGCAATGTGGATAAACAATAATTGGTCTTTTAGGTTTGAATGAGACTTTTTCACTTCACTTCATTCAAGGCAGACGGATGTTCTGATCTTTTTTATTTAGATGTTGTTTCATGGAAAGAAATTAACGTTGTGATATCAGCATGTTAGGATTTAGCATTTAGCTCAAAGTCCAGAGCAGAGCTGTGACTCGACTCACAGGTGTGTGTGTGTGTGTGTGTGTGTGTGTGTGTGTGTGTGTGTGTGTTTCAGTGTTTCCTAGAGGAACTAAGGTTGCTGATTCAAATCCTTAATCATCTTGGATCACTTGAGTGGAAGTCAATGGATTAATGTCATGAACTCCTGCTGAGGTGAGGTGTGTTTTACAGACTGTGTGTGTATGTGTGTGTTGTGTTCAGGGTCAGGAGCTGACTGTGAGGCAGATGGCTCTGTTGGCCTTCAGAGACCTGGTTCTGTTGAAGCTTCACCTGGAGGACTCTCTGGGAACTGCAGTCTCCGTCCCTCCACCTGTCACTCAGATGCTGCTGGTGCTGCAGGTAAACACACACACACCTTTTTTATCTAAAAGGATACAATACAGCATACATTATTGGTGAGATTTGGGAGCAGCAGTCAGACAATCAGAGAGTTTATCCAGATGATCTAAACCAGTAGTTGGAGATGAAACTGAAAGTGAGCGGACCTGAAATGTTGTCAGTCAGTCAGTGGGTCAAAGGTGCAGCAGGATGTGTGTAAACTGTGATGGATGTTTGAAACAGAGAGTTTTTCTGTTGCCTTTGTTTTCTCCTAAAAAAGTAGTAGATTACTATGACTGCTCGTCTTGTCTTTCTCCTGTAACCTGAAGCCTGAACCCAGTGTCCCGGAGTCCTGGAACTTTCCAGCAACTATTTTTTGTTTATCTCTTCACAGTGTAATAAAAAATACTCAAAAATATCCCAGAAACTCTTGAAAACCCGATCAGATTCTCTGTGTTCATCTGCGTCTCTCTCTCTCTCAGGGCATCCACGAGTCTGGTGCTCCCAGTCTGGAGTATTACCAGTTGGAGCGTCTGGTGGAGATCGTCGTGTCTCCGTACCTCAGCAACGTTCTGCACAACAGAAACCAGCTCCTGTTAGGTCAGTAAGTACTGAGCAGTGGAGGAAGTCCATAAATGTTACTCAAACAAAAGTATGTAAGCATAATTTGGTTTGATTTAGTAGGATTAAATGATGTATGTATGTATGTATGTATGTATGTATGTATGTGTGTATGTAAGTATGTATGTGTGTATGTA
>JBBMOC010000112.1:52756-97756 GCA_037975185.1 Centropyge bicolor | reverse complement strand
CACGGCTCCTGTCTTCAGAGCGGAGAGGGAAGCTCCGACAGAGTCACACACACACAAGAGAAGACCTTCATCACAGAGTGTTGATGAGGAGTCGGCAGGTAACTGACTCCACCTGCACAGACATGATGCTGCCCCCCCCCCCTCCCGGTTCCATGGAGACCTGTCGGAGTCTCGCCCTGCTGATTAAATCAGGCAGCGCCACAGGGATCCTCCTTTGCTTCGACTTCCTGCTGTCACTCATCAGGTCGCTCACTCAGCATTAACTGGGTGGACGGATCAGGTGGACTGAGTCCTGCAGGACGTCCCAGGAAGTCCTCAGAGGACTCGGATCAACACACAGCTCCAGGCTTCTGTTTGCAGTTTGAAGACCTCATCAGCTTCAGAGCCAGGTCTTCAAACAGAGGGAGCTGCACACGATCTGTCAATCATCAGTTCATGACCCGCCCACAGAGGACGTCCATCAACTCCTCAACCCATCACACAGCTCAGCTAAATGCTAACAGACATGCTAACGTGCTCACAACACGCTGACGCAGGTTTAATGTTCACCATCTCAGTTTAGCGTGTTAGCATGTTAGCATGCTAACAACAGCTCATCCTTCGAGCTGAGGCTGATGGGAGCGGACACACGTCTCCTGGGCGCCTCCTCTGCTGCTTCCTCTCCACAAGGAGGCGTCAAGGAGTCAACGCCACCAGACGTTGAAGCACCTGGTTGCCATGGCGACTTGGTTCCAGTTTGCACAAATCTCCTCACCTGAACACCATCTGGTGTTTGACTGTGTGTGTTGATCCGGCTGCTGAGGTGAAACCGGTCAATCAGCAGCTTCCTGTTGGTCGCACAGTCGCCGCCACAGCAGCGTCGTCTTTAATGACACATATGCAAACTGTAAGAAAATAATATTCCTCTGAAGCCACAGCTCCTTCTCACTTCCTGTCCTGACACCTGCTGCACTCACGTCAACTCACCGGAGGCCCCGAGCACGACAGCAGTGCTGGAAGGAACTGAGTACTTCACTCCAGTGAAAACCTTGTGTCTCCAGATGTTGGTGAAGAACTTTTCCTTCGCGTGTTGCAGCTGAAACCAGGCTGTTTCTCTGATGGAGCTTTGTGGAGATACGAGGTTCTCACAGGACGACCGGGCGACAGACACATGAGGATCTGACAGAATGACACAAGATGAGTCTCTGTCATTCCACAGCCACAGATGTTGAACATCTGCACGGACACCGAGTGACCTCCACGAGGTGTGGCCCCTGGGGGCCGCCGTCCTGCAGCTCCCCGCTCAGAGGCTCCTGCTTCACACAGAAACACAGAGAAAAACTGAAACCTGCAGCCGATGGAAGCTTGAATTGAAGCTCAAAGCGTCGTCACCAACAACAACGTGACGTCCTCAGCTCACATCGGACAGAAAACCTCCCTGCACTGTTTTCAGTTCCCTCCTCTGACCTCGACTTTTTATTTCCTGTTTGCTCTGTGTGTGTGTGATCATCAGTAGTTTCATGAAACTTTTATCTTCTCTGATAACTGAGTACATTTACTGAAGTACTATGGTTCAGTACAATTTTGAAGAACTTGAGTATTTCACTGTATGTTACTTTATACTTCACTACAGTTTCTGCTTATTAAACAGATTCAGATCATCAGTATGAAACATCTGTCACCCGCCATCAGTACTACTACTACTACCATCATCATCAGTACTACTACTACTACCATCATCATCAGTACTACTACTACCATCAGTACTACTACTACCATCATCATCAGTACTACTACTACTACCATCATCATCAGTACTACTACCACCATCAGTACTACTACTACCATCATCATCAGTACTAGAACTATCATCATCATTAGTACTACTATCATCATCATCAGTACTACTACTACCACCATCATCAGTACTACTACTACCATCATCAGTACTACTACTATCATCATTATCAGTACTAGTACTACCATCAGTACTGCGACCATCATTGTCAGTACTACTACTACCACCATCGTTAGTACTATTACTACTATCATCATCATCATCATCAGTACTACTACTATCATCATCATCAGTACTACTACTACCACCATCATCATCAGTACTACTACTACTATCATCAGTACTACTACTACTATCATCAGTACTACTACTACCATCAGTACTGCGACCATCATTGTCAGTACTACTACTACCACCATCATTAGTACTACCACTAATATCATCATCAGTACTACTACTATCATCAGTACTACTACTACCATCATCAGTACTAGTACTACCATCAGTACTGCGACCATCATCATCAGTACTACTACCATCAGTACTGCCACCCCCATCAGTACTACTACCATCAGTCCTACTACCACCATCAGTACTACTACTACCATCAATACCACCGTCACCACCACCATCATCTCCTCACACACACTATCATGCTTATAGACGGTCTGACCTCAGTGGCTCATCAGTCTTCAATCAGGTCCGCTGATGTGTGTCGACAGCAGGACTCTGCTGAACCTCCTCCGTCCGACAGGAGCCACCGACAGACCGACAGACCGGAGGAGCGGAGGAGCGGAGCTGCAGCCGCCGAGTCCGGAGCAGCTGCGTCAACCACATCATTTAACAGAGACAATACAGGAAGTGACAGGAAGTGGCCTTCAAAACAAAAGCATGCTGCATAAGAAAAATCAAAGTAAAAGCGGGTGAAACAGCAGGATGAATGAAAGACACATTAAGGATTCAGGTGGAGTCACGTGGTGCCTGTTTGTGTTTCAATAATTCACCTGTGAAAACCGGGAAAGCTGTCTGCATGGCTTCATACAACCTGAGAGGAAACCCGGCTGTTTTTGATCCTGTCAATCAGCAGCTGGACGTTTAACGGTGCAGCAGCGCCTCCCCGTGGCCAAACACCCGCACTACATGGGAACCGTCCACCGAGGATCATTTAGGACAGAGGACAGCGCGTCCCCCTGAGACAAGATCAAACCCCATCATGTAAAGCTCCAGGGGATGTAAACAGGAAGTACAATGTTCCCTGTCGGCTACACCTGTTCTTAACCTATATTTGTTTCCACGTAGCAGCGCGTCATGGAGGAACAGTCGACTCACTGCATCACTGTGAGACTGAAGAGTTCAAGTCCAAACCAGGAGGAGTCCCAGGGAGGAGCAGCTTCAGGTCAAACCATCACACTGCAATAAGTAACTTCCTGTGCGTCCCTTCAGCTCACAGTATCTTTGCTTCACGTCTCTTATTCTGATGGAGCGTGGCTCCAGCAGCTCACCTGGATCCCTGTGAGCGACGCATCTGCAGGCTCAGAGAAAACTGCAGTTACTCATTTCTCTTCCACAAACGGTTACATGAACACAACGTTCAAAGTGTCATTCAATGATTCTTTTCATTATCAATTAACCTGCCGCTCATTTTCTAAACTAATTTAATTGTGTCATAAACAAAATGTCAAGAAATTGCTAAAAAAAAAAAAGAAAAGGTAATTTCTCAGAGGCCAAATGTTTTCAAACTTCATGTATTCAAACTCTGCTGAAGCTGCTAGAAAAGAAAACGGATGTGACATCAGGAATCAGCAGCTGCTTCAGCAGATTTAAACATCTTAGTGTTTTTTATTTTAAACTCAGTCACTATGTGACATTCAAAGAGCTTTGGCGCCACCCGGTGGCCAGACTGAGAATGGCTCACTCACCTGTACCTGCTTCACCAGCCGCAACATTAAAGTGATGAAAACATTAATGCATCAATAATTATCTGAAATTACGATGAACAATGAAGAACAGACATGATCCTTTTGTTCTTTCACCAACAGTTGGAAGTCAGGACTTCAGCATTTCAACACTGTGGTATTACTACTTTTATTGAAGTAAAACATCAGAGTTCTTCCTCCACCTCATATTTTCATCTGTCCAAGGACAGAAACTGTGAAGTAAACCTGCCAGAGATTCTGAACAGAATCCATTTGAGCTGCTCAGTGAGTCAGACTGAAGAAAACATGTAAGACATGTGGGACGTGAGGGCGTCACGAAGAAGGTTTACCTGCAGATTTCACCTTTATGCTGCCATGACAACATAAAATAATTCATACAGGGGTCAGTTCAGATCAGGTTGGAACCCTGTTTTTAAAAACTAAAGTGACCTGTTGAATCAGGATTTAAAGCGACAAACTGTGAAATAATGGGTTTGAATTAAACTGCAGGTAAAAAGAAGGATGATTGTCTTTATAATAAATAATCTGATGGTGTTGGCAGAAGAGGTCATGTGACATTAGAAATATTAAATAGTGAAGAATATGGCAGGTAACAGAACAGCCCAGCAAAGACAAAACACAGGAACTACAGGAGCCGGTTGGCTGGTTAACATCAGTCATGTGACTGACTGACACTCAGTTACCAGTTTGTTACTAAAAGTCAAAATCAGCTTTGATGCTCCAACAATAACAACCGAGTCACTAGACTTTAGCTCAAATCAAGAGAATGAACACACTGTGTTTGTACAGGTGTAGTTTTCAGTGCAGTACTGAAATATTGTTTTTAGGGTTTCTGTTTGTGACAATGATCGATATAAACATTAAATCAGACAGAGCCTCAGTTTGAGCGACACCATGTCATAATGTACATGCTCAGCATGAGGGGTGGTGTCCAGGCGTCCACATACTTATGGCCGTATAGTTCACAAGAGTAATAGACTTTGATCCAGGACTGAACAGACTCTGCTTCATGGCCTCCAGCCTGGCTCATTTTCACAGGTCAGGACACCTGCTCACCTCCGTCTGAGGCTGATGATCTGCAGCGAGAGGGCGAGACGTGTTTCTATGGAAACACAGAAAGAACTGAACAAACACAAAACTAATGACTCAACTATCACAAGAGTTTGAAGCTGGAGGTTTCAGATCATGAACACACTTGTTTCTTTCTGCTTCTCAGATTGTCTCCAGACGGTTTCAGAGAACTTCAGACTGCAGGAAAGATGGTTTTGACTTACAATCTTCAACAGGACACGTCAGAGCTGGACTGTTGGCTGTTTCTTAAAAAATGAGATGAGCGCTGTTCAAACACTGAGTTTGAAGTGTCTGAAGAGGTCACGACCTCTGAAAACAACCACACCTTTTCCAGGAGCTACATCAGGAACGAAGATCTCCTGTTGATCCTCTGAAGATCTGTGAAGGCCAATCCATGAATGATGAGCGACACTGACTGATGTGATGGCAGGATGCAGCAGGCGCTGGTTCCTTCGGTGGAGACGCTGATCTATAAACAAATCCTGTTGTGAAGAATGTGAACTGAGTAACTGACGACCTATTTAGATTTCCTTACAGTGCAAACACCAAATATTGCTTGAACAACACTGTCTCAGATTTTGTTTTGAAAGTGGACGAAGGGGTCGGACACTTCACTTCCTGGATTCAGAGCCAAAGTGAGAGTGAGCATTAATAACGATCCTTTTCTTCACTGCTTGTTCGAACCTGCTCCTTCAGGTGCTGATTCACCTTCACGTGTTTCAGAGGAATAAATGAGGACACTGAGCTCGGGCGCCGTTCCACCAGCTACAGGTTTAATATCAGATCAACAACAGTAGAAAAACAGAGGCAGAGGCTACCAGACAAAAAGATGAGTAGGAAATCGAACAGCATCCAACAGGCTCTTTAAAATAATTCCTCTGTACAGTATTTACACACACACACACACGCACGCACACGCACACACACAGAGTACAGTACAGCTACACACTGAGGAGGAGGAGTCTGACGCCGAGGTCAGTCTGAGGACGCAGCATCAGCCCGAATGCTGCCCTCTGATTGGTCCATCCTCCTCCGTCCACAGTATTTCTCATTCCTGTGAAGCTGAGACGCTTCCAGGCCAAAGTGTGAGGCCGTCCGGTGGAGTCCAGTCAGAGAGGTCAGAGGTCACTGCAGATAAAGTCTGGGGCTCAGGGGACGACACGCAACTGAAGGCTCTGCAAACAGGAAGTGACTGCTTCGTCCTTCCTGAACCGCAGTAACAGGCCGTCGTGACTCTGAGCGGCCCACCAACGCTGCCCAGGACCGTCGGACCCGCTCGCCTCCACAACAACTACAGCTGCTCGTCCCACGACCCACGGCATCCCAACGTGTCTCCACCCACCACGTCCTCCACGTCCTCAGTCTGTGAGCCAAACCCTCTGCTGCCCGCCCACCCGAGCACCGAGGTACCGTCTGGAAGCGGCAGGACCGGCAGGACCAGAACCAGGCCTTCAGTCCTCCTGAAGTCTCAGCAGTCCGGTGAGGGGCGGAGCCGCTGGCTGGACGTCCAGGCAGAGAAATCAAATGTACACAAACACCATTGAACTGATGTTGAAACAGAAATACTTCCTCATGTGATCCGGTCACATGACTCCGGGCGGGGTGGAGGTCAGCCAGTCAGGTGTGCCTACAGACAGGTGAGAGGACATCACTGGTCAGAAGGGAAGATCACACATTCACACCCAGGACTTTTGTTTGTGCCGGGGTTCTCAGACAATTTTTAAAGGCAACTTCAAGGTTTGTAAAAGCCTTTAACAGGCCACAACAAATATAATGTAAGAGCCCAGAAATGTTGCAACAACTCGAAACTTTGATAAAAGAGAGAGGAAGTTGAATGAACGGTGCCTGAAGAAACTCAGTCTGTGTGTCTGTGTTCAGAGGGAGTCAGAGGAGGTTTCAGGTGTGTTACATAAAAGCCATGTTTACATCTTATTACTGGTGTGACTGAACTGTCAAATGCAAAGTTTTCACATGACAGATGCTAAACAAAGGCTTCAACCTGCTGCAGTCACATGTGACTTTGAAGGAAACTCAAAGATTTCCATCACACACAAAGCATGGCAGTGCTGGTGTAGACCACTAGGTGGTGCTGCAGACTGAGACAGACAGATTCACTGCAGAAGACAGGAAGACACAGAGTGTGTGTGTGTGTGTGTGTGTGTGTGTGTGTGTGTGTCTCTTGAGTGTTTTTATCTTTGAAAGAATTTGACTGTAACTGCTTCAGATGTTTCGGTCAAAGAAGTGAAGAGATGTTTTTGTGAGATAAGCAGCTCCTAAGTGTTAAAGCTGGGATGTAAACAGAATGTTACAAATATTAAACATAATGAAAGGGTGGGTGCATCTTACCGTTCTCACCTCCGTGCGGGGGGGTACATGGACGGGGCAGACGCCTGCTGACTGGCGACGATGGCTGAGGACGAGAGGCCTGTGAGAGGGAGACAGTCGTCAGACAGACAGGTGAGATCTTCACTCATGAAAACAGATGCATCACTTCTTCAGAGTCTGTTCTCCATCGAACACCTGGAACTACAAACTGACAGTGTGGAGGGTCTAATGAAGAGATGCTAAAGAGCTGCATTCTGGGACATGTAGGATGGAGTTTCTTGTTTTTTTAGTCTGACACATATGAAGGACTGAGAGCAGGAGTTATCTTCTGCTGCCTCAACAGTGAGGACTCGTCTTTTTAAATCCAACCCAGCTTCACGGCAGTGATTTAAATCACCAGAGTAACTCTTAGAAACTCAAAGAAACAAATAAACAAACGGTCAAAAACAAAATGACTGAAAAGTTTTTGCTCAGACTCTGGACTGAAACTTCCTACTGATGTCTTAATGAAGCGATTTCTGCAGCTCAGCTGCTGCAGGTATCTGGACGTATCCACAGAGGAAGAGACAGGAACAGGGGGTACGGCGTCTCACCTGAGGCGTAGGACAGGTCGTACTGTCCCGGCAGCAGCGGGTATCCCAGGTGATGATGGGAAGGCAGGATGCGTTGGGACGGTGAGGATCGCGGCCGGTCGCCCTCTCTCTCCCGCTCTCGGTCTCGCTCCCTGTCTCTCTCCCTCTCCCTGTCTCGCTCCCTCTCCCGCTCGTGCGGGGTCTTGTTGTCTTGAATGGACGGGGACTTGCTCTTGTACTGGCTGGCGTGCTGCTGCAGCAGGTCCAGAGCTTTGGCCTCGCTGGGCGGCTTCACCGTGGGACTGGACCTGGAGGGCTTCTCGCCCTCCTCCCCTGCCGCCACCTTCCCCCCATACGAAGGGAAGGAGTAACCGGCCGGCAGGTAGGAGCCTGAGGACAGAGACACGTCTCACTACAGCTGACACAGCACAGAGCATTAACTGTCTGACTACCACAAATAACATGTTCATGTAACGTTGCTGCCGTCTGTAGATTCAACAAGCAGAGAGCTAGAGATCCGAAGAAAACTACTGCAACAAATAAACAAATCTGGATCCTTCTATCATTTAGAGCTAAATAAAACAAGGTCAGAGCAAACAATCAAGTCCCTTTTTCTCTGTTTGGGCTCTGTTCTTATTCTTCTTCTACATTTGGTCCATTGTTTTTAAAGATGAGAGCTGCAATCTGTGAATTAGATCTTTAAATGAGACGGATGGATAAACTGTCTCCTCTGGTCAATAACTCAGACGTCAGAGACAGAGCCAGGCTAACCGTTTGCCCTGCTTCCAGGCTTTATGCTAAGCTAAGCTAGCCCCATCTGACCGATGGCTCTCTGTCCTGAAGCCATGACACTGTCATGAAGCGGAATATCTCCACCTCAACTATGTTTCTGTTGGTCGAACGACGTTTTAACACTGATCCCCTCCTGCTGGTTATTGTAATCATCATGAAACCTCTCCTTCTTACCAGGGTAGTTCTGCATCATGACGGAGGGCATGCCTCTGTAGCCGGGGTGGCTGGGCTCGTAGCCGTGGCTGTAGGCGTAAGGTCCGTGCATGTAGGGCATGTAGCCCTGGTGCTGGGCCAGGGGGGAGGAGAACTGCATGTGGGGGGGGCGGGCCTCCTTCCCTCCCCCCCGGTGCTCCTCTGGGGGCAGCTGAGTCCGGCCCTCCGCCCCTTCCTTCACCTCCTCTTTTTGGAGGCCTTCCTTTGGCCGCTGCCTCTCCTCCTTCCCTTTCCTGTCGCGCTCTCTCTCCCGGTCCTCCTTCCACCTGTCCTCCTCCTGCGGTTTAGGAGCCTCGGAGTACTTGCTGGGATAGACGTAGGGCCACAAGCGCGAGTCGGGCTCCTGCAGACAAGAAGAAAGGTTAGTAAAGACCGCTGACAGGGGTTCACTGGATCCAGCTGTGCTCCAGCTGTGCTCCAGCTGCAGGAGACAATCTGCTGCCATTCTGACTGACACTGTCATGCAATGTCACAATCATGATCGCACCTGACCTATTTTGATTAGATTAAAAAAAAGCAACGTGAGGGGAAAGAAAATCTCCTGTGCATGTGGCAACATTTTGCTGAAACAACTTCAGGTTCAGTTTTGTCAGAGCAGCTTGTGTCACAGACGCCTGAAACACAGCTGTGAATGTACTGTGGATGAATGGATGTTTCATGCTCTCTGTGTTTGTAGTGAGAAAGATGAGGAGGGAGAGTCTCCTCCTGTTCTCCACGGTCACTGTGTTTTCATTTACCATTTGCTTGTTCTCAGTCACACACAGCATCTCAGTTTCTGCTGATCGCAGCTCTGAAAAGCTGCAAGTAGTGATGGATTCGAGAGCATTTTATTGAATTCAACCAGGATCAAATCCTCTTCAGGCTGAGCAGAGATGAAACATCTGACTAGAACTTCATTAGTCAGCATCAGAGTTGAATGACTCTGGGTATTTTCTCAGGAACCAGATCAGCTCTCACACTCATGTTAACCAGCATCATCCCGAGCTGCTGCAGCTGAGGATCAAAGCTTCTGATCATGAATTGAGAAGATTGCTGACAAAATAAACCAAACTGTGACAACAGCTGTGCTGACACTCTGAACGAGTGACTGCAGGAAGCGACAGAAGGTCCTCACAGTGACGTGGAGCCACAGAGCACCTCCGAACAACACGCTGCGAGGACTGAGTGAAATGCACTTACCTGTCTGTACCACATGGCAGGCTCTACACCTGCCGGCCTGCCTGACTCCACCCCTGGCTTGGCCTCCTCTTTCCCATGATGCCCTGCTTCACTCAGCTTCATCTTCAGACCCTCCGGCTGGGCGGCCGGTGCCTTGGGGTCTTCTCCCTTTGCCATGAT
Source organism: Centropyge bicolor (assembly GCA_037975185.1). NCBI lineage: Eukaryota > Metazoa > Chordata > Actinopteri > Pomacanthidae > Centropyge > Centropyge bicolor. Next base: position 87,731 of record JBBMOC010000112.1, on the reverse strand, counting down.
GACCGACTTGGCCTGCTCTGAGGCCGATGTGGGCTCTTTGGGCTTGTTCGGGTTGAGCGGCCCCTTTGGACCCAGGTCCGTGAGGCTGGGGGCTCTGGACAGGGTGGGGGGCACCGAGGCTTTCTGCTTCCACTCCTCTTTGCCACAAGCCTCCCGCTCTTTGCCCTCGGCCTTCTTGTCAGCCTGCCGCTGCCTCTCCTCGTACTGCTGGCGGTAGGCGGGGTTGGAGGCCAGCAGGTGGCTGTGGTAGGCCTGGTCAGGTGAGTAGGAGTAGGGAGGGACGTAGTACTGGTTGTAGTACAGAGGCTGGGTGTACATGTTGGAGCGCTGCTGAATGACTGACGGCTGCTGAGGCCCCGGCTCTGCCTTCCTCTCCTCCTGAGGCTCCACCTTCAGTTTGCCCTCCTCCATCAGCTCCGGCTGCTCCTCCTCCTTCTTCACCTTCACTTGAGCTCCTTCCACATGAGGCGGTGCTGCAGGTGCTGTTCCTGGGCTTGGGTTGGGGTAGCTGGGGGAGTAGTAGGAATCGTAGTTGGGGTAGTACGGTGATTCCTTACTGGGAGCCTGAGGGGGGAACAGTGCCTTCTTGGCCCCTTCACGAGGCCCCTGGTCGGGCTCAGACTTGACCTTCAACCCCTCTGCCTTCCCCTCTCCGTCCTCCCCGGCGTCAGAGATGTCGGAGTAAGCGGGGCTGCTGGTTTTGACGGACGCATTGTCCGCTCCATTTTGGTTGAGGTGGAGGGGGGGTGCGAGGCCAGCCTCCATCCTGCTGGCTACGCCGATGGACGGGCTGGGGGCGTTATCAGAGAAGCTGTACACCTTGTCAGCCTCAGCCTTGATGCTGGCCAGTCGGCTCTGGTGAGCTTCTGAGGAGCCGTTGAGCAAAGCGTCAGACGCCTCTGAGTACGGGCTCTTCCCCTCCTCTGGCCTCCCTCCTTTACCCACGGCCTTCGGACTGTCTCCCTCCTTCCCCCCCTCCCTTTTCTTCTTGTCCTTCTTCTTCTTGTCCTTGGCGAGGGTGGGGCTGGAGGCAGGGTCGGCCAGTGGAGGGGGTTTGGGTTGGATGTTCTTCAGCTGGGGGCTCTTGGGGATGGACTGCACCACTGAGCCCAGAGCAGGGGAGGACGCCTGCAGGGCGTAGGGTGAGGGGGTGCTGGGGGCAGCAGGGGCCACAGGTCGAGCCGGCTTCAAGCCTTTCTGGGTCAGTTTATCGGGCTTGCCTCCGGATGCCATCTTCTTGGCCTTTCTGTCGTCCATCCCGTCGTTACTGGCCTCGTCTGTCAAACACGCCGCCTCCTCGCCACCGTCCGTCACCTCAGGATCAGCCTCTCCGGCCTTCTTCTTTCCCTTTGACGAGAGTTTCCCTGGGGAGGGGGATGGGGCGTCAAAACCCCGTCCCTTTGGTGTAGTGGAGCGGGCGGGAGAAATGGCGGCACCATTGCAGGAGGCGGGGTCGGGGTGGAGGGAGGGGTCATCGCCATATTCGCTGTCGCCATCCTGGTCCAATCGGACGTCGTGGTCGTTATGGGCTCGAGCCTGGTGGTACTTCAGCCCGTTGATGTGCTTGTACTTTTTGTTGCAGTTGGGGTGAGGGCAGTCAATGAGTACGGGGGAGGGGCAGGTCCGGTCCAGTTGTGGGGGGGGCAGGGGGTCAGCTTTACCTCCAGGGAGGGGGAGCGCAGCACCGGTGGAGTTAGTTCTCATTCGCTTCGAAGCCTTGGTGTCCTCGGAGCTGGAGGTGGGCTCCATGTCAGAGGCAGGTTTGGTCTTCCTCTTAGCGGAAGACGGACTGGCCTTGACGTCCTCGGCGCCGCCGGCCGTCTGGCTGCCTCGCCGACCTTTGCTGTTGGCAGCAGCGCCACGCGTCTTGCTGCTGCCGCTGCCTTTGTTGTCTGAGGAGTTGCTGTTGTCATTCAACGGCGTGTTGCTGCTGGGACGCATCCTCTTTCCCCGACCACGGCCGCTCCGCATCTCCACATCACTGGTGGGAGACTCACAGAACCTGAAGAGACACACAGGTAGTGATCAGCAGACAGAAGCAGACGACTGAGGAAGGAACCAGGTTTAGGACAGAGCTACCTTCCTTTTCAGGCACAAAATTATCTGAAACTAAACCAGCATTTACTACCTATCAGATGAATCTGTCGGGATTTGATTCACTAAACAGACCTTCACATCGGGTTAAACATCCTGACCGACAGTCCACCTTCTAAAGGCTTCATGAAGCATGGACAGATCAGTCTGTGCATATTCAAGAGAACTCGCTGTGTCTGTACCTCGGAGGGGCCCAGTCATGTCTTGTGCAGTCCAGCAGGGTCCCAACATACGTCTTGTTTCTCCAGGTGACGTTTACGACCAACATGCCTACAAACAAACAGACAGTTAATCAACCTGTACTGTCACTGAACAAACACAACGTGTAACTGAAACCACAGAAAGTGTTACTGCAGCAGGAAACAGACGTGTCAGATGAGACGTCCCTCCCTGTTGGGAAGCAGATGTTGAATGGTTTCATACTAACATCGCACCCAGCAGGTTTCTGAGGTCCAGTCACATCAATGATTCGGTAACAGTGGACTAACCACAGAGAGAAACTGAGGATTTGAGCAGAACTTTCCACAGAGAGGAGCAGATCAAAGTGTCCAGCAGCAGAGGCAGCTCAGTGTGCAGCTGATGTGTGAACAGCCTCCTGCCACAGAGAGCAGAGGTCTGTCACCTTCACTTTGTCTCTCCAATGCCTGCCTCAGGCTGCTCTGTCTCTCTCTCTGTCTGTGTGTGTGTGTGTGTGTGTGTGTGTGTGTGTGTGTGTGTCATGGTGCTCACAGGGGCAGAGTGAGGCAGACTGCCAGCCAGGATCTTCTCTCATATGGAGGCACATTTCATAAGACATGCACGTGAGGAACTGAGTGGATTCTGGGTTTTTCTTCCCAGTGTGACGTCTTGTTTGACATCACATGTTGGAGCAGCACAGTCCACACTGCGGCACAGCCAGGTTTCAGACTGTCCTCTAGATATCTGATTCTGTCGCATGTTCACTGCTCGTCTGATAACTTCGTGGTGTTATACAGACGACACCTGGTGTTTTCAGGTGTCTGTGCACACCTGTTACTGACGTCAATCAGCTCTGAGCCAAGTTTGGCTCTTTGGGAGAATAAAAACAGAACAGTTGTAAAATGTATTTGCTAACCTGATCTCATTTACACTGACATTAAGTCCTAGTTTGAAGTCCATATGAAAGACAACGGAAACATGATGCGAGCCCCATGATGACAGAATCCATATGTTGCAGATGTGTTGTCTATGCTGAACCGTCCTTTAGTTCACTTACTAATAAGGATGCAACTGTTCAACACAGATCTCCTCCTGCTGAATTTAAGTGGTCTATTTCAGTGCAGTGAACATGCCCTGATCCTCCTCCTCCACCTTCCTCCCTGTGGCTCAGAGATGCTCTTCATCGTCTCCATCGCTGTTGTTCAACATTTACATACTACAGGTAAACTCATGTAACTACCTGTTTTTAATTTTATGCTCCAAATATTTAAGTGTATTTAAATAAAAAAAAAACTAATAACAATAATGATAATTTAAGCTGACTGGACTTGAGTCTACGTCACCCACAACATTTGAAACAGGATTCACTTATTAGCCGATGTTCTGCTTCGCTCCCTCATTCAGCTCAGGAAGCCTCAATAAAAAAACTTTACAATTTCATTTGACGCTTTTGTCCAAAGCGACGTACATTCACATATTGATGCAGCAGCCATCAGGGGCAGTCTGGGGTTCAGTGTCTGGCCCAAGGCCACTTTAACACATAGACTGCAGGGGCCAGGGATTGAACCACCAACCTTCTGATTGGTGGACAACTGCTCTGCCTCCTGAGCTACAGCCGCCCTGAAACTAAACTAAAGCTCATCACATATTTGTGGGTCTGGATCATCCACGTTTGGCATATTATTGCTTTATAGGTGTGAATAAAAAAGAAACACAGGCAGACTCCTGTTGTCCTGTTTTCATCCATCTCACCGTCCTCAGTCTCCTGCCACACAATACCCTCCAGGTTCACACTGGTTCCCGGCTCACAGGGTCCCAGACACTCCGGCTCGGTTGCCAGCGCAGCGTCCGCCGTGTTCACTGCTACTGAGCGTGTGCGAACCATGATCTGCTCACAGGGAGACGAGATGTCGCTGTTGGGGACAGGAGCGAGGAGGTGGAGAGGAGGAGGAGCAGGGGTGGAGACCGGAGACTCCATCTGGAGAGAGAGAGGAGAAACGAGGGGTGAGAAACACGTTCTGACTGATCGGTGTTAATCAAACAGAAAACCATCTTGTAAGAGTCTCAGAGGTCAACATGTTCACCAACAAACCAGAATGTTAGTATGACAGCTCACCTCCCTGCCCTCGCTATAACTGCACCTACACCACAGATGTATTAACAAATCTACGACACTGTGGCTGAATCAGTAGCTGCCATTTTACCATTGACGAACACAGCAAGAAAAATAAATCCTGTGACACTAAGAACTCCACGGGTCACTGTTATAAAAGAGGCATCAACTGTTGAAGAGACCACAAACTGCTAATAAGACCAATTATTGCTCTTTGAATGTTTGAAGTACGAACACAGGTCTTTTCTGCAGGAGAGCCATCTGTGCTGTGACACCAGCTTCATCACTCCAGCAACACAAGCAAACAATGAAAAATGTTATTGTGTAATGTTGATGTGACAAATGTGGGAGAGTGATGAATCAGTGGACCAGCAGCGCTGTTGTCACAGATATTAGTGAAGTGACCTATGAGAGAGTTGTTCTTTGTTAAAGCTGCTATAATCAATACTTCTATATTCACCATGGATCAAATGGACTGTGGTAGGTGAGGCATGCAAAGACGAACCCACAGACTGTCTGCTGGATGTGGGAGCAGGCGGCTGTTCACACGAATGATTGATGTCATCTCAGAATAATATATATTACAAATTCATGACCACCAACGCCTCAGTCGAAAGGAGGAGCTTCAGTTTAAAGCACTCAGAGAAATGTGGGACAACTGAAGATAAAGAATATACAGCAGTTTGAGTGGCATATTTCTAAATGTTACCAGTTCCAGAGATGGAAGGAGGAGGAGAAGCCACACAGCTCTTTTTAATCTTAAACATGTATTTTCAGATATTTGTTACTGTCATGCACCAAAACACCAAAGTGAAATCCTTGTGTGTGAAAACCAACTTGGCAATAAACCAGATTCTGATTCTATGGAGGAAAGAAATAACAAAAACAGAGGAGGAGAGATCAGTGAAAGGAGAGGAGGAGGAGGAGGAGGACTGAGGACGTCCCTGTAATGATCAGGCGGAGCAGCTGGTGTGGGGGCAGAGCAGGGAGCACTGGGAAGGTGTCATCAACATGGAAACACTCCCACACCACCTCCTCAGCAGTGGACAGGAGGAGCTGGAAGAGCAGCTGGACAGACCTGCCGACCTTCGTCCTGCCTCCTCCTCCTCCTCCTCCCCTGACCCCAGACCAGAGGTCAAAGGTCAGAAATGACTCACTGGATCATTTAGTCCTGGAGGAGTTCCAGCTCCAGAGGACACTGACAGGAGGAGTTAATTTGGTCGTTGATATCCTTGAGTTCATCACTCGAGTTTTTAAGATGAGTGACTTTCTCTCTGTAAATAATCTGTAAATAATGAACTGAGTCACTGATTATTTCAGAACTGTAGATAGACTGTTTGATACATTTATCAACTATAAAATTCAGGGTCAGTTAATCTGGACAGTCGGGATGATCTCTGACTACAACTGGTTTGTCTCAGTCCAACCTGAAACAGCTGTCGTCTGTAAGAACAAGACAACCGGCACACTACACTAACATTGAAATAATCATCGATACGTCGTCCACTGGTCGAAAATTACTCAACAATTTTAATGACCGATTAATCAGATTAAGTATTAATCAAATAAAAACACTGAACATTTGCAGATTCCATCTAAAATGTTCTCAGGCAAAAGAGGCACTTGGAAGTCAACATCTCTGGGAGCTCGTCCTGGACATTAATCCTCATTCTGTGACCAAACATCCGACTCATGCTGGGAAAAGAATAATGAAGTGACTAAATACTATTAGTTGCAGTCACAGTATGTGATGAGCCTGTTGACTCAGACCCTCAGCAACCACAACCCTCAGTCAGCTGATTCTGTGGCGAAACTCTAGGCCACGCCTCCTGCTACCTGAGCAACACCAAACAGAGAAGACAGAGAAGGAGTGTGAGGTCACAGCCTGGAGCACTGACAGCAAACAGCAGACACCTGAGGCAGTCGTGTCCCAGCAGCTTAAAGAGCTGTCAATCAAATACTGACCAGCCAATCAGCCGTCAGGGTGACACATCTTTTAGCAGCTGAGTGTTTGTGTATTTAAAGAACAGGAATAAACGTTTTTTCCTCCAGATGATCAAACAGTTTATAAAGAAAGAGTATTTAATGGGTCAGTGACATCACCACTGAGACCCCGCCCACTGCATCAGGTCAGTATCTTCCTATCAGTGGCAGGTCTCTCCAATCTGTGATGTGCAAACAGCGTTTCACTGTGAGCTCAATACACCAACCACCAAGTACATGTCTCCGAGGATGAGACAGTAAAAGATGTTTGATGATTTTATTTAGGGCTCCAGCTACATTTTTTTATTATCAATTAATGTGCAAATGTTTTCGCAGAGGCCAAGATGGCATCTGCATATTGCCACAGATATTAAATTCATGTGTTTAGCTTTTTGGACATAACGAGTTGAGGAACAATAAAGTCAAATCAACCACAAAATAGAGGCTTCATGTTCTGAGAAAGACGATAAAAGACCTGATCTGTCCAGTTGACATATCAGCAGCAAAACGTACAGTAAACTGCAACATTTCCATCCACTGCAAACTCACTGTAGCGTACCTCCACTGTGTTGGGGTGGTCAGGTAACATCTTAACACCTGGACAAAGAATTCCCAAACTATGTGCATGGCTACAAGCAGCTGAAACCAAACAAACAAACAAATAGTGAAGGGTAAACTCATATGTTTACCCAGAGCCCCAAACCCAAACCTAATCAATTTACAATGATATAACACGAAAACCCAGCAAATCTGTCCGGATCCATCAAATGACATTTTGGCTGGAATTGATTGTGGTGGCGAATGAAAAACACACAGAGCCGTCTGTCAGACACTTTCCATCAACAGTACACGCTGCTGTTTAACAGAAGTTGCTGGTAATTAAAAAGTGATGGGATGATTTCCTGTCCAGGTCAAGACATGTTTTACCTTGTCCTTACAAGTTGTGACACATTGCAGAAAGCCGTCTTCCTCCCTGCAGACCTGGGGGTCATGGTGAAGACTGCCAGGCGCTGGGCGTGGAGCTGACTGCTGTACTGACTGGTAAAGAGGGTGTTGCTGTGGTAACAGGAGAAACAAGCCATCCAGCCCCGATCCTTCTCCTCTTTAAGAATGAAAAATATGGCTGCCTGGAATGTTGGGAAACCCCCTGAAGAGCAGAGAGCCCACCAACCAACTCTCACACATCTCCTCCCTCCTCTCAGAGGGGAGGGGTCTGTTTTCTCCCTCCACTCGGCTGCAGAGTTTTAACCAAGAGACACACTCACGGGTCTGATACGACGCCTCGTGGGCTGGGAAACACCAGCCCCCGCTCCCCCTCCTGCTCTCCATTCAGTCAGAGGTATTCATTACAACAACAAGCCACATTCCTTTCAAGGTCACTCACTCGCTGTGAGAGAGAGATTAGTGATAGTGATCAGCACTTCAGAAAGACTCCCTCTCTCTCTCTCTCTCTCTCTGATGCAGGCAGAGAGCTGATGCTTGTTTAATGCACCACTCAACAGAGAAGTGAAGTGGCTGAGGTTATACAAGACTGCCAGACAGAAGGAAGTCCCCCTTAGTTTCTTCTCTCAGACCACACATGGGAACATGCTGCCCCCAGGGCCAGAGCCGGCCCGAGGACCAACCGACCGACAAACTCCGCAGAGGAAAACAGTTCCCCAAAACTCAACAGACTTCAGCATTATGTTAACGAATCAGAAGAGAAATCCCTACGCTGAGCCTGTCCTGCTCTTTGACTCGACTCCATGACAGGCAGCGCACCGAGCCGCTCTGATGGGGAGTTGTTCTGAGAGACTGACGAAGTGCCACCTGACAACACAGGTCAGATCAATACGTCAATCACTATTTCATGTTGTCATGTATAAATATCTTACAGTTCATTCCTTCTCATAGCTTCGTTCCAGTTACACTAGTAAAAGAGAAAAGGGATTCATGTATGAGACAATGTGTTGGCTCATCAAAAGTAAATACTAAACACTCTTTTCTTCATTGAGTGATGCTGCTGCCTCTTGATGTTGAGTCACCAGGACAAACAATGAGGCAGTGAGCTGAAATAATTATGGTTCACTGAAAGCGTTCAGGTTACAGGGTCAAAAGTATAAAAGCGTGTCTATAATAGCTTCTGGAGCGACGTGAACTGCGAGTCCAGGACGACACGGCGGACAGAAACAGAACCAGCCTTCAGCTCACTGCCCAAACCCAGAGGCCTGATCAGCTCCTGTAGCAGGTGGAGTTGCATCAATATATCTAAATATTGATTTAATTCTTGAGTCACAATGTTATTTTTTGTGCTGCACAAATGCAGAAGCACATGGCTGAAAAAAAACAACAGAGGCCTTCAGCCTGTAGAGCAGTCAAGTCTGCCGTCATTTTGCCCATTTAAAAAAATACAGGTTATCCCATAAAAAACTGCTGGACTGTCACTGCAAGATCCAGCAGATCCAAAGAATACACATGCTTCTAATCAGTTACTGGACACTGAGCATTCTTTTAATAATTGATTACACTGTGAATGAAGAGAGATGATAATGATTCATTTTGATGAATAAAGCACTTTACTTGCCTGCTTGTAAAAATGAGAGAGAGACAGAGAGAGACCTTGAAGATTAGTAGAGCACATTCTCCTATCAGGAGCTGTGGGAGGTGCTGCTCATCCTGGACACGTGTCCAGTGCCATGTCAGGAGAGGTTCATGCACACACACATGTTGAAGGTCATAACCCCTCACAGGGAAGATGTGGTGATAAGGAAACCTGGAAAACCCTCAAAATGCCCCCAAAATACCTCAAGGCCCTCCCTCAAACACCCCCGAAAATCCATCAGACACCCAAGGAAGCCCCCCCGTCCCGCTCTCTTGCAGCCCTCACTGCTCTCACTCCAACTCAGAGGAATGCTAGAAATGAGCAACAGGTTGGCAGGTATTTCTCCACAGGATGCCGACACGCTGGAATAACATCTGGGATGGAGAGAACAGAATGATTTCTCTCTGACAATGTGATTTCAAACTGAAAAAAAAAGAAATCCAGACGTTTCACAAAGGTTTTACATTTAAAAGCTTTCTGGTTTAACCTGGGATCGAATTTAAGATCAAAACGCACAAACAAGCAGGACAAAGAGCTGGAAGGTTTTGGATCATTCTGGAAGCAATCATCAGATCAGACAGGACACTGAGGCTGCGAGTCTCTAAAGAGTTAACTGTAAAGGACAATTTCACCTCTTGCGAGCAGGTTGTGTGCCTCCTGCTGAGGGAACATGTGAGTGAGGGTTCAGACATGTGACCTTCTCTGTTCCACACACTTCCAGGAACACTGGCTGCACAGCGGAGGTGTCAGGGGGCCCATTCGCTTCTCAAGATGCTTTAATTTACTTTTACAGAGAATGCACTTTCCCCTCAACCCGCCTCGTCTTCCTCTCCTCCTGCTTCCCAGAAGGCATTTGGAGAACCCCCAGACAGCAGAGCCTGTTGCTCTCTGCTGGAGGTTTTATGTGCAGGTGGAGACTTGGTCTGGGCACCAGCCACTTCTTCATACCTTTATACCTTCCAGACTGCAGTTTACAGGATTTGGCCGAACTACACGGCTGCTTTAACGGCAGAAAAGTGAAACTGCAGTGGAAAGAAATAATTCAGGATATTGTCAGGATTACAAAATATATAGTGAGCTATAAAAACAACAAGGCTGAACTAAATCAAACATCAGGACAACCACGCACAAACACAGGTTCATCCAATGTGGCTGGCTCCAGGCCAACAACATCAAACAAGGCCCCACGTTATTATCACAGAGATATTGGTACTTGCATATCTAGTCAGTTGCCAGTTTATTAGGTACAGCTAGCTCAAACTAATGCAGCCGAACACAGCAGTCCTGCAGTGAACCTGTGTGTGATTCTGTTATGGAGCTGATACTGGATACAGAGCAGCTATCACCAAAACCTATTCCTGTTTCAGACAACTAATGACTCAAACACCAGTGGAACAGCTGGAACTCTCCAGATGTGACGTCACAGTGTTCAAGTTTAGCTGCTCACAGGAAGAACAGCCCACCCCCATCTGTCTCCCTCTGTAATCTTCCTGTCTGTCTTCACTGTAAACTGTCCAATAGGAAGACAATACTTTTCCAGTCTTTCCTTTGTGTTTAGTCTGAGTTTTAGTCCACGTGCTGTCATCTGTTTCTGTCTGTGGTGTTGAAATGGACAGTGTCTCCTGTCTGGGCTGATCCGGCTGCAGTGCTTCCAAAACAAAGTGGCCCTTGGAAATGTCCAGCAGTGACACTGAGCTCGGAGACGTTTCTATTGTGAAATTTAAACCAGCAATCAGCTGACAGCAGCTTGGCCTGTGTCAAATTAAGATACTTAAGCACTTCACCTCAGTTACGTTTCACAGAGCAAAACCATAATTTATCAATGGGAGACGTTTGGGAGCAGCGATTTCAGGCTGAACTTGGTTGTTTAACCCCGAATCAACAGCCCATAAGTGGAAACCCTCCTGTCCAGTATATTATGCTATTTATTTTAGAGTTAGAAATAATTAAGTTCAAAATGTTTCATTGAAATTATGCTTTGAGTCATAAATTAGCCATCTTGTTTTCCATTAATTTTCTGTCCTTTTATGTTCATTCTGTCTTTTTATGTAATCACTTGGTGCATGTCATTTCTTTGTTGTAAAGCACTTTGAGCGCGTAGTATAGTACAGTGCTTAATAAAGTAAATTATAACGGCTTTGCACGTCCAGACACAAACAGATTTAAGCTAAACTCTGACCTTTGACCTGCAGCAGTTTGACCCCAGTGTTAACCCCGATTAGGACGAGTGGTGGTTTAGTAAACTCGACACAAGCTGCTTTTCAGTACATCTTACTGTTTCAATTCTATTCTAACCAACAGCTTAAAGCATGAAATTCCTCACCTGGGGGATTAGGAAAGGCATTCTGGGACATCACTAACCGAAGCAGATGATGTATATTTATTCACTAATGTTTAATCAAATGAAAGTCTGTGATGTTTAGTATCACAGACTGGGTTAACACAAGACGGAAAGACTTGCAGGATTTTTCCATTGCAGTCGAAACAGATTCATTAGAACACGATAGACAAATGTTTGAAGGTTTTAGTGGCTTAAACCATTATGAGGTCAAGAAACTGTGACACAAACAGCCAGCTGAGTCACTGCCGGCTCGTATCTGAGAGGCCAGAGGTGACAGCAGAAAAATCTGCATGACGGACAGAGGAGGTCGGCCAGCTGGATGAAGGAAACACAGCACGAGTGCAAGCACTTGGCAGAGGCCTCCACGCTGCTGGATAGCAGACAGCTCTGAGCGGCTGATGGCTGCAGCCTGGCGCAGGCCAGCAGGACGCTTTGGCAGGCCTGGAAACCTCGACGCAAAACTAAATTTGGTAAGAAGATGAGGAAAGCTGGGTGAACAGCAGCTGCGAAGCTGAACACTGAACAGCTGAGAGAGCAGAGGGAAAAAAATCTGAACCTGTACTTCCATGTGGAAAACCACAGATCTGCACTAACAGACAAGTCCACAGTGACTCACTTGTCTCCTTCTGTCCACTTTCTTTCTTCAAAAAGAAAATTGTTATTTATGGATCAAAATATTGTCTAAATGTCACAAAGCACTCGGAGATGGTGACGTCAAATCTACATTTACTGGCTCTTTGTTTTTCTGCACTGATCAAATGAAACAGGTGACAGGTGAACTGCTCACCTCTGTGAGTACACCATGTCCACTTCTCCTGGCCTGAACATCAAGTCATTTTTTGTGTCGTGTGTAGCCTGACGTTTCAAGCCTTGGGATGATTCGTGCTGATCAATGTTTTTCCTGCAAAATGCAGTATCCTGTTGAATGAAATGCTATATTTTTAGGTCATGCAAGGTAATTAAACAAGAATAATGAAAGAGCTGAACCAGCTGCAAAGCTGTCATTATTATGCATATCCAAAAAATACAGCTGTGGCCTGTCAGTACCAGATGCTTCAACTAAACAGAACAGACGTCCACTTTCTTTTAAATCACATTACTCACACAAAAGCATGAGGCTGTTATAATTATAATCAGTGTTCCTCCTGCTGATTTGCCAGATTTGTGCCTGTATCTGTACGCCATCAACCAATCGACTGAGTAAAGAGCAGGTCAAATTTAAGTCAAGCAAGAGTTCCTTTGGTTGACTGTAGCCCTAAACTCCTGACTTGAAGGGAATATGATTTTACACACGACTGTCAGCTTACTGGTCAGCAGGAGAACCACTCCGTGTCGCAGTGTCTCCTGCGTCTCTGGAGGAGCTCTGTCAAGTCAAAGTGATGTCATCGCAGCGCCATCAGAAAGCCTGGGGGCAGGGTGGGCATTTCCCACACACGGACGGTCTAACAGAAGGATTCTATTGGTTCCATGTTTGGGAAAGTGACTCATCCCACAGACTAAAAGTCAACCTCTCAACCCTTGTTCAGTCAGACGCTGATTTTATCTGATTCTTTCTCCTGTAAATGTGTTCATTTTATGAATCCTGTTTTTCAGCCTGTTTAAAGTGTTGCTTCTTCTCTTTGCTGCAGTGCGAGGTGAATTTCCCCACTGTGGGAGGAAGAAAGGTTTATCTTATCTTCAGTCTTTACTCTGTCTCTAGTGAGTCCACCTACTTCATAATACATCAGTGGGGTGCTCCTTTAATTCTTCCTGAATCCACAGTGTGCAGAAGACTGATCAGCTATCTGTTGGAGGAGGTGAGATCATCCCCAACTTAATGATTCAAATTCCAGACCCCAATCCAGCCACACATTTTCATTTGCCCTTTATTTAAGCACAAGTGTCTCTTGACATCATTATCTCTTTTATGAGAGTTCTGGTGAAAATGGCAGCAGTTATGGTCGATGAACCAACACGCACAAAAGAAAACGAATAAAGGGAGGGAAGGGAGTATTCCCCTGAGAGATTTGCACCCAGGTCGTGCTCATGTGTCCTTGAGCAAGGCACACTGCACCAGCCACAGCGAGAAGAAGTAGAGCATTTCAACTCTCTTACTTAACATCTCTTACCTTCACACCGACCACTTTCTTCAGATTTCGGCATTCACTGTTGTCTACCTCCTCTTGCTCCGTTGTCATGGTGACAGTCTGGCCAATCCCTGCAGAGTCCAGTGCCATATTCCCAAGTTGCTCGACTGCCGCTAAATCAGGGTTCTGTTGGCCTTCGAACGGGCCACTGCGAGGGGCCCCTAATGGCAGGATGGGGGCCATGGCCTCTTTCTCAGTGTTGACCACTCCTGTGGCCACAACGTCCATTTTCTCCTTCTTAGTTTTCCCAGACACCCCGTCCTTGTCCTTTTTCACAGCAGGGAGGGTACGGGAGGGTTTACTAGACTTGTCACTTCCCTTACTGGGGGTAGAGTTGGGGTTCTGGGGTGGAGTGTCCCCGGGGGCCCGACCCTGAACCTCCTTCTTAGCTCCGTCTGAGACCGGAGCCTTAACGCTCTCCTTAGAGTTTTTACTACGTTTTGATTTGGATTTGCTCTCTTTGCCCTGTGCGGCAGCTACAGGACTAACAAACTTTATATTGTCAGGTAAAGCAGCCACAGCGCTGGGAGGGGCGGCCATGCCCCCTCCCTCCTTACTGCTCGACATCTCTAATTTGTCCTTCTCCAAGTCGGCGTCCAGGTCAATGATCAGATTGCCAACACCGATATCCCACTCATCGCCACTGTCGTACGTGTCCACCGCGTTGGAGTCCACACCTTTCCCGCCTGCAGGGCCGCTGCTGAGGGACATCTTAGTAGGAGCGTCCCGGAGCGCCGCAGGAGGGCCAAAGGAGGGCCGCGCTCCTCCCAGCCGCAGGACGCCTCCTCAGGGCTGGACCCCGCGCCTCCTCCCTGCTCCCCACATCGCCTCCTGCACATGGGACAAACAACAGGTCAGAGAAAATGGCAACAAGAAGCTTGAGGAAAACAGTAGGACTGAATGACCTGGCTTTAGGAGGTAATGATTATTTTCATTATAGAAATGATATTATTATTTTTGATTTACTGAATAATCACTTAGTCAATAATGTGTCGTAAAATAACAAACAATGCTCGTTGTCAGATCAAACAGCAGTTTCCATGTGACATCAACACTGGACAGAATAATCATATAATCATAATAACACAGCACACAGTGGAAACCAACAGGAAATGAGGAGTGATGTCAGGCAGCAACAACCGAACACAAACAGTTGGAAGTTGGACACGTAGCATTAAGATGATCAGCATGTTAAACCACCATCAAGGTTTAAGGTTCGACAATGACGTTTGTCTGCTTGTCCTTTACAAGCAGATTTTATCATTGGGCAAGTGGAAGAGAAATGTATTTGCCCCACCAGAGAATTCAGAGAGAAAAAATGAAATGTACCAATTCCAATCCAAGTGCACTCCCCTATCAAAAATCAAATAAACAAAATTGTCTACAAAAGCCAGATTGTTGTTGTGTGAAATGATGTGCGAAATGGAAAACATGACGTATCAATGTATTAATGATTATTGATCACTGACAAGTGGTCAGAGTCCTGATCTTGTGTCTCAGTGGTAAATTTGACAGAGCTGCAGAATGACAGAGTCCTCGAGGCCTGTTTGTTGTGACCAGGTCAGAGAGAGAGCAGGTCTGTTACTTCCTGTTGTGTGTTTCCTGGAGACAGACTGGTAAAGTGGGTGGAGGAGGTTTATTGCTCCTGACATAAAGGCTGTATTGACGAGGGATCACAGCCATTCACTGGGAGCCTTTTTCCCAGCAGTGCTCTGCAACAAGCAGCATGAGGGAGCAGACGCATCCCTCCTCTAAAGCCTCCTTTAGGCCACTTATCATATGAATGGAGCGGTGTGACCCCTGACCTCCTCTGACAATACGGGGCTGTTGGCAGAGCCATGGGAGCGGATGGGAGGGGGTGGGGTTGTAATGTTAACAGCCTACAGCCTGACTGACTCAACACTGATGCTAATTAAGGTTCTGATTAACACAGCATGAACCAAACAGACAACGCAAGACTCTACTTCTATTAAGAGATTTCTCATCTCAAGCAATGTCCTCTTTTATGAATGTATGTTTTGGTTTAAGCACGACCTCTCGATTTTTATCCACCCACCCAACAGAGAAGATGAACTGTTTTTATTTGCAGTAGAATAGAGAGCAGTGAGAAAGAGCTTGTGAGAGACAGAGTGTGTGACTGTGGAGGCCATTCCTTATAAAATCTAAGATCAGCCCAGTTAACAAAACCAACACCTTCACACCTTCAGCTCAGCCCATGCACACTTCAGCAGCTCTATCATATATAACAGGAACACGATGCCCAGTGTGCAGTGTTGATTTCCACATCTGTCCCGTTACAATACCTGAGTTTTGACACAGATAGCAAAAGATATTTTTTGTTCATTACACAAAACAAGCCAAACTACTCAAAGCAAGCCTCCTGTTTTAGACTGAGGTCTGATATGCAACTAAACTACAAGGGTGCTATCAAAGACTTCATTAATGTTGGAAGAAAACAATAATACCCAATATATTGCTATTGATTCCCTAAACTCTCAAATATCAATAAATCAGGTTGTAGATGAGCACTGAACTCAAAACGGGACATTAACTTCACCAAGCGTCTGAAAGTTCACAAACTAGTGTCTAAACACTTGATTACAAATATGTGTTGATTCTAGCTCCTTAAATGTGATGATATCTTTTTTTTTTTTGAGGAAATTACACAAGCATTTTTCAATATTATCTAAAGACAAAACGAATAATCAGCTAATTAGAAAAATATTCTGCAGCTTCATCGGTAATAAAAATCACCATTAGTTGCAGCTGAACTGTGCTCACATGATTGATCTCATTGTAAAGCTGAGGGAGAAATTCAAGGGCAACACAAAACTTCGAACGAAACCTTAAATCTAGAATCTCTATCCTGATGACTGTAACCTCTGTCAACCAATGACTCGACTTTCACAGAGGCCAATAACTGACTAATAGAGAGCTGCAGAGAAATCTGTTAGTGCAGCTCATTTCTACAATGAATCCAACCACAGCTTGATTGAAGCCTGTCGGCAGGACGGCGGAGGCTGCTGCTCTGACGGGGTCTGGTCCGGTTGCATAAATAACTGCTGCTCTTCAGCTTTCTTTAGTTTATTTGTTTTAGCCTCTGTCATTTCCAACCACCTCCTCTGTTTCAGCAACCATCCGCCAAAAATGCTTCCTCCGCCTGAGGACGGCCTGTTTCCACCCACCACTGAGCCTGTTTGTCTGTCAGCATGATCATTTGAAAACATATTAGCAGACCGCCATGAAATTCACTTGACAGGGAGGCTTTGATCCAAGGAACAGCCCAGATTAGATTAAGGCCTGACTGGGATTTCCAGTGCCGGACAAATTCAGTTCATTTTTAGCTCAAACAGAGACAAAGATCTGATTCTCAGTCCTGTGATGTTTTAAGGGCAAGTAGTCCATTTCTAAACGATGCTAGCGAGGTGTGTAGGTTGAACAGCCTGCTGGAGGACTTCACTAACTGAAGTTAGTGAAGGTTCATGTCAAATAAATGAAGAAATAATTCGACTAATTACTATATTAAATCCTCCATGATGAGCACAGGGGAAGCAGAAAGGCTTAAGATTATAACAGGAAGTCAAAAGTTCAACATTTGTTGCCAAGTGCAACAATAAAACAATGAAAAAAACAATCATTTGCTGTGACTCTATGTCGTCCTTCCTTTTCAGAGCAGACCCAGCAGACCTTTGACCTCCTGTGGCGGGAGAGTTACTGAACACCCTAACTGCTGTGACCGGCCAATCAGGCCTTGAACCCTGGTCCGCCTGCGTGGCTGACTGGCTGAGGAGCCAGATGGTCCCTCAGGAGGGGGGTCAGTGCTAATCCTGCTACTAATAACAGGACTTCAAATGCTCAGACAAAACACGCAGTGAACACGACGACAACACGGAGCAAACACTGAAAACACACACACACACACACACACACACACACACACACACACACACACACACACACACACAGAAGACACTGTGTTTCTAAAATATGGTACAGCTGTAACTTTTTTTTTTTTCATTACAGGTGCCTCGTTTTCCATCCAAGAACAATTATTCCGTCATGAAACCATTGCTGGTGAGAATCACAATGTTTCACAAACGAATCGTTCTTTTTGAACAGCTCTTATAGAGGACGTTCACTCAACTCACAAGCAGCAGTGAATCCAAAATCCTGCTTCATGAAGCCGGGTTCATGCGGCTGTAGCTCAGGAGGTAGAGGGGGAAGGTTGGCGGCTCGATCCCTGGCCCCTCCGCTGGCTGTTCCATCAGTGAGAACAGAATAAGGAAATGCACCAACTGAATGGCCCTGAATGTCTCCCTGGGTTTGTAGTGTTTCATTCTCCGATGACAATTTCAGACAAATGTATTTTGCAAGTTTCTTGTAAGATTTCAAACAATATGCCCTTTGCCAGATTACTTTTAGTACTAAAACAAATACAAACATCAAGTACATAAAAGTCCAAGTAGTGAAGAAGAACTGCATGAAGTGATGGGTTTAACGTGCCGTATCTGTGAATGGCAGCTGTTGTACGTTCAGCAGTGAACATGAACAAGTCTATAGAGTTCCCATGCGAAGCCTCTGGTGTTCAGACTAACACACTAACTCCTAAGCTGCTTGTGTTAAAAATGACTGAGTGGATTAGCTGGTGGCATCCAGACTGCAGAGCTGTTCTCAGATCAGACTTTCTGCTCAACTGCCTCTAATGCCACACTTAATTAAAGGCGGCGGCGTGGCAGGACCTCCGCAGGCCGCCCGCTCCTCTGAGCAGCCCGGCCTGCTGTCAGCCGGAGAGGAGCCTCTTTATATGGAAATGAGCCGGAGACTCGGCGAGCGCGGCCAGGCCGGCTTCTCACCAACAGCAGGACAAATCATCCGGGCCGCTCTGATGGAAACTTGGCCCAGACCATTCCACAACTCAACACAGACGAGCCAGCGAGCATCTTCTGACTCTGCTGGGCTATAAACTACATGTCCCAGGCAGCTGATTCAAATCTAATGTCTGCTGAAGGCAACAAATTATGTCACTTGGGCGATCAAGCCACAGGCAACAAGTCAGGCAATCGATTCTCTAAGCTGTGCCAAAATTGTGCCTGTTTGCAAAGCAGGAATCAAAGGCAACATCAAAACCATTTTTTGGAACACACCAAGCTTCCGTTTGAGAAAGGGATGAAGAGAGGAGAGACAGAGGAATTAGCTCAGTGTCACAGTTCAGTTCCACCTAAAATAACAATCATGCCATCACTCGTAACACAGCCTCATGACAATCAGTGAAGTGGGGGCGGCTGTGGTCGTCCACCAATGGGAAGGTTGGTGGTTCGAACCCTGACCCCTGCAGTCGATGTGTCCAAGTGTCCTTGGGCAAGATACTGAACCCGGAACTGCTCCAGATGGCTGTTTCATCAGTGTGTGAATGTACGTCGCTTAGGATAAAAGCGTCTACTTAATGAAACTGGAGAACTGAAGTGGTGATCTTTTCTTATCTTTGTTTCTGACTTTGTTTCAGAAGCAGATAAGTGTATTTCCTCAAAAGTTGAACTGTTCCTCTAATTGAAGAAGTTCTCATTTATCTCTCACAACCATCCTGCTCCCTGTAGGTCAGAGGTCACACTTTAGGGCCTGCTGTCTTCACAACACCAGGTCCGTTCTAGTAGAGGTCAAAGGTCAACGTGTAACCAACGCCACATGATGTGTGGACCATCATGTAGGATGCTCTGTGTTGGTTAAGGCCGTGTCACCGGACCCTCTGTGGTCAGGACCAACCCCTGAGCCAGCAGGTCTGTGGCTAGTTTGCTAAATTGGCCTGATTTAAATTTCTATCACACCCAGTTCAACCTGATTGAAAGTCCCTAATCCACCAAACATTTTGACTAGTTCAGCCACCACTGACACTCTGTAAACGCTGTCTACTGACTGTTCAACCTGCAGGGGCACAAACCACGTTCTGCTGAAATGACGTGACGCTGTCAAAGCCTTGGTAATGTTTACAGTGTGCAGAGCAGGAGGAGGAGAGATGACCATGAACAGCTGAGGAGTCAATAAACACCAAATATCACCTTTATGGTTTTACAGTCAATAATAAATGCCTCTGTGGTTAACATCTACAGGTTTGAAGGAAACAGAGAGAGTGAAAAGAGGAAGACTTTACACTGGTTTTACATGCCTGGAAACCAGTGAGACTGAAAGTCAAAACATAGATATTCAAGGCAAACAACATATGGGGAAACATCTGGACTTATCCAGATGCAGAGGATCTGAGTAAAGGAACAGTCAGTGGGTTTTTAGTTAAGCTTAGTGTAAAGACCCAACAAGCCAGCCTAGAGGACTGGCTCTGCCCAGAGGTAACAAAACCAACCCAGTTAGGATGTTAACACTCATTGAATACAGATCAAAAACTACATCTAAAAACCAAATTCTGTTACCTTTGGGCAGAGCCAACTGAGTTTAAACACACCTGTTAAGTTTTTGTGTGCTCTGCTGTTTAAACAATCACACACACACACACACGCGGCAAATAACGTCCGACCTTGAACTAAAAGCTCCACTAACACCAAGTCAAAATAAGTCTATCATATCAGCAACAACACACAGCAGGAAATCAATGTGATGGCGACACAGTGACACAGCAAGATGTCAACATAACGTCAGCTCAGAGTGTTTCCGTGCATCGTGCAGGGCAGATCTGGGGTCAGTGCTCGGACCGAAGCAGTTTGTCCTGCTCTGGCTGGACCTGCTGCTGTCCTCGATCCACCAGGCCAGAGCCACTGCAGGGCCCACAATCATGTCAACTCCAGATACTTTATGGCCTGTTTAAACAGAAATGAACACTAGGAAACCAGGAAAAAGGCTTGATTCAGATACAGATACGTGATCCACAACACATGGTTTAAATCCTTCTGATGAGCCCAGCTCTGTGGACCAATCAATTCACTTTAAAATACTACTAACTAGAACTAGTGGTTAATAAAACCCTTGGGTTAGTTCCTCTCTGCTGCTCGGCTCTGAACCTGCAGGCCTCTCAGATGCTCTGTTCAGGTCTGCCCCCTGTCCCTGAGCCCAAACCAAACACAGACGAGCAGCATTCACTTCTTCTGCTCCACATATCTGAGCAAACTCCCAGGAAACTTCAGGTATCCTCACACCTTTTTCACATCTGGGTCCATTTATTCATATCTAGCTTGCACTGCGTTCTAATCTGCTTTTATTACACTTGAAGCTCATTTGATCTTCTCTATCTTTACTTTACACGTTTGAAGTCATTTGTCTTTTATGATGCGTTGTGTAAAGCACTTTGAACTGTGTTGGTGAAAGATGCCGTACAAACAAAGCAGCCCTTCGTTCTCTGGTTCCAGCTTAGAAAATTGGAGGATTTGCTCATTTCCTGTTTTATAAACACCATGAATGCAAAGTAGTTGGGTTTCGGACTGCTGGTTGGAAAAAACAAGACATTTCACAATCTCACATTAAACATTTTTACGTCTACATTTTATGGACTAAACCATTAAAGAAATAAACCACAAGGATTTATCAATAATTTTGAGGAGAAGCCCTGAGTTCTGTTCATCATCAACACACTGCCGATCAGGCTGCGACAAAGTCAATGTAATCATGGTCACACCTTCTCATTCACTTTATGATGCAGAGTGAGAATCAGGTGGCTTTTACTGAGTCTTTCATCAACCTGCGACATCATTCAGCAACACACGAACAGAGGCATTACTGGTTCTGGTCTCTACATGAGACTTGTTGACCAATAGAAAACATAGAATGAGAGCAGCCTCAGAGACAGTTGTATGAATGGTGAGCTTTCCAACCATTTCACTGAGCAGCTCTGAAAACTGTGCAGACGTCTCAGAGGGAAAGTTTAAAAGCCTGCAAAGCTGTTCAGACAGAACTCCTTCAAAGAAACATCCTGTGAAACTCACAGCCAATATAAAATATGTATTTACATTTTCCTCTGTAAAATTCAACATCAAATGTGTCTAAAGGGAATGTAAGACCTTATAAAACTTTGAAGTTTAGATAATAAGACATGCAGACAGAGCTGCTGGTTAGAGTCCTCTGACTGAATGAGTGTTCCCTGAAGAAATGCTCCGTCTGTAGAGGAGAGTCCACCTCAGATCTGCCCCCTTTCTCTCTCAGCTGTTGGTCTGTTTGCATGTGGAACTGGCCTCTATTCTGCAAAACCACCATCAGACTGCTTCTTACAGTTCTTTTGTGCATGCAGGCCCGTTCTTGTCTGATACTGGCCGCACTGTAAACGATGGAACCTCACTATCTGAGTCCTGACAGAGAAGCATTTCATCAGGATGCACTTCAGAAGATACAGACGAGGGACAAACGAAAGAGAAGCTGAATAAATAAGTGGAGAAACATAATGAAGGCAGACGCCTCCACACAGGTGCACTGCATGGCACAATTAAGCAATTAACGTCCCATCATGCTCTGGGGCCTGTATAACAACCCTGAATGGATTCAGTTGACTCTGACGGTGGATCGTGACTGCAAGAAGAAAAGATGGCAGGAGCTTCAGTGACAAAGACTCGACTGGCTCATATATACTGGGGGACATGTTCACACAAGTGTAATCAGTGTGAGGCTACACAACAAAGGCAGGTGAAAGGAAAACAACATGTACTTCCCAGAGACCCTCAACACACACACATAATAGAACTGGGTAAATGTCCAAGTGGCCGTCGTGTTAAAGCAACATGAGGGGCTGCATTTGTGAAGGCGCGTCACTCAGAGTAAGGTTAGATACGAAGGCCAGCTCCACTAACTGAGTCACTGAGGGCTAATTAGATGCCAAAACACTACACAGCCATTTATAATGCTCACACACAGGTTTTTACAAAGCACGCTGATATTTAATCCTGCCTCGCTACAACCAATATGTGGCCTTAATGTCCCTCAGAAAGCCAGGGATGCACGCTAGCATGCATCTGACTGACCATGTAATTCTTCTTACGAGGAAGTGCGTTCAGTCAGATGGTTGTTACGTACAGCTGCAGCCCTACTGCAGATAGCAGCTCACGTAAAGCAGAAAGCAACAGCTGCACCGAAGCTTGTGGCTTCTCACGTTTTGTTTTAAATCATATTCACAGTGTAGCAGCTTTCAGGAAAAAGGCAGCGAGGGCATTAACACCAACCTCCTGCATCAGCCTGTGAAGAGCAGCAGTGTGCAGCTGTCAGCACTGACCAGCGCTGACACTGACCATCCTGCTGGCAGTAAATCACAACCACCTGGGACACAGCAAAGCCCTTCGTCACCCACTCTGCTTCCCACCAACTGCACCCATGTGCTTGTGTTTATTAATGAGACCAGGAGGCTAAGGGAAGGGAAAGCTAAACCACTACACCTGAGCCGCCGAATCAAGTCTCTCGACAGAAAAGAGGACATCCTCCATTTTGTGGATACTAGGAAAAAGAAAACCCTCACCTGCAAGCTTTGTCATGCAGCTGTCACTGCCAGCAGTGGAAACACCCGCATCCTGTTTCAAACAGCACATGTGAGGGCTCCAAACTATGTGAAGTCAGACTTCAACAAAATGTTAACATGAACTGGAAACATGAACTTCCTTTAGACACATGTAACTGGATGCAGGACCCCCAGCACTGCTCTTCAGGTTTCAAAAGAAATGTGATATTAAATCTCAGGCTGAGCAGTTTTATATGCTCACTGTGTCTTTAACCTCTTCAAACTGTTACCACACCATGGCAGCACAGAAACAACTCTGACACCTCGAAATGTGAATCCTTGACCGGCAGAAAAACAACCCACAAACTCCACCAGCAACACAATGAGTTCTGTGATATTGAAGGCCTGGAGCCTTGGCAGAGCATGGGAGTGTTCTCCATCTCCTCTCTCAGTCTGGATCGACTGCTGACCTGCTCAGACAAACAGCTGCAGGGTCCACAACACCTCATTTAAATGTTATTGCGGTTGTCTGCGTGTCAAGAGAGTTTCAGCAGTGTCACACCCTTGAAACCTGTGAAAATACACCAGCAGGGTTTAAAAAACACCGGGTGTTACAAGTGTTTTACAGCTTGGTGTTTAATCAATCCATTAGCAGTGACTCGAAGCTTGGTGGCGCTGTGTCACTGAAAAACAGAAGAGCAGCTGGAACTTTCAACTGCCTTGATGTTAACAAATGACATGAAGTTTAACCAAGTGGGTAAAACATTCCTGCTAAAGATGCAGCTGAACTCCACTCAGAGAGAATTTATGTCCACAAAGCACTAACCGGGCTGCTCCATCAAAATGATTTCTGTGCAAACCTTGGTTATCATAAACGCTAAGACTTGTACTATTTAGCAGCAACTTCCCATATTTCAGTCCAGGACCTTAATGGCTGTAATCGCTTTTCTTCCTTCCAAACATTTCCCGCCACTCTCGACTGTCAACAAACAAAATGGCAACAAAAAGGTGTATAAAATGAAATGACATTGAAATGGTTTGAGTTTGATGAGCCAAACTGCCTCAGCACATGAAGAGTGAGCAGACTGCTTGGATCAGCAGCCATGTTCAGCCTGCATCCATCAGGACTCTCTCTCTCTACTTGGCATTACAGAGGACACTCCATCTTATTGATTATCCAGCGGGTGTGTAGCTCTGTCAGCTGCTCTGCTCTCAGCTCTCAGCTCGCTGCAGAGCGTTAACAGCACACTGCTGTTAACAACATCCAAACACAGGAACCAACTGTTACGAGCTCTGCTACGAAATCTGGATCTCACTCCAGCTGCTCAAACCTGCCTGGAAATGAGGACAATTAGATTTTCTTAAAAGCTACTAACACTCCAGGTGAGGAAGGAAAACACCTGCCTCGTCAATGCGTTCAGCTTTTTGTTTCCATGCTCAACCTTCAACACATCTGGCACATGACAAACGTGTCCAGCTGTGATCGATGACATCACTTCTTGATTAGAAAGGTTTTTCCAAGTGATGTGATATGAAAAGGTGTAGCTTTGTTAGATCAGTGATTTTACTATCAAAACATTTGTCATATGTCAGTAATGAGCAATGGTCCTATACCGGCAACAGACAATGAAATCATGTTTTATCAACTTATATTGCAGACTACAAAAAAGACCTTTTCAATGCCACCTGGAACCAAAATAACTGAAGCAAAAAGAATTAAAAACAAGCTTTAGTGCTTTCAAACCATTGAAAGCCTTGACTGAAAGCCTGGAACTGGTCTCCACTGATGCTAACAATTACTGCCTTTGGTAAATTATTTTCTGATCCTTTTCTTGATTCATCATTTAGTCTAAAAGGTTCAGAAAATTATTAATAACAATTTCGTATTTAAATTGTTGTTTTTGTCTGATCAAGTGTCCAAAATCCAAAAGACACTCCGTTTTCGATTTTGATAGTTTTGCTTGAGAAACAAATGACCTGATTAACACTTATCAACACAGTTCCCAAATCATTTTCTGCTGATCTAAGTTCCAATGTGTAACATCATCTCTCCAATTGTGCACATGTTGGTCTATTCTTGAATTTCATGTTGTCAGTCGTACATTTGAACTTGTGTCTAGAAATGATGTCATCGATTGTCAACTGATTATTAATCAAATGAATATGTTTCTGCAACACTGAGAAGGTGGAGGGCAAACCCACATATCAGGTCATCCACCACTCCACCCTGCCCGTCTCGCTCTTATCTGCCTCTCTCTCTCCCTGACTCACAGTTCAGTCAGCGGTCAGGAGATGCAACAGCTACAACCTCCAGTTAACATCCCAAGAGCTGCACCGCCCTGGCCTTTATCTCTGTCTCCCTCACATGTCACTTAGAAAACAGGCCAGTTTCCTAGCGAAACATAAATGATCAAAGTGTCTACAGTTGGTGGACAGAAACCACATTTCATACAACAGAAAAAAGACTCCCTGTGTTTTCTGTTGAACTGCTGGTTAAACAGAGGCACCACCAAAATAGAAGCACGTTCAGTTATGAAGATACAAAGATGTGTAAACTCACTGCAGTGTTGTTCCTTCGCAGTACATTTGCTCTCTGAGGCCAGCACTTGTGTCACATCAGCTGTCACAAATTAATGGTAATGTTCTCTCAGCAAGTTTACGACAGGACAAAATTAAACTATTCTGTTGTCTAGTTAAAGTGCTCTTTGTAACACTCTGTAACACCCTGCACAAACACAACTGTTCTGGTAGTTCCACAAACTCCAGCAGAGCGTTACATCTTCTCTGCTGTGCATCATTCATCATAAAAAATAAGCATCTAAACTCTAAAGTTTTGCACTATATTATTTCAGAAAAAAAGGATTCTGAGGGTCTGGTACAAAAAAATGTTTTGATTGGGACCATCCACAGATATTACTCCTCTGTGTTTTCAGTGTATCAGTCTTATGAGCTGTAAGAGTAGCTGTCCAGTCACAAACACAGCAACAGAAATAGATACACGCAGCACTGTGGTCACAGCCAGTGGCTCTGGCCACAGCCACAGCTTCAGACATTTTCTCAGTCTGATATTCAAACTGAGCCTGTGATATTCAATTCAATGTTATTTGTGTAGCGCCAAATCACAACAAAAGTTTTCTCAAGGCACTTTACACACAGAGCAGGTCTGGACCATACTCTTTATGATATTGTGTTCATATTATCATTTGTGGGAAAGGGGAATATTTTGCCTTAACCAATGAGTAGTAGAAACTGACATATCAGTCCAATGGGCATCATCCTCAGTGGCCGTGGAGGCTGCAGTCATTGTGCCAGTCCAAATATCTTTCATGACCATTAAAGAAATATTCAGATTTAACTGTTGGTATTTCTGCGTGTGTTCCGGTGTTGCTATGCTGATCTCAGTCATGCATCTTTGTGGCAATTTTTCTGTCACCATCTTCTGCCTCTGGCACAGGAAAATTGTCGACCCATTCTTGTTTTACCAACCAGTGAAGCAGTTGTGTAAGTTATTAATACAAATAATCACAGTCCTGAATATTTTCTTGTGATTACAATTAGCATAAAGACGTAAAAAAGATTTAAAACTTGATTTTTTGTCCTCTCACATTATGTATGAATTGAAGATAGTGTGGTTATTCTGACATTTCTATACTGCCCAACAGACTGACACCACACTAACCCCTCCTGACTGGACGTCCCCTTCGGTCTGCCGCTCTGATTCTCTGCAGGATGGCAGAGCTGCTGATGTTTGCAGCAGTTCATCAGCTCAGGTAACTCCACTGAGTCATTCAACGCTGCAGCCGTCACTGAAGGACCTCCAGGGCTGAGCACTGGGCAGGCTGGTTGGGGTGATGGCAGGTCATGTAACTCTCAGCTCCTCTCACCGCTCAGCAGTGCCTTCTTCCTGTCTGAGCGGCCTCCCAGGAGGAGCAGACAGATCGGCTCATTTCAGCTTCCTGTTGGTGTCCTCCTCCAGGGCAGACAGGCCCAGCGATCCTGCTGTCAACCCGACCGTCACGTAAAACTACACAGGTCTGCACAGAATGACTGTCTGAAACTCTGTGTCCACAACCATTCATGTACACTTCACTGATATTAAATCATCAGGAGCTTGTTCATTTGTGTGCCAGTGATAATGATGCAAATGAACAGCGTCAAAAAAATGGACTGACATCTACACAGTAAGATTACAATAACGAGACCTTATCTATTATTTTGAAAAATGTACATGGAAATAACAGGAAAGTGACAAATACTGAAAAGTCTGCTTAAATGGCACATTTGTTCATGGTGTAATTCCTGATAGAAACTTGTCTCACTACCTCTGAGTCCAATTAGCTCTGTCATGAAATATGACATCAGGCTATGCTTTAAATCCATAGCATGAGTCTCACTTATTCCCAACGAAGGTGTGTGAGTGCAGGAGCTGAACCATAAAACAGACTGAGGGACAGTGAACGTGACAGGACATCTCTATGTGTGACATGTGTGATCTTCTAAAATCTAAAATTCAACAGTGATGGAATCAGCAACTTAACAGATCCAAGTCTTCAGATGTTAACTTTTATAGCTATAACATGATCAGCATAGAGAAAGAACCTCTTATCCTCCAGGAATGGGATTCTGAACTTTAACTTATTTATAGTCCTACATTCTCACTTCCTCCTGTCATTCTGACTTCACACTCTAAAGTCCATATAGATTTCCAGCAGAAGGCCTATTAAGAAAGTCTGTTACAGCTGCATAACATTGAAAATTGGATAAAACTGAAACAGTGAAGCATGTTCAGCAGGCTTTGACTATTTGAATATGCCACAGGGAATATTTGCAGACTGACACAGTCAAGTCTTTTGTGCACAAACCTCCACTGTACGGCCCTCTTTGATTGGTTTAAAAGAGTCACATGAAAAACCTCAGACAACCCTTTCTCTTCTTTTGTGGTCCACCACTTGTGTTTACATTTTTCAGTCTTTGGTGCAGGAAAAACAGCTTTACAATAGTCATTTTTTTCTTTCATCATCTGCAAACAGTACAGCTGTTATTCTCCAAGTTCTGGTCACCATGTTTCCCCTCTGTTACACTGCTTCGTCATGCATGAAAAAGGACCAATGACAATGTATTTCAGTGGACAACACCTCCAAGTTCAAGTTCATCATTATGTAAAACTAACTCAACTCTCAAGGCCACAATTCACTGGTGCACAACACTGAGAGATGACAGCAGCAAGTCATTTAGTAAGAATCACACTGAATATCCAAGTATGGTTGAATCTCTATCAAGTGGACTCAGCTGTTGATCCTCTTGTTAGAGACGTAACCCTCCTTGGGTAACCATGACCTGGATGACTGAGAATCAGAATGAGTCATACGGTTCAACAGAGCAAGTCAATCGACCGTCTGACACTTACAGAATACACCTCCCACAACATGAGCTGATATCCTGTATGTGTCAACAGATTTACTAGAAAGATAAACATGCATTACCTATTGGGACCGTGTGCTCATTCACAGATAAAATAATCTCATGTTGCTTCAGAGTTAAATCAGTGGCCAGTTGATAAAATCAAAACTCAATGCAGGTCTAAAAGATGGATAAAATGACTTTTGGTTAAGCACACACCTTGAATTAAATTTAAGGTGTTTTAACTGAAGTAATACAAGTATTTTTCTCCCTAGTAATACAGACTAATAACTACTGTTGCAGGCCTTCAATCAATAGTTTAGGTGTCTATAGGTTTTATTAGTAGAAGCAGGTTTTACTGCCAGCAACAAAACGCTCATTTTGTATCACTTGTTCAACGAGCTCCACAGTAAAGTTAAACATGGTAACTTAAAGTCTGTTCAGCAGATATTTATATCATGTAGTTAGCATTTGTGTTAGCAACCTTACTATACTATGGATTGTTGCTCGTTGCGGTCGTGAGGACAAAACACAGCAGCTTAAATGCTTGAAACGCTTATTGTCTTCGAGGTCATGGTAGCAAACAGTAAAGAAGCAGAAAATCCTTACTAACACACGAACACACACACACACACACACACGTCCCACGAAGCTAAGCTAACAGTAGCTACAGTTAGCTGAATCTATCGGAGGGCTAGCTAGCGGCCCTGGAGCTCACTGTCGTTTAGCGCAAAGCTAACACACACTATTAACACCTTACAGTGGATTTAGCTGAGTAATATTACTTTCATATAGACACATTTACATTTAATTAAGAGTCTAACATGGAAAAATGTGAAGGTTTTTGCCACCGCTTGTGCACCTGGTCCGAGGCCCAGCGTGGCCCGCTAACAGGCTAACGACACCCATTATCGGACGCAGCGCTGTTTAGCTCTAATGGGCAAATTTCACTGTTCTCCGTGTAACTTCACAATAAATCTACCATTTTCCAAGATCCTAGCCGGCGTTTAGAGCTGAACCGACAGACGATAAATCGGCTGTATGCACAGCCGTTCGACATTGTACAGCTCGTTTATATAAGTGTTGACCTCACGTCCTATTTGTCGTGTGATGGACAATTACCGATGCGGCGCTTTCAGCCTCCCTGTCAAAGCCCTGGATCCATTATCGGACAGCGTTTACGTTCACCTCAAATCTCATGTTGTTTCACTCCTGATCAGCGTTCACTTCGGTTTCAAGCTCGACTACAACAATATCAGACAATAAGAGGATCCAGATTGAACAGAACTACTGATCAGGGGTTCACGATCTGCATTGAAATCCAGAAAACATCCGGCTGTTGGTTCAAACGGTTCAACAGAAATCAAACGGACATTTTAACGTACATATTAAGAATTGAGTCGAGTCGTTACACAAACAGAGAAACTGGGTTGCTAACGTGTTTGAAATGAACTTGGAGGCAGTGGGTCACGTTTTTCAGGTAAAGAGCAAACAGGCGGGTCAGACGGGGACGTGTCCGATGATGGACTCACGGCCCGCAGCTCCCCGGTCTCTCCAGACAAAGACAGCAGCTAGCCCGCTGAGCTAACCCCCGGGATAGCTAACAGGCTATCCCGCGTTTCAAAAAAACAGAGTGGATCCCGGCAAGGAGCCAACTTCACCGAGCCCACTTACCCCGATTGAAATCCCAGTCCGACCCGTGTTCATGTGCACTCCATCGGTCCCGGTAATCCCAGTGAAACAGCGCGGACGAGGCGGCGGATCGAGCAGGGACCAGTCAACGTGCTCCCAGTTCACTGGACCGCAGCCATCACACGGTCACATCCCGGAGAACACGGCGAGGCAGCGGGAAAACACCGACATCTTGGACTCAGCTCTCGGGCCTGCACGACGATAAACCCGCTCCCCGGTACTCCATGAGTGGACGTGATAATCCCACAGGGTCCGGATCGGCGGCTCCTCGTCAACGGACGCACAGACGGCAACAGA
The DNA here is from genome assembly GCA_037975185.1 of Centropyge bicolor. Classification (NCBI taxonomy): domain Eukaryota; kingdom Metazoa; phylum Chordata; class Actinopteri; family Pomacanthidae; genus Centropyge; species Centropyge bicolor. The sequence continues at coordinate 57,512 of JBBMOC010000112.1, read as the reverse complement.
CAGACAAACAGCGCTCAGGGATAAATGGCTGTTAGCTACAATGCAACCAAAGCCCGGAACACTGGATCACTGGAGTCACTGGACCCGGACTGGAGTCCCTGGATCAGGGCTCCTGAGTGGATCTGGAGTCTCTGGATTTAGGACTGGATTCAAAACAGCAGTGCTGAAGGAAATACTGAAATAAAAATACTAAGACCGCACACATATTTTGATTGATTTGAATTTTCTTTTTTTTGGATAACTTTATTTTTTTTTATCAACATTGGCAAAATTAGTGGTTTGATATGAGCAACACAGTAATTGTACAGGAAGATGGTCTTTAGCTGACACACACTCTGTGTGTTTACACCGTTTTAAGGTTAAGGTCAGTTTCTGCATACAGTTTATTTTATTGGCATTTGAAGTCTGAGAGTCTGACTGCAGTGATTTAAAGATGTTCTAACAGAGTTTGTTATCATCACAGCGACATGTTGTCTAAACCAGCCAGCCTTCAACCTAAACTGAACCTAAACCTTCCATCTTAAATGGTCAAAGTGAGAACTGACCAAATGTAGCCACTCAGCAAAAATGTCCTAAATCTCAGCATCGAAAACGCAACATGGTCCTCACAAAGATAGACATACTTCCATACACACACACACACACACACACACACACACACACACACACACACTTGTGTTTAATGTAGGGATTCCAGAGTGGTTACCCTGGCAACAAGGATATGATAATGCTGCCTTTGACATGACATCACTATCTGTGTGTCCGTCCTTCCTCCATCCTTCACACACACACACACACACACACACACACACACACACACACACACACACACACACACAACCTGTTAGTGTAACCTGTAACAAGTAAGAATAGGGTGTGTGTGTGTGTGTGTGTGTGTGTGTATACTTTCCATCTGATTACACTTTTAATCAATATCCCCTGCAGACAGAAACAGAGCGGCATTTACATTTTTATTTGTCTTCTCTCCCTTTGTTCATTAAGGACAGACTGTACAGAAGGAGGAAAGATGGAGTGATGAAGAAATGATGAAGGTGTAACAGGGAAGTGATGCTGCAGTTGCATCACATGAACTCTGTAATGTGAGACTCATCTTTGGTTGTGACACTGAAATGTTTATATCAGGAAATAGTACATTTGATCGTTCAGCGGTTTCAGTGTCCCGCTGATCGATCACATTCTTTGTCACATTCGATTTCCATCAAAATGTAGCCAAGAAGAAGAAGAAGGACAAAGACTCTGACCAACTAGTCAGATTTTGGACTCAGTGTGGCTTTAGAGATGGAGATGTCTGTCCACCACTTGGCTCCAGAGCAGCATGTCTTGACAATGATTGATAGATTGTCATGGTCTCATTGTCACGTTCATGGTCCCCAGAGGATGAATCCTTCTGACCTTTGTGCTCCCGACCTGTCCTCTCCTGCAGATGTGCATTCATGCCTGTTGTCTTGGCTGCGGAGCCCCATCAACGTGACATCAAACACATGAAAACTGCTTTTCTGGAACATAGTTAAAAAATGAAATTTCATGGTTTGAAGATTGACCTTGTTTGCAGTTTGTCTGTTTTGTAACGATGCTACTTTTTGGGTTGCAGGGGATGTTTTTCTGCCGCATGTGTGTGTGTGTGTGTGTGTGCTCGTGTGTTGACGTGTGGGAAGAGGTGACTGACAAGTTAATCACTTGGCACCTGAAACTGTCTGTCTGTAAAGTAGTTTAAAGTGTCAGTTTGTCAGAATGACGTCAGAGACAGAGTCAGATCTGCTGCAGGAGCTGAGCGAACATCGATCCGATCCGATCAGATCAGAGACACACACAGGATCAGTGATCGCTCTCATATCAAGAGATCATCAGACTCCATTGATAAAAAGAATTCAGAGACACAAAATAAAATAAAAAATGCTGTCTTCATTTTCCACTCTAGTCATCGAGCACTGAGGCAACACTGATCTCCTCTCTCTCTCTCTCTCTCCCTCCCACTCCCCCAGAATGTCTCTCGTCCGTCGTGTCTCTCTCCACTGTAGAGCATAAAAAGCAGACTTCAAAATAAATGGATTCCCCATGGCGTTTCATCACAGCAAGAGAGGAGAACACACACCCACTCAGCGGCAAAACATGCTCAATTAATCCTGCACACACACACACACACACACAGAGCTGATATCAAAGGACACGGTGTCCTGAATGCAGTGTTGAGCAGCATATTGAACCATTCTTTGAAATCTGCCGCTGGCGTCCAGTTTCATCTGTATTCAGAGGAGAATCTGGAGAGTAAAAATTAGTGGATTTGATATTCTAGTCATTTCTTGCCTGCCTCTATTCAGAGCAGCTTCCACTCAGGCCAGCATTATAATCTAACTCCCATCCCTGGATCCTGTCTCACAATCAAACAAGTGCAGGAGAAGTTGAAGGTCACAACAGTCCAGCCAGGCTGACATGAGCGGCCACGCAGGGCGGAAGTCCACTCCAGCTCTGTGCTCACTTAGATGAGCATCACAGAAAAATATTTTTATTTTCTGAAAAACGCTTCGGAGGAGGACATGTCAAGAGTCTGCAGACCAGAGGTTTGTGTGTTAATGTTGCGATCACAACATTTTCTGTACAGCCACAATATTCACCACTTAAAAAAATACGATAGTTGATTGTGTCAACAAACTGGCTGGTTTCTCTTATTTAGTCTGCATTCACTGGATTATTGGCCACTGGGGGGCAGTACAAGCAGATGCAAACACAACCAGCAGACAGACAGACAGACAGGCAGACAGACAGACAGACAAGCAGACAGACAGACAGACAGACAGGCAGGCAGACAGACAGACAGACANGACAGACAAGCAGACAGACAGACAGACAGACAGGCAGGCAGACAGACAGACAGACAGACAGGCAGACAGGCAGGCAGACAGACAGACAGGCAGACAGACAGACAGGCAGACAGACAGACAGACAGACAGGCAGGCAGACAGACAGACAGACAGGCAGACAGACAGACAGACAGACAGACAGACAGACAGACAGACAGGCAGGCAGGCAGGCAGACAGGCAGACAGGCAGACAGAGAGACAGACAGACAGACAGTCAGGCAGACAGACAGATATATAGACAGGCAGACAGACAGACAGACAGACAGGCAGACAGAGAGGCAGGCAGAGAGGCAGACTGACAGACTGACAGACAGGCAGACAGGCAGACAGACAGTCAGGCAGACAGACAGATATATAGACAGGCAGGCAGACAGACAGACAGACAGACAGGCAGGCAGAGAGGCAGGCAGAGAGGCAGACTGACAGACTGACAGACAGGCAGACAGACAGATATATAGACAGACAGACAGACAGTCAGGCAGACAGACAGATATATAGACAGGCAGGCAGACAGACAGACAGACAGACAGGCAGACAGACAGACAGGCAGACAGGCAGACAGACAGAGTACTTTATTAATCCCTTTGGGACAGTCCCTCAGGGAAGTGGACAGCCCTGGTGGACTTTTTCACTGTGTTGGTCCTGACTTGTTCCGTGTTGGATCGGCCTGGTACAAGAGGACAACGTTTAGTACAACAACACAATATTATCATCTCATAAAGCTGTTACGTTGAACAGGTTAGCAAACCAACAACTTCTCCAAATTAAAAAACGAAACAGTCGTTAGTCTTCTGGAGCGACACAGAAACGTTTCCTCTGACCTGACCCCCGTCAGCAGGAGGACGGGGTCAGGGGTAAGGGTCAGTCAAGTTCAGGGTCGCTGGGTAAAAATGCAAGTGTTTCATTGGACACAGAACTAGTATACATCCCCAAGTTCAGGATGAGTCATCAGCATTTATTAAAATCATTTTTCAGGAAATGACAAACTCGAAAACATCAATAAAACAATGTGTGGTTGCAGGTCCTGATGTATGGGTGAGATTTATGTGAAAAAAAAACAAACACTTGAGCATCTGTTTTGATTTCATGGGAACTTTGATTGACTTTTTTTAAAAAAGCTGTATATTTATCCACAGATTTTCCTGAGCCGTGTAAAGCCTTCCCCTTCAGTTTATGACAGCCCTCCAGCCGTCTGAAGGCAGATATGTGTGTTTCATCTGGAGCCGTTCATTTACAGTTCCAGGCTAAAGGGCAGATCCATTAGGCACAATAATCCTCCGTGGTTACCTTGATGGAACTGCACAGCCGACAACAGGCAAGAAAACAGCACACCTCTGTCCGTCCGTCAGCAGACACAGGCAGATCCAATGCTCCCTCTTCTGTGTGACGTGCATCAGTCATGACCACCTGCAGAACTCCACAGAGATCAAACACGCAGTGTGAGTGGAGCGTCCAGATCAGATGGACAGGAAGGAGGTGGACTGTTCATCTGCACTGAAGCTTCATTAAAGAGCGCAGGGAAGTGGTTGTGTGCTGCTCTTTAACAGAGGCAGGGAAGTGAAGCAGGTTTGTCATAAATCTCACTTTGGGCCAAGTGTTTGTCCAAGCAAACTTTCTGGTGCGGTGGCCAAACCATAATTGGCTCATTACTGCCCCCTGAGGTCAGAGAGAAGAAAACACCCACTGGTACTTTATGGTACCGCAGGCGTATTGTTTTTCCTCCTAACAGCCACATGGGGCAACAATGAGCCAATTCCACACTCAAAAACAAACTCCACCAAACGACGCAAAGGTGAGGTTTATGTCCTGCTACTAGCAGAACACACCTCAGTCTCCCACCTGACTGTCAGCTGAGTTGCATTGTGGGTAATGCAGGT
>JBBMOC010000112.1:37756-47756 GCA_037975185.1 Centropyge bicolor | reverse complement strand
CAGTCCTGGTGAACTTTTTCACTGTGTTGGTCCTGACTTGTTCCGTGTTGGATCGGCCTGGTACAAGAGGACAACGTTTAGTACAACAACACAATATTATCATCTCATAAAGCTGTTACGTTGAACAGGTTAGCAAACCAACAACTTCTCCAAATTAAAAAACAAAACAGTCGTTAGTCCTCTGGAGCGACACAGAAACGTTTCCTCTGACCTGACCGTCAGCAGGAGGACGGGGGTCAGGGGTAAGGGTCAGCCAAGTTCAGGGTCGCTGCGTAAAAATGCAAGTGTTTCATTGGACACAGAACTAGTATACATCCCCAAGTTCAGGATGAGTCATCAGCATTTATTAAAATCATTTTTCAGGAAATGACAAACTCGAAAACACCAATAAAACAATGTGTGGTTGCAGGTACTGATGTATGGGTGAGATTTATGTGAAAAAAAAACAAACACTTGAGCATCTGTTTTGATTTCATGGGAACTTTGATTGTTGCTTTTTTTAAAAAAAAAAGCTGTATATTTATCCACAGATTTTCCTGAGCCATGTAAAAGCCTTCCCCTTCAGTTTATGACAGCCCTCCAGCCGTCTGAAGGCAGATATGTGTGTTTCATCTGGAGCCGTTCATTTACAGTTCCAGGCTAAAGGGCAAATCCATTATGCACAATAATCCTCCGTGGTTACCTTGATGGAACTGAGCAGCCGACAACAGGCAAGAAAACCTCTGTCCGTCCGTCAGCAGACACAGGCAGATTCAAGGCTCCCTCTTCTGTGTGACGTGCATCAGTCATGACTACCTGCAGAACTCCACAGAGATGAAACACGCAGTGTATTTAAGCAGCTTCTGTGAAAATGTGAGTGGAGCGTCCGGATCAGATGGACAGTAAGGAGGTGGACTGTTCATCTGCACTGAAGCTTCATTAAAGAGCGCAGGGAAGTGGTTGTGTGCTGCTCTTTAACAGAGGCAGGGAAGTGAAGCAGGTTTGTCATAAATCTCACTTTGGGCCAAGTGTTTGTCCCATAGACTGTATAAAATATGGACGTAGTGTCCGTGACGTCACCCATAGGTTTCTGAAGAGCAAAAATGAAGCAAATCGTAGTGCGCAGCCATCTTGGTAGCCTACCTCCGGTTACTCCAAATATGGACAAAGAGGTGGAGCGAGGGCGGAGCTGAGGCGGGTCGAATGAACGCTATTGGCTGAAAAAAGCCGCTTTATTCGAAATAATCAAACTAGCTACGGCTAACCAGCTAGGTTAAATGCTAAATATCGTTGCTAGCCGGCTAACCCCACGACGATCTCTTTCCCAAACTCAGTGACTAGAATTAGCCGGGGTGACGCCCTTTAGACCGTCAGTGGCTAGTTGTCAATCAAAGTGGCGCCACTTAGATTGACAGCTATGAATTGTGCATAATGATGTATGCTGTATATTTTAAACGAACGCCTTATAAAAAAAATTCCCCCCCCCAGAGTTGTCATGGAGTAGAAAAACAGCTTATGAGACTAGAGCCATGTTTTGAACCAGGCTGTAAATATGTTTTTTTCTGTGGTAAAATCGGACATTTTAACATGGGGCTCAAATGTAATTGACTCCCTTCTGCAGCCTGCTCTAGTGGTTATTCGAGGAACTGCAGCTTTTTTGCACTTCCACATTGGCTTCATTTTTCAGCACCGGAGGTTGCCTCTTGGTCTACACACGCACTCACTGTGATGATAAAACCAAAGACATGAACCTGAGCAGTGTTTCTCTGAACTGTGCTTTCATGTGTGAATATGTGATCGTACTGTGAAGTGGACAGGAAGTGATCCAGTGGATCTTGAGCAGCCTTTGATTCCCTCTGTCCTGCTCACCTCCTCACTAACTTGTGAATCTTCCTCCTCTCGCTGCTCCTCAGTCTGAACGCTGACAGGAAGAGGGAGGAGCTCCTGCTGGTCAGCCGGCAGAACCAGGCCATCTACCAGCGAATCACGGCTCGCCAGTCGGAGTACCGCCGCCAGCTGTGGTTGGACGACTGGGAGAGGGCAGAGCGCCGGCGGGACGATGTCTCCCGATACCCCCGCGGCCTGGCAGAGAAACAGGTGAATCCATACAGGACACGTGTGACGATCACATGGTTTACTCATTGGACACAACACAAAGACACTAACACGCATGTGAACTTCTGACCCGTGTGCAGAGGTCGCACAGGAAGGTGAAGTTCGCAGCTGTGGGCGGTGAGCCGTCGCCGAGCGGCAGCCACAGCGACACCGACAGGACGGAGCGAGGAAGAGAAACACAGACCAACAGCCTGAGGCCTCTGAACTGAGGTGTCCTCAGGTCACTGCTCTGAGCGACCTTTGACCCCCGGCGTGGCTCTGCTGCGACTCGACGCGCCGTCACTTCACACTGTGGACGGACTGGAAGGTCGGCGGTCGTCCTCTGACCCCCCCACATTTCCACTGTTGTTCATACTGAATTCTGTTCTAACTAAACCTTCCCACTGTTTGTTTTAAGAATGAAACATGAAACGTTATCCCTCCATATTTAATCCATGTAGTGTTTGAGGATGTTATTTAAATCCACTCAGAACAATAAAACCCTGAGTCACAGCCTGATTTCTGGCTCCACTTAATTTCCACTGTTCCATCCTGAATCTGATCGAATCTTCTTCGGTCAGTCAACATGTTGTGTCTCAGATCACTGTCCTGTCCACAGTGTAAATACTGGTCATGTACTTCATATTCATATACTCATATTTATTTGTAAATAATCTCGTGTAAATTTGTTAATACTTCTCTTCAGCTTGTTTAAATTGTTTTTTTTGTTTTTTTTACTTTTTAATTGCTTCTATCGTCTTTACTGCTGCACAATAGGAATTTATCTATATTATCTATCTTATCTTATCTTATCTTATCTATCTTATCTTATCTTATCTAAAAAGTTTCTTCAATGTTTCTGGTCACTGATCCTGAGTCTCAAACATAAATGAAGCCATGCTTTTGTAGGACACATCTGACAGGTCATTAGACACCATGAAGCAGCAGCGCTCCTCTGCTGTTTCCTCCACTAGGGGGCAATACAGTCATGGTAAAGCGGCTTCAGGCTGAGGTGGAGGGAGGGAAGAATCATGGCTGATCTTATCGGAGCTGACAGGTGTTGGAGCAGAGTTCCATCTGTCAGCTCGTTTGGCTTCTGTCATGAGATTCTCATTAAACAGTGACTTTTAATCTGCTTTGATGTTTCTTTTAACTGTCTCACACGAGGAAGATGTTTGCTGAGAAAGAAACAATTCTCCTTGTTTATCACGATTTTTCTCAGATTTGGTGAGAATAGTTTCACCTGCAGATTTGAATTCTCACAGAGTTCAGAGTCTGAACAATGAGCTCGTGAACGACGGAAACCTCTGAGCTGAACTGATCTCAGGCTGCAGCAATACTTTCACTCAAAAACTGCACTTTACTACCATTTCAAGGCACTTGTATTCTTGGAGAGTACTTGTACTTGTACTCTTCTTCTTTTCTGATGGTTTCATCTAAATAACTGTTTGAAAATCAAAGTTCAACCATTAGACAACAGCTGAAAATATAAACATAGATTTCCTCACCTGTCAATCACCTCACGACCCCTCAGATTTACCTGGTGACCTTGTCGAGGGCCGGACCCCTCAGGTTGAACCACTTCACTGTTCGAGGTTGTAAAATGCAAAATGAAGTAATATGGAATTCACTCAACAAGTACTTTTACTTCTAATACTCTATTTAATAAAAATACTTTTTCCTAAGTAAGTTTTTAAATGAATGACTTGTAATAGATTACTTATACATTGTGGTATTTGTACTTTGAGCACTGGTTGTTTAAATGTTGTCTAATCACTTATTTGAAGGTCATTTTAACTTTTATTTTGCAGCATAATTTCAGCCCAATTATTTCAATTCAACAAATTAGAATGGACGTCACAGCTGCTGAAGTATTTATGAGTCGGGTCAAGATGAATCAGCAGATTCAAATAAAATCTCCAGACAGTCATAAACAAACTCAGTTATGTTTCACTGTGTTTTCAGAGGCAGCGAGTTTATTGAATCATAAACCAGGAAACGTTGTGATCCGTTCTTATGAGACGGACTCGGTGCTGCTGCTGGAGAGGCTCAGGTGGAGGAACAGGAAGTGGAGCCGTCGGTGAGTCGTGATGCCGAGCTCGGCTGGAGGCCTCCCCAGGCCGGGGCCCGGCCCATCTGGGAGCAGTTAGCCGGCGTCTGGAGCCGTAAAGCCGAGCAGCTCCCGGCCCTGAACGCAGCCCTGCGCCGTCGTCTTCTCCGAGCTCGGCCCGGTGCGTCACAGAGCTGCTCATCATATCCAACATGTCTGTGCGTCCAGTGCTTGTTCACCACAGTCACTGCAGCAGCTCCATGACAGCTGGCCTTTACACAGCCGTCAGAGCGACAGGACCGCAGCAGGAAACGGTCAGGAGCAGGGCTCATCCACACAAAGCTCACGGGTCTGAATCAGCAGGAGGTCAAACTACACGTTCAGTTCAAATCTATGTTCCTGTTAGTTTCCTGCGCTGTGATGTCACCTCATCACGCGCCGCTACATTATTACACAGGTTGTTTTGGACAAATAAATCTTTTGCCCAATGTCATTTAATTATATATATTTTTGCATCGTTTCTATCAGGAACTGTGACTGTGGTCACCAAGCTCCATGTTGACAGAAGAGCCTGGCTCTCTGCTGGACAGTCTGAGTCACGTAATAAAACTATTTTAATCTAACTAGGGTTTGAAACAGTTTCACCACAAACGCATCACAACTCTCTGCCGCACCACTTCCAGCTGGTGCTCAGAGTCCATGACTGAGACGAGGTCTTCGGTCAGAGGTGGAGCTGATGAGTCTGCAGGTCAACACCTTCATCTCTGAGATGTCTGCTCAGTTCAGACAGGCAGCTCAGCAGGAAGCCAGCAGCAGCAGCTCAGAGCAACACGTTTCCAAAGCAGGAGAAGTTCCCTGTGACGTGTGCACAGGAAGCAGACTGAAGGCCCTGAAGTCCTGCCTGGTGTGTCTGGCCTCCTACTGTGACGCTCACCTGGAGCCTCATCGGACAATGTCGGGCCTGAGAAGACATCAGCTGATCGAGCCTGTGGAGAAGCTGGAAGACAGGATGTGCACCAAACACGACAAACTGCTGGAGCTGTTCTGTCGGAGCCACCAGAGACTCGTGTTCCTGTCTGTGCTGCTCAGAGTGTTGCTGTTGTTGCAGTGTTTCTGTCTGTGCTGCTCAGAGTGTTGTTGTTGTTGTTGCAGTGTTTGGTCTGTGCTGCTCCTCTGTGCTGCTCAGAGTGCTGTTGTTGTTGCAGTGTTTGGTCTGTGCTGCTCAGAGTGCTGTTGTTGTTGCAGTGTTTGGTGGAGCTGGTTGAGCGTCAGGAAATGAAGCGTCTGTGTCCAGACTCATTAGAGCAGCTCTGGTCTGCAGGCGGCTGATGGTTGCTGTGGTTGAAATGATCTCAGAGCAGTTTGTTCTCTTGGCCGTGAAGCTTCTCTGTCTCTTTCTCTCTCTTTGTGTTGGGAGTTTGACTCTTCGTGCTCTTTTTCTTCCTTTTGCTTTGTTCTGTCTTAGAAATGTTTCAGGTGACTAAACTGATATTTTCTTCTTCCACTACCTCGTCCTCGGCCTCGTCTCACTGAAGTTGAGTCACTTTGTAGAAACTGAACTGAAACAGCAGCTTTTACCTCAAACTCCTTGAAGAAGTGAATGTCCGTCCAGGTGCGAGGACAGGTGAGCTCCACCTGTCTGTCCATCGGTCCGGACATTGGACAGGAGCAGAGTGGTGCGTTCACTGACCCTCAGGCTCATTTACAGGCTGTTTTACCGTCTGTTTCACTTTAACTTTGACTCTGAGTTTCCACTTGTTGTTTCCAGCAGCTCTGCACTGTCTTTTTATTAAGGGAGGGAACATGTGTGTGTGTGTATGTGTGTGTGTGTGTGTGTGTTCAGTCTTCTATCATAGCGATCGTTTGCTGTCTGCTGGTGTGAACGCTCATTGTTCCAGATGTTTGCTGCCTCCTGAACTCACTGGCTCTGATCATCTCTGAGTTTTCAGTTTCCCAGTTTGGTGACGACATCCTTCAAAAGACGAATGACTGAGAAGTGTCCAGTGAATCCATGATCAGCAGTATTTCCTCATGAGGAGCTGAAGGTGCTGCTGCTCAGCAGGTCACAGACTGTTCTCTGATTTCTCTGAGACAAAGTGTAAATTTTTCAAACTGGTTGTCTTTGTTTTTCCAGTCTGGAAGGTCAGACCCCTGTGTGTGTGTGTGTGTGTGTGTGTGTGAGAGATCCAGGGCCCCACTAATGGCTCCTAACCCTGGACGTGTCCCAGAGGGGCCCCCTGTTGTCGCGGCCCCTCGGCTGGAAAACTCACTTTTAAATCTTTCCTTAAAACCAATATCTTCTTATCTTCTGGTATTTGTTGTAATTAATTAAATGATTTTAATAGCTGTCATTATTTGCTTTCACTGTCAAGCACTTTAGGTACAAATAAAGCCTTTGTTATTCTCAGGGCTCCTCAGGAACTTTCTCCCCAGGATTACTGGACAGATGTTAACATCAGATGCAAATGGAGGCATTTCCTGTTTGTGCACCAATCAGGACATGAGAGCTCCTGTTTTGAAAAGGGAAGGTGAGGATAACGTGTGTGTGTGTGTGTGTGTGGACACATCAGGCTGGAGGAGGTGTGTTTACTGTGCTCCTCCTCCTCCTCCTCCTCCTCCTCCTCTCTCTCTCCTTCATCACAGCAGCACAGTTCAGAATCAACGCACCAACTCACTCACACACCGTCTCGCTCTTCTCCTGCAGACACACTCATGGATTATCAGCGCCTTCCTCTCCTGCTGCTGTGGAGCTGCAGCTTCCTGCCAGGTGAGCGAGCGAGCGAGCACACCACACAGCACAGATGAGAGAGAGAGAGACAGACACATGAGAGTGACCGATATCTTCATGTCTTCTCTTTAACACTTGAAGGAGCACTGAGGCTAAAGACAGAAAAAATCCAAATGTATTTCAGACTCATCTTTTCTGTCGAAGTTAATCTGTCACGTGGTTTCACTTCCTGCCTCTGGATCTTTGTGCAAACCCATGAAAGCACATTTTGATCACTTCTGGATCCATGTCAGTCATCTCACGTTTGGATCCAGGCTTTTATTTTGACACTGCTCCTTCCTGTGGAGTCAGAGCCGGTGAAGTGACCTGACGCTGACTGTGAGTGTGTTTCTTCATGCCCGTGGGTTTGATGTTTGTCCCCCAGTGGGTCACACCTGTCCACGTGTCGACAGGTTATTCTTTAAACACTGAGCTCAAGGTGTCTGTTCTGGAGCTTTCAGCATGTTCTGCTCGGCAGCTTCCTTTAGATGTAGCTGGAAGTGTGAGGTTTGTCCTGATGGGCTGTGATGGTGCTCGTCCTCTGGGGAGCAGGAACACAGTCAGAGAGCATGTGTGTGTGTGTGTGTGTGTGTGTGTGCGTGTGTGTGTCTGTGTGTGAGTGAGTGTGTGCGTGTGCGTGTGTGTGCGTGTGTGTGTGTGTGTGTGTGTTTGTGTGTGTGTGTGTGTGTGTGTGTGTGTGTGAGTGTGTGTGTGTGTGTGTGTGTGGTTCAGCCTGCCAGGAGCTCGAGTGTGTCCAGTAAATATTGAATTCAGATCTCACTGTGGTTCAAACACAGAAGGTTGCAAAGTGTGTTGTTTGATCACATCTAAAGGGAAAAGTGATGGTAACTGTTTGAAACAGCGACACCTGAAGGCAGCGTGACAAACTGCCATCGAGGACGAGGACAGGTGTCACGTCACTTTGATTCGTCAATGTTCAGTTCACTTCAAGGATCTGATGTCACTCACGTCTGTCACCTCTCTGTTCAAAGGTTCACTTCAGTCAGTGAAGGCATCACTGGTCATGCAGCGCTGAAGGTCGCTCAGCAGGTTCAGGTTCAGGTTCAGGTTCAGGGTTCAGGGTTCAGGTTCAGGGTTCAGGTTCAGGGTTCAGGGTTCAGGGTTCAGGTTCAGGGTTCAGGTTCAGGGTTCAGGTTCAGGTTCAGGTTCAGGGCTCAGGGTTCAGGTTCGGGTTCAGGGTTCAGGTTCAGGTTCAGGGTTCAGGGTTCAGGTTCAGGTTCAGGTTCAGGGCTCACTGTGACTGTTTCCTCACAGTAAACCTTCAACAGTCAGAACATGAGCAGATGCTGTTGGAGAGGTGGGAGGTGGAGCAGCAGGTCTTCAGCTCCACCAGCAGAACAGAGCTGCAGATGGAGCAGTTTGAAGACTTCAGTCCCCAGAGCATGTCCCTGCTTTCACTCCCTGTTTCCACACGTCGAGGCCGGAGCACCGTGAGCCCGCTGCCGTGGACCTGAATGTGAGTTTGCTGTGATGGCTGACAGGTGGATGTCCCCCTCCAGGTTGGTGCTGTTGTTGGTAAAACCACACAGGAAGGCATCAAACCCACCTGCCTCCTTCAAAATAAAACACTCAGGCTTCTCCCAGATGTGGCTCCAGATCGACGGAGGAGCAGCTGTTTGTCCATGAGCTGGACAGAGGGAGACACTTGTGGAGCGTCCCTCACTGTGAGCGCTCAGCTCAGCACCTGTCCTGTGAACTGTGGCAGCGCTCTGTTCCACTCCACCAGCACAAAACCAACCAGGACAGAGAGACGACTGGGCACCGCAGCTGCACCTCATAGTAACCACAGTCCTGGTTTATTTTGTCTGTAACGAAGACGCAGCTCTGCTTCAGGGAGCAGCTGATCTATTTGTCTGATGGAGAAAAAAAGCTTTATATAACTTAAGAAAATAAAATGTCTTCTTAGTTTTTGAGCCAGTGCAGGAAATAACAGAGCGTCCTCCCAACGTGTCGTCTTATGTAAGAACTTTCACACCGAGCTTCATTCAAAGAAAACGCAGGATTCAAAGGTTTGTTTCTAATGATTCCACAGAGTCTCCTGAGTTTGCATCTTATCACCTGGCTGAGCAGCAGAAGCCTGTTAACTGGAGACACCAGCCTGCGGTGACCTCTGACCTCTGACCTCTGACCTCTGCCGCCTGTCAGGGAGGTTAAAGTCCGCCGCTGCAGGACGTGACATCACAGACCTGCCTCCACTGAGATCTGTGAGCCGGAGGTTTCACTCTCTGCTCCGGCTCTGTGTTTACTATCAGACAAATATCCCCCTGCCTGCTGCAGTAGCTGCAGCGGGATGTGAACCTGTTTTCAATCATGACGGCAGCGAACACACATCTGGAAAAATCCACAGTGCGAACACATGCACACGTCGAGTCGCAGAGCCTGGTCGTCTGAGTGAGACATGAGAGGAATGTGTGGGCGGTGCCGGAGACGACGGGCCGGGTGCGTCAGGCCGAGCAGGGGCAGCGATGGGAGGCTGGATCTGGATCTGGATCTGGATCTCTGGATCTGCTCTGCCAAGTCTCCCTCCGCCCGCCGCCAACACCTCCCATAAATCCCGCCGCTCCCCGGCTCAGACGGGAGCAGAGACGATTCAGAGCCGAGACCATTCAGACATCATTCCTCTTTTATTTTTCTCCTCAGAGGCCAAATTCATCAGCGCTGCCGTCGCTGGAGAACGCTCCCAGTGAGACGCTCCCAGTGAGACGCTCCCAGTGAGACGCTCCCAGCGAGACGCACACTTTTCCACACTCGAGGAGCCTCAGAGGAAACAGAGCTGACAGAGAGAGCTGAGGGGTCACAGGTCAGGGCGGGGTCACAGGTCAGGGCGGGGTCGAAGGCCTGGCTGACACTGAAGCTGTCAGCGCCATGATGAAGACGGCGATGACGAAGACGGCGATGACGAAGACGACGATGACGAAGGCGACGAAGACGACGATTACGAAGACGACGATGACCACGATGACGAAGACGACGATGACGAAGACGAAGACGACGATGACCACGATGATGAAGACCACGATGACGAAGACGACGATGACGAAGACGACGATGACGAAGACCACGATGACGAAGACCACGATGACGAAGAC
>JBBMOC010000112.1:20686-33102 GCA_037975185.1 Centropyge bicolor | reverse complement strand
GGCTCCCCTGCTGGTCAGGCAGGGAACAGCAGGAAATATTGGCTCATTTGAACAAATCCAACCATCTGAATCACGAGCATGAGACACAGCTACACACTGATTTTATATAAAGATTAAACTCCTCTGTGCATGTGTGTGGTCATGTGCCACTGACACGCTGCTGTAAATTTAACTCAGATCAGTACTGACACTGACACGACGTGTGTGTGTTGCAGGCTGCTGGTGGGAGCTCCCTTCGAATCCACGGGGAAGCAGCAGACCGGCGACGTGTTCCGATGTCCGCTGGATAACAGGAACTCTGCAAACTGCTCCCGACTGCACCTGGGTGAGCAACATGGCAGCACGTCTCTGTTCTCTGTGACCGCTGAAGTTCAGTTCAAGTTTACTGACTGACTGTCACGTGTCTTGAACCAGGGAAACTTTCTCTGGACAACGTGTCTGAGAGGAAGGACAAGATGAGGCTGGGAATGACGCTGACGTCCAACCCGAAGGACGGCAGCTTCGTGGTGAGTCACATGACACCAGACACACACGGTGAAGTCGAGCGATCGATGTGGTTCAGTCTGACACAAAATACATTCAACATGTATACAATATATGATTTGGCTGTTTTCATATCCGTATTTGTTCACATTTGTCCTCCCTGTGTGTCCCTGCATGTGTCCTCAGACCTGCGGTCCACTCTGGTCTCACGAATGTGGAAGCTCCCTGTACAGCACAGGGATCTGCTCCAGAGTCAGCCGCAACTTCAGGCTGTCCCACACCATCGCCCCCGCCCTGCAGAGTAATCCATCCATCCACATCCATCCATCAGTTCATGCATCCATCAGTCCATCCATCCAAATCCATCCATCAGTCCATCCATCCACCAGTTCATGCATCAGTCCATCCATCCACATCCATCCATCCATCATCCATCAGTCCATCCATCCATCATCCATCAGTCCATCCATCCACATCCATCCATCAGTTCATGCATCCACCAGTTCATGCATCAGTCCATCCATCCACATCCATCCATCCATCCATCCATCCATCATCCATCAGTCCATCCATCCAAATCCATCCATCAGTCCATCCATCCACCAGTTCATGCATCAGTCCATCCATCCACATCCATCCATCCATCATCCATCAGTCCATCCATCCATCATCCATCAGTCCATCCATCCACATCCATCCATCAGTTCATGCATCCACCAGTTCATGCATCAGTCCATCCATCCACATCCATCCATCCATCCATCCATCATCCATCAGTCCATCCATCCATCCATCCATCAGTCCATCCATCCACATCCATCCATCATTCATCCATCCACATCCATTTATCCATCCATCCACATCCATCCATCCATCCATCCATCAGTCCATCCATCCATCTATCCATCAGTCCATCATCCATCCATCAGTCCATCCATCTATCCATCAGTCCATCATCCATCCATCAGTCCATCATCCATCCATCAGTCCATCCATCCATCCATCAGTCCATCCATCCATCAGTCCATCCATCCATCAGTCCATCCATCCATCCATCCAGTATCCATCTTGTTTTGTTTTCTCCTGCAGGGTGTGAGACGTTCATGGACATCGTGATTGTTCTGGATGGTTCTAACTCCATCTACCCCTGGTACGAGGTCCAGGACTTCCTCATCAACATCCTGCACAAGTTCTACATCGGCCCCGGTCAGACGCAGGTCGGTTCATCACTGAGTCTTCAAAGTCCTGTCAGATTGAATATTGCACAAATAAAGAGCATCCAATGAATTTGTTTATTCTTAAACTGTGTTTTTCAAATCCACAAACTTGAATTGCTGTCAGAGGCTTTTCCACTCACACATTTACAGAGAAGGCTTTAAATTCTTTGAACGTATTAAATGTCCCCACAGACTCTGAGCTGCAAACTGTCGGCTGTTGTTGGGAGAGTTTCACTCTCATTTCTCACCAGTTTACATGAAAGACATGAGGGCAAAGGTCGTGTCTGCTGTGGCTTCATGTCCAATTACAGCCGCGGACCATGTGACCTCGCTACATCCCGACTGTCAACACTCTCTGGGCTCCTTTGTTTCTGGTAGTGGTGCTTTTCAGACTTCACACAGTGGATGATTGACCTGACTGGATGAAATCACAGCTTCTCTGGGCTCCGATCAGTGTTCGCTTCTCCCTTCCTGAACCACCTCTTTCAATCAGTTTGAGGAAAAACTAAAACGTGCAGTTGTACAATCATGGTGCTCATTATTTCCAGATCACAGCAGGTCAGCTGGGTTTTCTACAGAAGTGAAAACATTGGTATCGACCAACAATGACACCTCGTTCAGATGAGTGAACATGAGGCTGGGGGTTTGCAGACACACAGTCAGTCGACCTGTGGACCGACTGGCTCGCCAACTCGCTCCACTCTGTGATGGTTTTCAAACTCGATGTGAAAACTGAGCTTGTGAGCGTTGGTCGTCTCTGTCAATGTTCCAGGTTAGCGAAGGTTTGAAGCATCGTGTGCTGCAGCTGAACAACCACCTGGAAGCTGACAGCAGTGGTGCGGTGATGCCTTCAGGCGCAGGTTCCAGGTTTGTGTAGATTTCAGGTTTGGACTGAGCTGTGTTTTGGCTGCAGGTGGGCGTGGTTCAGTACGGCTCCACGGTGGTCCACGAGTTCAGTCTAGGTGAGTACCAGAGCGTGGAGGAGGTGGTGGAGGCCGCCAGGAGCATCGACCAGCGGGGCGGCGAGGAGACCAGGACGGCACTGGGCATTAACGTGGCGCGGTACGACACTGAATGACATCCTCACCCGTGATATGATGTGACACAGTGTCAGACCAGGTTCAGTCACGCAGCCTCACGTTTCCTTGTCGTGCAGCTCGGAGGCGTTCAAGCGCGGTGGCCGACCCGGCGCTCAGAAGGTGATGATCGTGATCACAGACGGAGAATCTCACGACAGTCCGCAGCTGCTGCAGGCCGTCGCCGACAGCGAGAGGGACAACATCACCATGTACGCCATCGCTGTGAGTCCGTCCCTCTTTACCTTCAATCCCCAAATACCCTGCTGACCCGGCCTGACTTCCTGTCTGCTCCTGGTTCAGCTTCCTGTTCCTGAGAGCTTGGACCTCCATGTGCACCAAAACCAGCTTTGTTGTTTTCTGTCTCTGGTCTTTAAACCGTCTTTGTCCTGTGTTTCCTCTGCATCTCCTCCAGGTTCTGGGTTATTACAACCGTCGGGGAATCAACCCTGAAGCTTTTCTGAAGGAGATAAAGTTCATTGCCAGTGACCCGGATGAGAAGCACTTCTTCAACGTGACGGACGAGTCAGCGCTGAAGGACATCGTGGACGCACTGGGAGAGAGGATTTTCTCTCTGGAAGGTCAGCTGATCGTCACCATGTTAATTCTTTGCACCACTGCTTTAAATGGCCTTCATTAAAATGTGAAGGTACCAGACTGATGTTTCCTGTGTCTCTGTTTTGCAGGAACCAGCAGTCAGGGTCGAGGCTTCGGTCTGCAGATGGCTCAGGCTGGTTTCTCCTCACACTTAGTCAAAGTGAGCAGCTCACAGTCGTATTTTCTTCATCGTTCAGTCGGTTCAGTTCACAGAGTTTCTGTGTGTTGATGCCAGTAAAGTCGTCTGTGATGATGAGTCCAACTTTCTATCAAACTCGACTCCTCAGTTTGGATCAGTGTCTTCCTCTGTGACCAGTGATCACTCTGACACTAAAACTGAAGATTCAAGACAGAAGTGAAGAAGCAGCTCTGCTGAAGCGGTTTGTGTTTTCAGACAGAGCAGTTCATTATTCTAACATGTTTCCTTTCCAACGATCCGTCCAGACTCAATACAGACTGGTCCAATTTCCCTCCGAGTCGCAGGAAAACATCCTGATCGATACTTTCACTTGCAGAAATTAGAGACTTGCAGGTTTAAGTTTCTAGTCGATGTTGGTATCAATTAGAGATTTTCCTCCCGTTTCTCCAGTAAAACAAATCCTGATCCAGTAAAATCAGCAGAGGACAGGAGCAGCTTTGTGGATTGAACGGATCCTGATTCCAACACAAACACAAAGACAAAAGATCAAACTCAACTATTGGTATCAGTATCGTCCTTAAACATCCAGTATCGGTCTGGGTCTGGTTCTGGTCCCAACAGATGTCTGAAGCTGAATAAGAAGCTTCTAGAAATATTTCTGTTGTTTCTGGTCCAGGGAAAAAAAATTCCAGCGTCAGAGAGTGAAGATGGTGTCGTGGAAACTTTCTATGTGTAACACAGAGCAGATGGTTCTTCTGAACGTAAAGCTGCCAGCAAAACACTCACACACATGAAGCCATGCAGGAACACATGGCAGAGCAGAGTTTAACCCACAGACACACACTCATGCATTCATTAACAATCCTGCATCACACACACAGACAAACATGTGAAGTGTGTCCTGCTCCTCAGTTTCAGGATGAAAAGGTAAAAATGTGAAATCAGGTCGAAGTGGGACTGATGTGGAAAACAGACGTCACAGTATCGGTGTCGGCAGAGGCCTCCCCCCCCTGCACCAGCACACAGCAGCGCAGTGATCCTGCAGCTCAGACCCTGCAGGCTGGACGCTCTGTGGCGCTGCTGTCGCCAAACATTTGGTCATTCGCTGTGGTCCTCGCCTCACTGGCCCGTAGAGACCATGACTCAACGCTTTAATAACTTTCATATCTGGACTTTACGAGCGCCGGAGTTCGTCTGAGCGTGTGACCGAATGCACACATGTTCTGGGACAGTTCGACTGACTTTGAGGACGATACTGAAGCTACTGGTCTGCTGGGCTGCTTTCTCCCCCACCCCCCACCAGGAGGCCAAACTGAGACCTGCAGCCTCTGGAACAGCTGGACGTCTTTCACTTTGTTGCTGTGGAGACTGTTTTATCTAAGTTAAGCTGCTGGTTGTGGATTCAGTCTTTTCATCTATCTGTCAGAAAGAAAACGAGGATTCACAAAACGTTGAACTTTTCCTTTGGGATCTGACTGAGCCCGACTCTTAAAGCCAAGTGAGAGCTGAAACCAAATTATTGTCCTCAAAGGGAAAAACTTTCATCTGCAGATGAGCTCAGAGTAAACAAAACTGTTGAAGCCTAATTCATCCTAATAAAACTTTCTCACTGGGTGGATTCTTTGACTCGTGACTTCAGTTGGACTCGAGTTTTATCACCTGAAAGATTAACTCTTCGGTCCAAATCCAAAGAGGAGCGAGGTCAGTGAGCATTTCGCCAGCTGGAGACACTGAACGGATCCAGTGATGAATCCAGTCAGGACGGAAAGTTTTCCAGCAACAACGTCCTCAGAGTTCAGATTCAGTGCTTCAGTCCTGAGACTGCTTTCAATCATCGACCTGACATTTATGCTTATCGACTGGTTTATGACCTGACATCCAAAGGACACTTGACCTGGTTGAGTTTTCATCTGCATCCTGACGTGTCGACACTTGACTGATCTGGATTCTGTGGCTCAAAGGTTTCTCACATGTGTTAGTTACATGTGGAATGTAACAAAGTGCATTTACTCGAGTTCTGCTGTGTCACACTGATCTCCATTAAAACCTTGGTGTCCCTTTCAGGATGGCGTTCTGCTCGGGGCGGTGGGCGCTTACGACTGGAACGGCGCCGTACTGAAGGAGACTAAACATGGGAAAGTCGTTCCACCGAAATCCTCCTATAAAGACGAGTTTCCGGAGGAGCTGAAGAACCACGGGGCCTATCTGGGTAATGACATGTGGCTGTAGAAGATGTGCAGTAGAAGTACGAAGGCTCGTCAGAATAATTTGGGTTCATTGTTTGCAGTTCAAATGTTGGACACAGTCTGACCACCTGACCTCCGTCTCCATCTTCAGTCTGTCGATATACAGTCTATAGTGTATGAATGAAAGTCCTGTCTCTCCCTGTTGGTCAGTTTTCTCTCTTCTCTGGACTCAGGTTACTCGGTGGGTTCGCTCATTTCCTCTCGCGGCTCTCAGCTCTACGTGGCCGGAGCTCCGAGGTTCAACCACACGGGCAAAGTCATCGTCTTCACCCTGAGGAACACCGGAAACCTGACCATCCTGCAGGCGCTGCTGGGAGAGCAGGTCTCACACACACACACACACACTGCCGCTGTGATGACCCTGAGTGTTGACCTCAGTGAAACTGCTGATCTCATGAGACTGTCTGAAGACGTTTTCACACTCGAATGACTGCAGATGTTGTTCTGAATGTTTCCCTGAGAGTTCGGAACATTTAACTGTTGAAGCTGTTATTGAACCAGGAAACACTGAAGAAAACCAGTTTCAGGTCCACGTGAGTGCTGGTTCACTTCGATGGTTCTCTGTTGCAGGTTCACAGACTGTGACTCCACATGCTGAGCTGAGCAGTGTGATTGGACCGATGGCACAGGTTGTGGTCTGTAAACGAGTCGGTGGCTGCTTTAAATTATTCTCCTTATTTGTCCAGCTCTCACCGATGTAACAAACGTGATGATGCAAATTTTGCCAAAAATGACTAATATCAACATCTTTGAATGTGGATGTGGACCAAGAAACCCCAGATGACTTTATGGAGGTGGTCTGAGATCAGTTCCAGTGGGTGTGTAGTTCAGTTTCTGAGCAGTTAAAATCCAGTCCTCGGTCTCCCAGGAAGACCTGAACCGGTTTGACAGAAGAGATCACTCATCTCACTGAGGAACGACGATCAAACTCAAATCACTCAAAACAGCCTCAATCTTCTCTGCTGCTACATCTCGAGAGTTTACATGTGTTTAACTTCCTGTTTCTCATGTTTTGTTTCGTTCTTCTCCAGATTGGTTCATATTTCGGCAGCGAGTTGTTGTCGATGGACGTAGACGGTGACGGACAAACGGACGTCCTCCTGGTGGCAGCACCCATGTTCTACAGCCAAGGCTGGGAGAGAGGGAAGGTCTACATCTACACTGTTACACCACAGGTACACACACACACACAGGTGCACCACATGTCCTGCTGCGGTCCTGATCCTGTTTCCAGCTGCTCAGAGACTCAAACTCTTCTGTGTCTCTTAAAGGCAGTGAAGAGCAGATTTGAACCAAATGTCTTGCAGGGAAACCTTTGGTCAGTTTCACAGTACCAACAAACAAAACACAGCTTTGTTGGAGCGGACACACACATTTATCATGGCTGTCGGAGAACGAGAGAACTAAACTATAGCTCCTCCCTCCAGACGTCCTTCATCCTGCAGGGGGCGCTGGACGTCTCGGACCGCTCTCAGAACTCCAGGCTGGGTTCGGCGTTGGCCCAGATACCCGACATGAACGGGGACGGCTTCAGGGAGTTGGTGGTGGGAGCGCCACTGGAGGACGACCACCAGGGGGCGGTCTACGTATTCTATGGCCAGGACAAAACCATCAGACATCGGCACAGACAGGTCACTGATCCTGAACGTTCAGTCGATTAGAATCAATGAGAACATGAAGACAAGACAAATAATGTGAGTTTGTTCTCTCCATGCGTCCCCAGCGTCTGTCTGCGGCCGGGTTCTCCGCAGGGCTGCAGTATTTCGGTCAAAGTCTTCACGGAGCTTTGGACGTCAACGGAGACGGACTTGTCGACCTCGCAGTGGGAGCGCTGGGAGCCGCTGTCATCATCTGGTCAGACACACACACACACACACAGTGGAGAGTGAGCTCTTTCATGCTCCCCTCAGGATGAACTGTTGGTGATTGTCTCACTTTTCATTTAGCGCCATCCTCAGGTCAAGTTTTACTTTGTCCAATTTTTTGGTTTACGATCTGCAAATGTGCCATTGCAGATGTTAGCATGCTAACATGCTAAACTCCGGTCCTTCCTCCAGGTCTCGTGGTGTCGTGCGGATTCAGGCCAAGCTGATCTTTGAACCTGAGAAGGTCAACATCTTCAACAAAGACTGTCGACGAGGTGGGAAGGAAGTCACCTGCATGTCTGTCACTGTCTGTCTGAGTCTGGACTCCAGGACAAAGACCAGGACAAAGACCAGGACAGATGTTGGTAGGTGGGATCCACAACTTACGATCAGAGTGACTACAGGTTCAACCAGTGATCGGGGTTTTTTAACGGTGGCTATAATTTGAGGAATGTTTGCTTTTGTCATCATGTTTTCATTTGTCAACATTGGCTCCTGGCAGATTTGGCCTGATCTGGCCAGTTCAGTCAGGTTCACTCTGCCTCACTGAACAGCAGAGAAGAAGCCGGACTTGGTGCTCGAGGGGTTACCAAACCTGTGTTTATAGGTCAAGGGCACATATCCAACAAGAGGCCCCTCTCTTACTGAACGAGGGTCAATGGGGGCCCAATAGCTCATTGTTGGTCCAGGGCCCCCACTGAGTTCAACCATGATATTTCATTTTTATTTATTTTTATTAATGGAAGAACTATGCTTGTTTTTCTTGGATCATCTTCCTACAGTTGTTCTCTCACGGCTCCACCCACCCGAAACTTGTTCTCTAGCTTCCCTGCAAATGTCAGAACAGGCACCATCCTTGTTTCTTGGTGATGGTGGTAAACATGAGGAACTTTGTTGAGAATTACACAAACGTACCAAAGCTGACCAGCGGGGTCACACTCTTACGGGGAGTGGTCAAATGCGACACACAGGAATAGATGGTCAAGCCTTTAATGAAGGCAAAAGAAATCTTAAACAAATTATTTACAACAGGGTCGGGTCCAGGAAGGTCAAAATCCACAAACACAAACATCAGGCGAAGAACAAAAATCCAAATAATTTCAAAGGCACAGACGGGCGTGAGAGGGCGAACAGCAAGAACCAAGAACCAGAACAAACAATCCGGCCACGGCAGACAGACATGAACTGGCTTATAAAGAGTCCTGATGGTGATTGGCTGCAGCTGGGAGTGCAGGTGATAGGATGAGGTGGGAGTGGCTGGGAGGTGAGGGGAGGCAGAGGTGGGGTGAGAAGACAAGTACAGAGACCTGAGGTGAGAAGCTATGGCAGGTGAATAGTGACAGAACTTAGACATGACAACGACAAGACTGACAGGACTGACAGAATTAAGACATGAACACAGACACACCATGGCAGGACACAACCAGAGCTGAACAAAAAACTTGTCAGGCAGAATGAACAGAACAAAAACTGAGGCTGACCAAAAACCTCACACGAACACAGAGGCCTGACTGGCAGAACTGTGACACAGACAACAACCTGATGTACAAAGTTCACAGCGACACCTACTCTGTGTCTCTTGTGATGTTTCATCACCAGGTCATGCTGGAGTTTGTTTGGCCCGGACTCGAACACTCCCCCCTAAACCCAACACTCTGCTGCTGCGTGTTGGAATCCTCTGCCCAGCTGCTCGGGAGCCGGTCGTGGTCGTAGCTGGAAGCCTCCACTGTAAAGAAGTGGAAGTCAATGTTGAGGCTTGTCTGGATAAATAAGGGGAAAGTTTAATTCTACAGATTATAGACGTCTGCTCTTCCAGCTGTGTGGACGTTTGTGACGCATCAGAATGGTCCAGATGTTTGCCGTTTGGACCGTCTGCATGTGGAAAGTCTTGTCGTGGTCTTTCCCTTGCAGCACAGATTCCCTACAGTGCTTTGTGCAGCCGTTGTCGTGTCTCTGTGTAATTGGCTTCAGATGTGTGGGCCGGCTGCATGGAAAGCTCGCTAACATGCTAACTCCAACCAGCCGCCCTCAGACGGTGTCACTCCTCCTCCCTCCATCACTTCATACCTTCATACCTTCCTCTCCTCTCTCCCTCTCATCAGCTCCTCATCTCCCCCCGCTCATCTGGTCCGGATTAGACACACACACATGAAGACGCACACACACATGCAGATGCAGAGGTGCATGCGTGCGCACACACGCCGCACACGCCAACACTCCACACGGCATCAAACCAACACGCTCCGGTGGACAGACGGGGGACGGGAGCCATGGCTGACGAAATCCGAACCTTTGTTTTAAGATTGATTCAGATTGTATCTCGAGTTTATTTGTTAAAGTGCAGACGTGGCGTCTCTAACAGGAACTGAGCTGGACCGAAGCAGCTTCAGCTCGCTCTCTGTGCGCTCATAAATCAAAACCCGACTTCAGTTGTTAAACACATGAGAATGAGCTCTGCCGTCCAACAGCTAATAAGGAAGCAGGAAATGCATCACTTCAGCCATCAGTGATGAAGACGTCGGTTACACGTGTTTAAAAAGCAGTTAGAACACAACTGATTGTGTTTTTATCTGCAGCAGATTTCATTGAAATGCAGCATAGTTCTGTCTGAGAATCATCACCAGACAAACACAATGACTGAAGCATCACATCTACCACCACATGACATCACACCTTCACATGCTCACGCTCACTCCTCTCCTCCTTCTCAGCAGACTCTCTCTGGAAGCCGTACTCACATGTGCAGTGACAAAGCTGCAAGTTACAAAAGGTCCAGGACACAAAGTCCGTGAAGTGACGACGACATCTCTGGGTCAATGTTTGGCTTTTTGTCAGTCACTTATTAAACTGGGGGTCAACTCCATTCATTAAAAACACATGAATGTAGCATTGGAAAAAAATTACCTCTGAGTATGTTCACATAACAATAATGGATGGAAACGCTTATTCATGTTTACGTTTGCCAGATACTGAGAAATCTCTTAACGGCCGCTCTTAGAAACCAGAGGTGCAGTAACGAGCCACCGGGCGACGTCACCACCTTTCACATCACCTGATAGACCTGTAAAGTCTGTTCCCATGTATTTACAGTCTCGTTGAGCTTCATATAAGCGGGTAAACCTGGACTGCTCTGCCTCTCTCCTCCTGCAGCGGTTTGGTTCAGCCTGGTGTTGGACGAGAGGCGTTTTCCTCCTCGAGCTCTTCTGGACGAATCCGACCGGCAGCAGCCCAGGACTCTGTTTCTACAGGCCGGAGGTCAGAGCTGCCAACGTCTCGGCTTCTCCATCCAGGTCAGAACGAGCCGCCCCCCCAACACTCAAAACCAAACTAATAAACAAAGATCCAGTGAGTCCATGTCAGTGTGAATCAGGAAACACACTCAAACTTTGCTTGTTTCTTTGAATAGGAGACGACTGATTACGGACGTCCCATCCCGGTCGTCCTGGAGACGGGACTACAGAGCCCGGACGAGGGACCAGTGTTGGACCCGGACTGGCCGAGCATCCTGAGGACCGAGGTGAGAGTCTGTCACGATGTCACATTGTCTCTGAGTCAGTCATTGAGTTGAGGACTGTGTGTCCATGTCCACTTGGTCCAGACTGAAATATCTCAGTAGGTTCTGGATGGATGCTATGAAATGTTTTACAGACCTTCATGTTCCTTAGAGGATCAGTCCTAGTAGCAGCATCTAGCTTCTACTGGATGCATTGTTAAATGTGGTTCAGACTCTTTGTCTTGTGAAACCTTTGGTCTTCGGCTCTGACTGCTTCATCAAACAGAAATGAAATCACCCTTGTTCCTCCCTGTAGCTTCCTTTCTGGAACGGCTGTGAGCAGGAGGACACCTGCGTTCCCGACCTCATCCTCCACAGTCACACCGACCTCATGGACGTTCGGTGAGTAACGGCGGCTCGTCATTAAAACTCACATGTGTGATGATGGTGTATCTGCTAACGCAGGTCGTCTCCGTGTTTCAGGACGTTCTGCAGCTCCAGGGACCGGGCCGCCTGGTCGCTCTGCGGCCACCAGGGGGCGTCGGAGAGCTCGGTGTACGTGGTGGAGGCGGGGCGGAGGAGGATGCTGGTGTTCGCCCGACTGGAGAATCAGGGAGAGAATGCTTATGGAGCTGCCATCCACATCTCCACCTCCTCCAACCTCCTCTTCTCCAGCCTCATAGTCAAGGTGTCCTCACGCACTTTCATGAAATCAGAGCTAATCCTCTTCTCTGTGCAACAGTGAACAGTTGGGTTCAAAGCAGCTTCTCCCTTTATCTGAGACAGTTCTGTCCTCTGGGAGCCAGTGAAGTAAACTTCACGTTAACCTTACGTTCAGGCTCCATCCAACTGGGTCACGTCTTCCATCGTTAGAGCAGAGAGATGAGACTGCAGCTCAAACTGTGTCTGTGTAACCCCACTGATCAGGCTCCTCCCACTCTCCACAGGACCAATCAGATATTCAGATTGAGTGTTACTCTGAGGACAGACTGGCCAATCAGAGGCACTGTAACATCAGCGCTCCCTTCATGAAATCCTTGTCTCAGGTAGGAGCTGTGTCAGTACTGCACTACCTCACACCATCCATTCCATCATTCCATACCATCACACCTCCATGTCCACACACTGTCCACCATCACACCTCCATGTTCACACACCGTCCACCATCACACCTCCATGTTCACACACCGTCCACCATCACTCCTTCATGTCCACACACCGTCCACCATCACACACCGTTCACCATCACATCTCCATGTCCACACACCCGTCCACCATCACATCTCCATGTCCACACACC
>JBBMOC010000112.1:0-15786 GCA_037975185.1 Centropyge bicolor | reverse complement strand
CCTTGTTGCTTCCAGCTCGACAGCTCTTCAGGGCTGATGAGGAGAAATGTAGAAAACACAGTTACATTGAGTGTAGGACCAGAGGTGCAGGACTGTGTTTTCACTGCCTCCTGTGGCTCTGCTGCAGATCCAGAACCTGGGCATCTTCCCGGTGCAGGACGTGGAGTTCAGGGCTGAGGTGTGGGCTGTGACCCTGCGGGGGAACCAGCTGCTCCACATTACAGACCACAGCCTCCAGCAGGTTCGAGGGGACCTTTCAATTCGCTTCAGCCATTTTAATAAACGCAGGGAGACAAACTGTCTGGTTGCATGAAACGCTAAAATCTGCTTTTCAAAGCTGCTTGAACTCATTCTGAGGACCCGGTCACCCTGCTCCTCTTCCTCCCAGCAGGCCGCCGGTTCTCGCTGCCTGCTGCCTCAGCTCAGAACAAGCGGCCCGGTCGCGGCTGAGGACCTGTCCCACCTGTCACAGCTGGTACGGCCGCGGACGTCCTGCTCAGAGTCGGTCCTGAGACGCGTCCAGGTGTCACACTGTGTTCTCCTCTGTCTGTGCAGAACCGCAGTAACAGTGAGAGTCTGGTGAGTCGGTGCAGGCTGACCCTGGCGCCCGCCGCAGAGCTGAAGGTGACGCTGCGAGGACGCCTGGAGCTGCCCGCTCT
Organism: Centropyge bicolor; assembly: GCA_037975185.1. Taxonomy (NCBI): domain Eukaryota; kingdom Metazoa; phylum Chordata; class Actinopteri; family Pomacanthidae; genus Centropyge; species Centropyge bicolor. The sequence continues at coordinate 15,127 of JBBMOC010000112.1, read as the reverse complement.
GCTCGCCGTGAGTCTCTCTGTGGCCTCACATGAATCCTCCACTCTCTATCTCCTTTAACCACGTGACAGTCTGACGAGTGACGGCCTGTTTCAGGTGAACTTCAGGTCTCTGGAGATCCTGACTGCTGCCTCCATCCAGCTGGAGACGTCCAGCGCCATGTTCCTGCAGGAGGACAGACCTGTCCGCCAGGTGACGCTCTGCTCTCTCACCAGCTCTGTCATAACTTACCAATTACAAACCTGTAAAGATGCTTCTAAACAATCTCTAAATACAAATATAACAATTTAAGAGTTAAGAGTTGAAACACAACAACAACTTTCTTTCTACCTGTCCACTCACTGAACTCACTGTTACGACTCACAGACATGACCTGGACTGGATATGGAACTGTGCTGCCACCTGCTGTCAGACGTGATTATTACAGGGAGTTATGACTGAATATTCAACATGCACAATGTGATTTATTTGATCTGCTCATCAGGGGAGTGGAGAAAAGAGGGTGGATGAAAAAAGAGAAATTTACTTACTTAATTAAAAATATATATCATAAATATGTATCATATATAAAAGATATGAAGCACATGTTTGAGTTCTTGTACGTAACAATAGTGATAAATGAACCATGACCTCCAACAAAACAATAATGGTTTGAAGCTACATGATGTTTAGATGATGAAGATTATTTATAGGAAACAAGATGAACTCGGTTTGACCAATCAGACGGTTTGAAGCTTCCGCTGTTTGCCAGGTTTGTTTCCTCCTCATCACGTCATTTATTCCAGCGTGTTGAAAAAAGGTCAGAGGTCAGAAGAGAAGAGATTAAACTGAGCGGCTCGATGATATGAAGGCTCTGTGACTGCAGATCATCCTGGAGCTCCGGAAGGAGGAGGATTACATCGTCCCGTTCTGGATCATACTGGGAAGCTCGCTGGGAGGCCTGCTGCTGCTGGCCTTACTGGTCCTGGCCCTGTGGAAGGTACACACACACACACACACACACACACACACACATTAGAGAATATGATAGATCTGAGGTGGAACCGACAGAAGGATTGATCAACACACAGTCAGACTGCTGATGTTTCAGATCAGGATAAGGATCAGTGACTGGACCGACGTGTTCATCCAAAGAGTTGTGCTCCTCGACGATGGAGAGGCATCGTCTGTTAACGTCACTGTTCAGTGTTCTGAGTCGATGCAGATTGATTTAACAACATGAACTGTTTTCTGCTCAGCTCGGCTTCTTCAACAGACGGAGGAAACTGGAAGAGGAGGAGCAGCCTGTGGCCAATGGGAAGGCAGCAGAGGAGTTATAATGTGTGGACGACAGCGGTGCCGACTTCACTTGGTCCTTGTCAACTTGTAAAGTCACGACGTCGCTTCTGAGAGCTCTGGGTCTCCATGTGGACTGGGTCAGACATGAAGAGCATCGTTTGTTGTCGCAGCCTGGACACGAACTGGCTCCAGGTCCTGGCCATGACTTTTCTCTTACCAGTAACTGTGATTAATGTGGTTTCCAGCTGAAGGAAACGTTCTGGTGATGAACTTTACGAGTTGATGAGGGTCACCTGAATGCATCACGAGCCGCCACCTGTCACTCAGGGACCCTGATGCCCCGCCCCCAGCCAATTGCTCAACCAGTTACAGCCATGGTGAGCTGATCAGCCAATCAGCCATTTTCAGCTCAGTCAATCAATCAGTCCATCAATCAATCGATCAATCAATCAGCCCATCAATCAATCAATCAATCCTCCAATCAATCAATCATCAGTCTGTCACAGTGTGGAGGAACTATGCCAGGTTTTTTCAGTAAAAGTACCAGTACAGCAGTGAGAAAATACTCCATTACAAGTTTTTAAAAAAAGCACCATTCAAAGTCCTACTGAAGTAAAAGTACACATGTGCTGTCAGCTAAATGTACTTAAAGTGTGAAAAGTAAAAGTACTCAATACAAAAAAACGTGACGGAACAGACGGCAGCTTGTCGTTCGTCTCCTTCAGACACAGTTTGGTCGTGTGACCCTGTGGTTTCCAGCCTGAGGGGTCGGGCCCCTGCAAAGAGCCACCAGGTAAACCTGAGGGGCCGTGAGAGGTTTAATGGAAGAAGAAGAGACACAATGAAAAGCTCAACATTTCCCTTGGAAACGCAGTAAAAATATTGAGTAGTGTAGAATTGATAGCATCATAGAAGTACCTCAGACTGTGCAGTACTTCATTAAATGTACTTAGTTACTTTTCACCATCAGGGGGTTCAGACTGCACACCTGCCTGAACGTGATTGGCTGCTGCCGGTCAGCCGGTAGCTGCCGATGATCCATCTGAACCACAGGTTTCAAATAAAGCTCCAATTTCAGCCAGTTAATCAAACGTCTTATTGAGGGAGCTTCAGTGACTGTGTGGGTTCATTCACACTGCAGATGAGTTATTTTCAGCCGTGGAACCAAGTCAAAGACCAGTTTGGCTGTTGGAGACATCGTGAACGACATTGACTGTACATCCTGTGAAGGGGCTGACTCAGGAAACAGAACAAACTGTGATCTGATGACGAGCTGCTCAGAGCGGTCACTTCCCCACAGCTGGTTCCCATGACGACGGAACCAGAAGAACCCGTCTGAGCATGTGTCACTTTATCGCGACGGCGCAATGTTTGAAGTTCAGCTGCTGAAATCTGAAGCATGAAGCTGAGGAAAAGTGACGAAGGAAACATTCAGGTCCAGTAGATTTCATTCACACGGTGTCGGCATGGAAACGGTCCAGAGCGACTCCTTTAACTGACGACAGATGAAGAAAACCGACGCAGACGAGGCTGATTTCACCCCATTTTCCTTTTGTATACTAATGGAAATTGTAAATGCATCTTATGAACACGTATTGCATATTATTTCCAAACTTATATCTGATGCACTTTCGTAGTATGAAGTCAAACTTGAACTCTGTGTAAATATCCGTGTGTCTGAATGAATAAGGATTGAGGCATTATTGTTTGATCTGTTGTTTCCTCTCACACGACTTTGACATGTTCACTATCTGTGTTAATATTGGAATAAAGCCAAGAAACGTACTGGCTGTGTGTTTTATTGTGCTTCATACACACACATTGAATTTTTAGTCATGTGGCTATGAAATTAATTCATTTATTTCTGCTTCAGTTCCCTTTTGATAAATCACTTGATGAAGCTGAACTTGTTGCTGTGAACTGAGACGGCGACCGAATCGTAAAATAAAAGAGTTTGTTCCTGTGAGACGATGGATGTGATGAAGCCTGAGCGGAGCTGAGACAGCAGCTGAGCGGCGGCTTGCTTCCTGCTCAGGTCACGAGCTGGAAGCTGCAGGACTGAAACGATGTTTCCAGCAGAGAGAAGGTTTGAGACGACTTCATGATGCTGTTTAAAATGTCAATTGAAAAATGCCTCTTTTTCCTGGATTGAGAGTGAATGAACATGAATCTGTTTCTGTGAAGCCAGAAAGTCCAAATGTCCTTAAGACAGAAAGCTGCTTTAACGCAGCAGTGAAAGCAGAACATTCTTCGACTGAAGGACAGAAGAATGAGGGAACACACAGCTGTTTCCCATTGAACAGGCTGCAGAGAGGATCAGGTGGAGGAGAGCTGGAGCCGCCTCAGGACGAACAGTCAATGAGCATGTTGTTATGTTTGGTGGGTTTTTTTCATAGGATCTGTTCTGACTCGGCTTTTTCATTGAAGGAACATTAGAGATAAAGAACATGATGCAACATCTTATTGGTGCAAATTCACCATTGGGGCCATTGTGACACTTTGTGCTGCAGCTTCTCTCCTTCCTTCCTCTGCTGGCAGCTCAGTCATTGGTTTCACCTGTGCTTCAGTCGTCCTCAGTCTGTCTTCAGTCCTCTCTGTTGGATTCTTGTACAAGTCAGCTGGTGAGTCAATAAAGAACAGAACAGTGGTGAGTGTGGACAGAAGACTTTTAATTTGACAGCATTGATTCTGCAGGAAGAACATCACAGCTGACACACAATGAGAATCTTTGGCTTCATTTCAGCCAGCGACCCACAGAACCCCGCTGAACGTGTCCTGAAGTCACCGCCCCCCCCCCGTCAGGACACACACATGCTTCTGCACTGTCCAACCACAACTCTGGAGGAGTTCAAAAATAAAATTAGCACTCTGAATGGCACATCATCAGCACATGGGACCCTTCACCCCTGCAGGCAGGAACCCCCTCTGAGCTCCGGGAATGCCCCATCACATGGTAACATGATCACATGGTCACATGATCACATGGTCACATGATCACATGGTCGTTCGCACCTCAACAGAAGAATCTGACTGTGGGACTGGAAATGAGTTCATTCACAAGCTGCTGTTGTTTGGAAAATCAAACCCTGGAAACATCCTGATCCTGCACCGAGCTTCATGTCAGCTTCACCTGATTATCAGCCAATCAGAGGGCGACTGCAGCAGTCAGTGTTCAGGTGTTCAGAGTCTGGAGGTGTCAGAGTCACACTGAGCCTGCAGTGAAGCTCCAACTCAGTCCGACCAGGAGACAGACTGTTTGTTCCTGTGAAACCTGCTCGTGATGGAGATTTATCCTCAGAGTCGCTGCAGCTGCAGCAGGAGCTCGTCTCTCTGATGAACTCATCCCCGGCGGCCGAGCGGCTGCAGAGGAACCTCCAACACAAGCGGATCCAGATGTTCCCTGTCGGTGAAGTGCGCTCACTCCGAGGTGACGACTTCAACCGGCTTGATTTGTTCGACCAACAGCCCCAAACCCAGAAACAGTCAGCTAACAATGACAAAAGAGAAGCTCGGGTTAGAGGAGCTGGAGGCAGAGAATCAGTGCTCAAACAAGAATGCTGGTGATCGACTGTGTTGACGACTGCTGGTCGAACAAAACAAGCCACATAAAGAAGAACTTTGTGACGGACTTTTAATACTAACTGACATAATGTTTCTACTGTCGGCTCCATAATGAAAACAACAGTTGCATGACAACTGTCATAGCTGCTGCTGGGAGAACTTCCTGGAGTCGAACTGGAGAGTGACTCGATGTGAACATCAACTCTCTGCCAGGAAGCAAATGAGGGATCTTCCCAAAATGACAAACTACTCCTTTGATCAGTTCTCATCAGCCAGTCATTGTCCTGCCACTGACTAATGGACGACTGGACTTCACCTCAAATAAACATGAACTACCTCATCTCTTGGTTCAGGAGCGACTCTGAGCTGATCCACCGGGGGAACATGTGGAATCTGTCCTGGAAGACAGAGAAAAGCTGTCTGTGCAGCTGCAGTGATGAAAGCCTCTGTCGGCTGAAGAGATAATGAGGCTCCCATAAAGAAGCACTTTCCCTCCCGGCAGGTTCACGTGTGATGCCAAAGGAGAGATGGAGCAAACAGCTTTGTTTGTATTTGTATTTTATGTGACACCCACCAGCTTTTAAACCGGTCTGTAAAGACTGAGTCTGGTAAAGATTAATGAGCCTCTGATCCTTCAAACCCAGACCTGAGGAGTGGGGAGGTTCGTTCTCACGGAGACTCTCGGCCTAAAGCAAGAAGCCGACGTTTTAAAATACAGAAACAGAGCGAAGAAAAGGTCAACACACAGAGCCGCCCGGCCCCAGATCCTCTCAAAGATGCTTCAACCATCTGGGTGAAAAAACAATCTGAGCACTGCACCATAAAAACCAGCTCTGTCAGCAGCTCTGAGGCCATGATGAATGGACAGTAACTGATCTGAATTCACCCATAAAGACATTTGATAAAACTACTGTTCCACTATATTTTCATTCATTATCTGTTTATGCAGCTGCTGAAATAAAGTGGTCTCATGTTCCAAAAACCTCAGCTGTCTGGAACAGTGGTGAAATTTAAGAAATGGGGTAAAAGTGTTTTCTATTGTGCAGTGGATGAATTGTTTTTACATGAATGTAATGGTAATAAATGAGGCACAAACCGGTGTTCGAAGTCGCACAGAACAGAAACATCACAGCAGAGAGGGAGCGACTACATTAAAAAAATACAACTCAGAAAACACAATGAGCATCAAACTTCCTGTCCACAGCTCTGACCAGAAAGGTCCTCACAGGTCCAACCATGTGGACGTGACCCGACATCAGAAACAAATCATTTCACCAAATTAAATAAATTCTAAAATCGACCCAAGAGACAGTAAAAAACCTGATGTCAGTCAAAGTGAGCAGAGACCAACACATGGCAGCAGCACGATGTGCCAACAAATCAATAAATAATCAACGTGAAGTCATCGCAAAAAATATGATTTTATGCTTCAAAGAATAATTCAGTGAAATAATGTACAAACACACACTACATGACCAGAGCAGAGGAAGTCTGACATGAGACACACTGACTGACAGACAGACAGCAGGACTGTGGACCTGTGAAGACCTCGACCTGCGCTGCCTCAGACACTGAACAGTAAAATCTCTCCATGGGTTCATAGTAAAGCGGCTGCAGCTACACTGCAGAAAGAAAAATCAGATGACGTCATCCTCGACGCCCAAACTTCCCTGTTTATTAAAATAACCTAAAATGAGTGTGTCTCTCTGGAAGGACATTCATCTCCTCAAACACAGGCTTCAAAATAAAAGCACATGAGGAGCATCTATGGACTCAACATGACGCTTCTGGGAATATTTGTTTTTTTGGATTTTAACGACTAGAAAACATATACTACATGGCCAAAAGTATGTGGACACCCCAACTTTACACACAGCTGTGTTAGCAACGTGTTGCTCTACTCTGTCCTGTGAAAACCACACTTCTCCCAAACATCCTGAGCAGGTCGTGGGAGACTTTTATGAATCCATGGTGGAACTCGTCTTCATGGAAGCAGCTCTGTGCACTTTCATTTTGAAACTCTATATATCTTTCTGAATTTTCTCACATCCTTCCATTTTTCCTATTAAATACTAGACAGTTTTACTATTTCAGGCATCTAAAGATTCGTCAAATTCATCATGTTGAGTGGCAGAAGTCTTGAATCACAGTCATATTAAACCTGTGGAGAGGGGTCATATGTAGATGTTGCATAATTTTAGGTGAACAGAAGCCAAAAAGGTTTGAACCACTGAACCATGTCTCTGCCTGCCGTCCGTTAGGATAAAAAAACAAAACAAGGAAAACTATTTTCTCACCAGTCCCTTGTTGTTGCAGTAAAAACTAAACCCGGTGAACTCTTTATGTTTTTATATAAAAACCTAACAGCTGCTCTGTGGGCTGAAAGCGGGGAGCTCGGTTTTCTGTTGCCGTCTCTAATCATTCATCTCTTCAGATCTGTCGGATCATCTCTCATTCACTCAGACTGCAGGATCGCGGGAACGTGGCGGCTCCCCGGCGCGGAGATAAGGCAAAACAAGAAGCACGGTGACGTCCCCGCCGTCCTCTCTCTGCTCTCAGGGCTCAAACCTGCCGCAGTCCAAGCTTCCTCTGATGTCTGAGCTGATCTCTGCACATCAGCTCCAGAGAAACAGACGGACGGACGTCTGAGCTGCTGGTACTTGGCAATTATGCTTAAACTAGAAAAAAGCAACTTTTTTGTTTGTTTTTATAAAAATGCTCAAAAACGTGTTTTACTGGACCGTCATCCTCAGCACCATTTGGATCTGTTAGAAAATTAGAGGAAATTCTTTAAAAAGAACAGAGTGGGTTCTTGTTCCGTGTCGAGCCTCAGGTCCGTCTCAGTGAAACTCCACAAACTCCTCCAGAGTTTTGGGGATCTGGTTGCGGTAGGTGATCTGGTGCTGCCGGACGGCTCGCGCTGCCAGGCACTTGAGGCTCATCTTCATCTGCGTCTTCAGCAGGATCTCCGACACGCCGGTGGTGCTCTTGTCTAGCGGCGTCTTCTTCTGCTTGTTGGTCATGTCCGTGTGGGCGCCGGCCTCCACCAGGTTGATGATGATGGCGTGCAGCGTCAGGAAGTCGCTGATGGGCCGGTTGTACTGGACGATGACGTGCAGCGGGGTGTTGCCTTCGTGGTCGACGGCGTTGACCTGCGCGCCGCAGTCCAGCAGCAGCTTGGTGACCTGCGCGCTGGGGAAGCTGCAGACGTCGTTGGTGTGGAAGTCGTCGACCGGCGTGCTGGAGCTGATGGCCAGGTGGAGCAGAGAGGAGCCTTCACGCGACCGCGGGTCCAGCTGGATCAGGTTGTAGATGTGCTTGTTGATGCGTGCGCGCTCCTCGTCGCTGCAGCTGGTCTTGGTAGCGATGCAGATGAGGTACAGAAAGGTAAAAACGTTAGACTCGTAATTATCCATGGCCTGGGGCAGCTCGGATTCGGTGGCCGTGTCCACTCGAGCCATGCTGCGCTGAATCTCCACCACGCTGCAGCGCAACACCTCCTCGACGGCCGAGGCCAACACCTGCTCCTTCAGGTGCACCATCTGGGAGAACACCTGGGCGAAGCGCAGCAGGTCCTTGTGTGTGTTCCGGTTTCCTTTCTGCCGCAGACGAAGCGCATGAAGCCACAGTTTGATGCACTGATCGAACTCCATGTTGTCAGCGTAGGCGGCACCGCGATAGATGATGGGGTGCGACACGTCGATGTTGTCCGAGCCCAGGATGCGCTCCCGGATCATCAGCCCCTCCATGTGCAGAGCGTCCCGGTCCACCCGGATGGCCTCCAGTTCTTGGGGTGCGCGGCACTCACAGCGCCCCCCGTAGGCCTCGATGGGCGGCAGCAGCTCCTTGGTGATGATGTTCCCTGGGTCACGGTACCGCTCCGTCATGGCCATGTGCAGGTAGTGGTACGTCTTCTGGATGTCGTAGTTCTCCCGGTCGTTGGCGAACGAGGCGCCCAGCAGCTCCAGGGCCTCGATGCGGCTGTGCGGGTCACAGTCGGCGTGCTCCAGCAGCAGCTCCACCACATCTGCTTTGCAGCTCTCTGCAGCGACCTTCAGCGGTGTCATGCCGTGTCCATTCACCACCATGGCCGCCTGACAGCGCACCAGCTCTTTCACGATCTCCAGATGACCCGCCTCCGCTGCAAAGTGCAGGGCGATGGCCCCGCAGTGGGCCTTGGCGTTGGGGTCCGCCCCCTGTTCCAGCAGGAACTTTACTACGTCCGTGTGGCCTTTATAGGCGGCGATCATCAGGCAGGTGTTGTTGTACTTGTTGGCGATGCTAATGTCGGCGTCGTGCTCCACCAGGTAGCGGACGATGTCCAGGCGCCCGTCGAAACAGGCGGCCCGCAGCGGGGTGGAGTTGGTGATGGTGGTGTGGTTAACGTTGGCACGGTGACTCACCAGCAGGCGCACCACCTCAAAGTGCCCCGCTCCAGCTGCACACCACAGCGCCGTGGCCCCGTCGATGACGTAGCTGTAGGACAGACAGGAGACAGACAGCAGGTCAGGACACGCTCAGCTGGGACCAGTTTCACTTCACACATTCAGGGTGTGGATCTCTGGACCAGAGGCTCTGATCTCACTGTGACCCCCTCTGTCTTGGTCTTGACCTCAAGACGTGAACTGCTCAAAGACAAAGTTATTTCATCTTTAACGACGGATAAAAACATAGTACCAGTGCAGTTGATCTGTCCTTAATATTACAGCGTCCTACAGGCTGAGGTGAAGTCCAACACTGTGTTCACACGCTGACCTCTGATCAGGAGGGATCAGACACATTCCTGCATGTCCATGTGAACAAGTGACACCAGACACACAAAGAAATCTTTCAGTGGAGAAGGAGCTGTACTATTGCCACATCACTCAGGGCACGACGTTTCACTTAAAAACTGGGTCAAAGCATCTGCCGTGACATCACTAAGTGGGTGTGGCCAGCAAGACAAACCAGCTCCAAGTGTGAGCCCACAGACAGCAGAGCCACAGCCGGTTTCTGTGATGAGTCTCATTTCATCTTCTGTTGTTTCCAATACTAGAGAAATGATAACCAAGTGTCAGCAGCTACACTCAACACTTCTCAACAGGTCACTTTTACAGAAATATAAAGGTTTTGTGATTGAAAAAAAAACTACACACAGAGTTTTACTGAGGGCTGTTTTTCATATTTAGTCTACTCACATTGACATACATAAGTACTACCTCAAACAGAACATGACACTGAAGGAGCGGCTCTCTGAAAACAGAACCTTCATGATTTACTTCTCCAATACAACCGTTCTGCTTTTCAGTGTTTTATAATAAGAGTAAGCTGAATATCTTTGGGTCCTGGACTGTAGTTCAGACCCAATAAGGATGTGAAGACATCTTTTGAGGCTTTAATCAACTGGGACAGATATTTTACTTCATAGAGTTACCAGCACCCTGAAGTCAGTGGCAGCCTCAGTTTAATCACAGAAAACATCTGTGTCTGAACATTGTTGTCTACAGTTTGAACTGAGGTGAATTTCCTGAATGTTATTTTATCATGAATAAGAATCATTCTCCTCTACTCTTCTGGACAGAGGCAGAACTCTCAAAGTCTGGATCAATAATGTCAAACTGTCTTCATGACTTCACACCACAGGTACATGAGAAAAGACCCTTTCAGCTGAACTGAACCTTTAACCCCGTGCCGGCTCTCACCCGTCGAAGCGGACTGTGCCGGTCTGTTCCGTGTCCACCCTGTAGTGGTCCAGGAGCAGCCGGACCACCTTGTCGTGTCCGTTCCGGGCCGCGATGATCAGCGGGGTGGACCTCTGTCCGGCCAGCTGGGTCACGTAGCCCAGCAGGTAGCGGGTCTCGGCCTCGGAGTGGTTGAGCAGCAGGGCGGCCAGGGTCAGGACTCGGCCCTCGCTGGCCGCCTTGTACACGTATCCGGCCAGAGACTCCATCTGAGCCCGGCAGGCAGCTACCGCCTCCGCCCTCCTCCCAGCCCACAGAGTCCGGTCCTCCGCGACCAGCCGCCGCCCATTAAAGAGTCGCAGCCGGCTCCGGGTCACACATGAGTGAAGCTGCTCCGTCGTGGCCGCAGGAGGAACCGTGTCGGTGTTCGTGAGTCCGGACGCCGAGAAGAGGCGTCAGCTGAGCGAGTTAGCCGGTTAGCCGCTGAGCTAACATTAGCTAGCAGGTAAACAAAGCGACTCTTTCGGCTCCAGGTTTGATTTAATTAGACTTCTAACTTGTTATTCACCGTAAAAAACATCTCCTGTGGGTTTTCTGTCTAAAAGCGTAAAAAGGGTTTTAAAAAATTCCAAAACAAACACGAGCACTTTTCGCTAGTTTGTCCGAATCATTAGTCGGAAGTTGCTGTTCAACGAGAAAATACGTCCGACCGGAACTTCGTCTCGCTGTTAAAGGTTCCGCCCTTCTCGCTTCCTCTTTTTTCCAAACAACTTTATTTCACCGGTTATTGAAGACAAAACGCCCCGAGTCCAATGACAAACAAACAAACAAACTAACTAACTAATAAAAGAATCTGGACACAGTACAAAATATAAAGATAATAGAATGTGATAATTATTTCTGACAGATACTCATTTGAAAACAGTGCAAAAATATCTATGTAGTATATTAAACATTTAATTAAAAAAACAACTTTTGATCTTTATTGTATCAAATGCTCAGAAATTGATATGGAGTTCATGAAAAGTGTGTGACCAGAGCTGTGGCTTCGAATCCGGCAGGAATGTTCACATGGAGGAAAATGAGACAACTTGGTTGATGGCAGCTGTTCTGGAGTAAAAGCCCTGACAGTTCTTCCACTACTGGGTTTGATCGACTCTGAATCCAAAAATGAAATAAACCTTCTTATAAAATCCAATTTCCTCACTGAATCCAGACTGTGTTTGTGATCTGGGAGATGACCCCCCCGGATCATGACATGCCGTGTGATGGTCATCCTGGCTAAATGTATTTACCTTAGAATAGTAAGTACTTTATATTGTGACCTGAGCTGGGATCAGTCGGACGTTGCAGACTGCGGCTTGTCTCTTCATTCTGCTCTCCTTGACCCAGTTTTTCTTACAGTCACATTAAAACATGTTGTACAGATTTTCATGATCTTCACAGTGAATCCCGGCCGGAGCATAAGCTTCTGCCTGTGTCCATCTGAAACCAGATTAATGCTGTCTACTAAAAATTGGTCGGAGGTTTATACAGATTACAGGCTTATCAGCTGGCAGGTCGACCTGCACAGAGGTGCTGCAGTGCTTGTTCTCTCAGTCCAACAGCAACAGTGAGGAAGCTTCTCGTTTTCCGCGTCAGAGGAAGGAAAAGTCGAGAGAACATCACCGAGGAGGACTTATTTGTGAAAGCTCATCAGGATAAATGTCGGAGGAGTTTTGGAGTCGACAGCATCAGGATTTTCATTAATTGGCTCCAGTTGACACTTGGACACACAGTTTGGTGTCAGACCTGATGTTAGAGCTGTTTCAACAGTCTTTTAGTGGAACTGACAGACTCTTACAGACAGAAGAGAGAGGGGATGCAGCCACTCGGCCGGAGGAGGCAGAACTCCGCTCTGCATGCAGCAGCTTTCATGTGCAGGTTGGTGAAATGGGTTTCTCATCTTTAGACCTTTAATCAAATATTCCAGTTGACTTTAATTAATCACACAACTCGCTCATGTTCCAGATTCCTGTTTCTGTTATAGCGCCCAAAAACAAAAGTTCCTCCTGATGAAAAAGTGTTCATTTATTCACTTTATTCAGGAGAGAAAATCTCTGTGCTGGATGTGTCCCAGCTCAGAGGCTGTAAACTGGTTGAACACGGCCGTACGATGATGAACCGCAGCTCCAGGGAAAAATATCAAAGATTTGAAGTTAGAGTCTATCACCGAAGTCTCTGGGATTCCTCCTCTGCAGAACATGATCATGACCGTCTGACATCACCAACGAGCCACACAGCTGACTCTTTGTCCTCAGAGCAGAGCTCAACATCTGTCCAGGAGTTTCACATCTGGCTCCTAACCTGAGTGTGTTTGAAGCTTTAACAAATGTTTTTCAGTCTTGTTTCTTTGTATTTCAGCTACATTTAGGTTTCTGTTCTGAGCCGCTGGCCTCAGACAGATCCCATCATGCATCGCGCTCCCCGTCCAGAGGAGTCCTGCTACATAACTAGCTGCTGCTTCAGTGAATCCGGAGCCAGCTCAGTTGAATAACGAGCTTTGTGTGTGAATCCATCTGTCAGTTGTTACGTGTTTGTGTGTTCTGCAGCCGGTCGGCCGGTTCTGCCGAGACGGAGGCGGCTCTGTCGACGCCTCGGTTCCACCTGCACCTCTGGCTCGGCTTCACCGTCCACAGCTGGATCCTGGATGTGGGCCGGCCTCTGTGCACGGTAACAGGATGATCACTTCCTGTTGTATTAATGAACTAAACTTTATTTGACGACACATTGCTGAAAGTCTGTTGGACAATAAAAACTGGTCTTGACTGGTGGAATGTTACAGGTGTGTTCATGGTGTCAAATGAAGGCTGGTGTTTATTAAAACTAGATTCTACTGTTAATTGATCTTTATTGTCTTTAAATATTTAAAAAGACATTGTATAAAGTCTGAGCAGCGTCATATAACCTCATATTTCATATTCAACATTCAACCAAACAACCAACTGTCATTCACTAAACTTCAGGCCTTTAACTTCCCACTGGCTTCAGAGAACAGATTTTTCTGCTACAGACAGAAGGTTCACAGTAAAATAATGCTGGCATAAATCATAAATGTTGTTTGAGTCAGACCTGAGTCTTTCTGAGGAGGAATCAAACATTGAATCTGTGTTTCCTGCAGCTCGTCCTGCCGGCAGGCCTGTCCCCTCTGAACCGGCCTGACGCTGCAGATTTCCTCCACCTGCTGTACAACCTCAGCTCACCGCTCGTCCTGCTCGCAGTAACTGACACACACCACGAGCCAGATCACACAGACACATCTTAGTGTCCTCCTTCACATCACAGTTGTCTCTTCTTCCAGATGCTCGAACGCAGCCCCAGGACGTTGCCCCGCCTCGCCGTCCACCTCGGTGTCATCGCCGTCGCCATGGGAACCAGCCTCCACCTGGTGGCCGACTCCATCGCCCGCAGGCTCCTGCTGATTGGCTACCAGCTGCACCTGTCAGTCAGAGAGAACCCGGTCATGAGGAAGCTCGAACCCTCGGCCCTGGTAGGTTGAACCTGTGACCACGCCCACGCTACTGAAGTGAGACGCTACATCACAGAGTGGAAAAAACACGTGGTCACCACTAGGTGGCAGCAGAGGCAGAATATCAGACTGGGTTGTGTTACATCAAGGTTTTTATCTTAATTATGACTTTTGAGTATCAACGTATTGGTTTAGTCAATTATCAAACATCATAACCAAAGAGAAAATAAAAGCACCATATTATTTATATATTATTATTATTTTTATATTCATATATAAAATGGATAATAAAAGCATACAGCATCTGAATAAATGTCTGACGTCATTCTCATGTGATAACGGATTGTTATCACTGTAATCACCATTAAAGTCAGGTTTGTATTTAGTCTTATATGTAGTGGATTATCATGTTTCCATCCACACGCAGTTGTTCACTCACGTTGTGATTCATTTACAATGATGATAACTTACAGCTTCTAATGTGCTTCTGATGCCGCTTCAGCCTTGTGGGAAAAACCTTTCAGAGTCTTTAAACTTTGTAAGAGCCATGAACGTTGTTTTGTTTGCAGGTCGACACCTTCGAGCTTCTGTTTTACTACGACGACACTCTGGGTCATCTGATGTGGTAAGAAGACCCCAAACTACTCTCACATCAGTAAAGACTAAAGGATGAGTTTCAGTCTGACTTCCTGTCTGTGGCTCTCAGCTCGGTTCCTCATGAAGACATACATCTTTAAAAACACTTCACAGATGAACATGATACAACAGCTGTTCACTGTAGTTTGGATTGATGTCTGACTTCCTGTAGCTTACATCATGTGCTCGTCCATCTGCTCCCGTCTGGTCTGTGGGCCGGAGGGGAGTGGGACACAGGGCGAGACAGTGACAGGAGAAGGCTCACAAAGACTTGAAGACTGATTTCCAGAGGAGACACAGGACACATGTGGGAGAGGGTTTATCACTGGACCGAATTCAGCCTGTGTGCACCTGGTCCCAGTCCCAGCTCGAGCATGTGGAGCACCACATGCACATGTGCTGGGACCATAGACTGTATAAAATATGGACGTAGTGTCCATGACGTCACCCATAGGTTTCTGAAGAGCAAAAATGAAGCAAATCGTA
>JBBMOC010000111.1:719495-800914 GCA_037975185.1 Centropyge bicolor | reverse complement strand
CAGGGAGTGCTCACAATCCGCCATTCGCAAATAATTATCTCCATTTGTGAAACACTTAAATGTGGTTTGGTCAATGGAAAATATACATATTAAAGTCCAACCTTCTGCCTGAGGGTCCCTGTTGGTGAGGAATAATAATGTGGTGACAAAGCAGGAAACGGACAGTCAAGCGTGTGTTCGAAGGAATCTGTGGAACTGTAACATGTTAGTGCCACCTAGAGGACCGAGAGTGTACATTTCCAGAGGGGGTGAAGCAGTGATATGACAGCTGCTTGTACTCATCAGCAAAGGAATGTGAGTGAATTAGCTTATTATTCTCTAATGTAACGAACAGCGCAAAGATGCATAGGAAACGACTGACTATCTCTGCAAATATATTATGTGACAATGGAGCCATGGGAATAGATGTTTTAAGAAAAGAGAAAAAAAAAAGAGACCCAGACTGAAGCAGCATCATTTGCAGTGTTTTGTTTCTCTTTGTGATCATTGAGCTCATTTAGCATGGTTTCACATCTCTTTGTGTTAGTTTCACATCTCTTCGTGCTGGTGTGGTGCATTTCTTTGAGGACCTCCAGTGTATCTCTGTGGTCATTCTGCATCACTTGGTCGTCAGTGCACGTCTTTTTGTCGTCACTTTGAATGTATTTGTAGTCATTTAATGCATCTTTAGGGTCATTTCGCGTCTCTTTTGTTGTTTTTAGTGTCTCTCTGTGGTTGTTTTTATTTCTCTTCTCTCATTTGGTGTCTCTCTCTTACAGCCTCTCTTTGTGGTTTCTGGGTCTGGGGCCCCTGGAGCTGTGCCCAGTAGGCCTGTTCTGTAATCCATCCATATCCTAGATCATATCCTCATTAGTGCAGTCATGGATCTACCAACATCCAGAGACAGACAAAACATCATTGTAAATAGTAACAACCTAAAATCCCTGGGGTAAATCATTCTCAGAAATGATTCCGTTCTGTGATGTGCTCTGTAATGGATGCTTATAGTGGAGATAAAGGCCGTTCGTCTAACAATGTGTTTCCTGCTTTGATTCCCCTGGAGACTCATTTGGATGGAGTGGATCATGCAGGGTGCATTTCTTTCCCCTCGCTCGCTTCACTGTGGTGTAATGAATTCAGATGCTGTTACGTTTGAACCAATGTTAACCATTGTAGACCGCTGTGCAGTGCACCTGCAGCCTCCGGTGCAGTGTAGGAAACTTTCTGCATTTTCACCTGCACTTTTCTGTTTCAGTGGAAGAAACCTTATAGATAACGCTCAGCTCTACTCTGAGGTAGGAGTGGTTTAGTTCTGGTTCAAAAACTTATTAGAGGGATCCTTGCCCCATCAGTGGTGCACTACAAGGATGTTGATGGCAGACAGACAGAGTACTTTATTAATCCCTTTGGGAAGTTCCCTCCGGGAAATTGACAAATTGATGTCAGCCATTGCCCATTGTAATGTCCATGCAGAATTGTGGGCCAGAGCAAGATTTCTTTATCTTATCTTTAAACATAATCTGCTGATTATATAATGACATTTTGACATTTCCTTCTTTGCCACCGTCAGGACAATTTCCATAAATTCTTCTGGGTAGATTTTTATTAAGTCTACAGTACCTTCTTCCCAGAGAATTAATCCATTCCAGTTGTATACTCCATGAAATATTCTCCAGCGCCAGCTGCGGGACAAATGAAAAAATAAAAAAGAATGGAAAAATAAAAGAATGGTATTTTGTCATATTGTGGGTTGTGATGAACACTGCAGCTTCTACAGTGGCTTTAGACTCAGAGAAGGACCATCCTATATAAGGATACCTCCATTACACTCTGGCTCTGATGAGTCCTCCCCAGTGACCTGAAAACAAAGCTGTCGTTAGCACTCTATCATGACTAAGTTGGACCGTGGAAGCCTCAGCACTTTGCTCACATGTCAGGGTATTTCAAGCTTCTTCTCACTGACAGCCTGCAAATCTCATTGTCTCCAGTTTCCCCACAGCATGCGGTGGGCGAGATGTAACTTCAGCTAATCTCTCCCTCCTGTTTGCATTCCAGGTTGCTTTTTTTCCATGTCAGAAAGTTCTAAATACCTCAAAAATGATTTGGATATAAGTTAGACAGCTCAACGCAATTCACTTTTGCTCTTCATTTGACATCAAACACATCTCTGTGACAACTGGAAATCCCCGTTTTCCATATCAAATGTAGATGGTGCGAGACGTATCACTCACTCACTTCCTCCTGTGAACAGCCTGAAAACAGGGTGATGTAACCACAGCCTGGCTTGGGAAATCTGAAAATCAGAGTGAGGAAATAAGTGAAATATCCCACCTACACTTACTTTTTCACTGCATTCATGTTGAGTGTGTGCTAACAAAACCACAGAATACTGTTCAGTTTGTCAGTGTGTTTGCATTAATGGGAAAAATCACTACACTGTACCTCCAAAATGGGATGCCTCTTCCAATTAGTAGGTTCAGCTTCCTCAGCCTCACCATTTGATTAGGTGTGTAAAACCGAGTGGATAGCCTTGGTGGGCATTCTCCACTGATAAACATTTAGTAGGAGGGAGGGTCATACTGAAGATCTCAGTGCATCTATCCTGGAAGGTAACTTGCAGAACAGGACTGCCAAGTGTGAAGTTCACACAGTAACACATACAAATTGTTTGTCCTCTTTTGCAGCACTTGCTAATGCAAGCAACATCAGCACAGGAAGATTTCATCAAGAGCTTCATGACATAGGTTGGCATGGCTGAAGAGCAGCACATGCACAATGGTAAACTGACTGGGTCTTTCTAAGATTTACTTCAAGCTACATTTTTTGTTTCTTTTTTTGTAGATCAAAGAATGAAGTAATGAAAGAGAATTACAATATAGAAATAACAAATGAAATCTGACTTCAATGGACCAGTCAAGTGAAGTGAGGGATTAAGGCGCTATACTGTTAAAAAGAAAATCCTTACAGATATCTGCCAAGGATGCTGTTAGTAACACTGGCATATCTGACCAGTAAAGCGTAAGTGAGTAGGACCACAGATTTTGGTAGCTAATGTAATGCCTGAAACATGATGAATATGACTTTTGTGAATGCCCACTAAGAGCCAAATTAACCATTAACAAAAATGCATATCATGGAAAAAATGTGTGGATGAGCAAATCTTATTTATATCTTTTGTAGTGTAATTTGTAAGATAATATCATTTCACACAGCTGTGTATGTGTGGCATTAGATTGTTGCTTGTTAGTCACTGAAATGATGCTAAAAATGTTTAATGTTTGTCTTATTATTACAGTGATAAGTTGCCTAACCTCTCTGTTCCTTGTTAATATAATCAATTCAGTGTATAGAGGAATAGAGACCATCAGACGTCCCCATCATGAGGTCACGTGTTGCGTCGCAGAGCTTCATTTTCTTCCCAGTCATCTGCTGCCCTCTGCTGGCACTATTCCTTCTGTACAACACAACAAGCCTCTGCTCCAAAAGAAATATCAGAGTCAATGGTGACACTGGAGCAAATGTCTCACCATAAAGCCTTTAAGAGCTATCTCTGCTGCAGGGAAATTACTTCAATCTATGAAAAAATTGTAATGATTTGGCATATTCTCATGGTGACTGTGACTTTCAGCTGCTCCTTCAGCAACAGATCAAGACTTCTACCCTGCAAGACAGAGCGCTACCGCAGGTCTTTCATACTCGCTGCAATCAGAATTTTTAATACCTCATTATAGGTGACTGATGGCTGCATTTCACTAATGGCTGCATTTCTGCTTCACTGTGCAATATGTAGGAATTATCCCCACTGTTTGTGCAATACCATAGCAATTTCTGTGCAATAGCAGTTATAGCAGCGATGCCAATTCTTTTTAATTTTGTATTTTTTTGACTTCATATCAAGAATTTTAGATGAATTGGTAATCTATTTTAAAGTCATATAGGCCTACTTAAAATAACTAGAGGACACTTACTGTTTAGTTGGATCAAGTCCCTCTTGGTGAGCCAGCTTATCATCCTTGAGAAAATAACCCGTCATATCTTCGCCGTCAGTAATTAATTTAGATGCTATACTAAGTTTATTTCGTCATGCCACTTTAGAAAAAAAGTAAAAAGCAGAAGTCCTTTAGTAGCTAGATGCATCAGTAGGGATGTATCTGATTGTAACCCGCATTTAGTTTTAATTGATTTTATTTTTGCGGGGCCACTTCCGGAGCACTCAAACTTCCTTTAAATGATGGATCACAGCGCTCATTTCGCCCTTTTGTCTCCGCTGTGGAAGGCATGTCGGTGCATCGGCGTCCCGGACTTTCACCTAAAGCTCCTAGCATCGTGTATTCACTCACGGTTGCAAAGTTTTGCAGACACGTTTTTAATTAATCGTTTAACTATACAATCTTCCCTGTGATCATTCACGGAAGTATCGTTTTCAGGAGAGTCGCGACTGCACCGTATCGAGTGCATGGAGGCTAAGCCTTAAGCGCATATCTCTCAGGTAAATGATTTTCATATCGCTCTTTACAGTTTTTCTCAGTGGCTTTGGTGCATTTCTCTGATCAGAATTAAAGTTCTCATAACTGTTAGTTCAATCTCCACAACATTTAGTCATTTGTGCACATCATAGTAGCAGTTTCTCATTCTTTCCAACAAATTGCAAATCCTTTGGACATGCATCAATTGCTTTCATACAATTCTCTGCTGCTTTATAACATTATCATTTGCTTATGTCATGTCAGTCAAAATGAAGTATACTAATGAAGCTGAATAGTCATTCCCTAAAACTAATAGTCTTCATCTCATTGCTTGAGTCATTACATACAAAAATGTTGAACTAGTTGTCAAAATCTGTCAAGCAAATTTGACACATTTCTTTATCATTTTATTCCTGAGGCAGGTTTCAATCTGGCAAAAGGTCGACAGTGTGGAAGGGATTGTACTGGACAGAGAGCAACCACAGATGTCCCAGGCCAACGAGGAGGGAATGTTACACTGTGTGCAGCCATCTCTGAAAATGGCGTCCTCACTCATCTCCCCCGTCTGGGTCCATACAACACACAACATCTGCTGACTGTGTTAGACTCTCTTTACAGGGACATAATCCCTGAGAATGACAGGGGTCTAACTGGAGACCATCTGAACACGTATGTTGTTGTTTGGGGTAATGTGCATTTTCACCACTCAGATCTGCTCAGACAGTGGTTTGCAGCATGTGCTTGAATGATTTGCAGTACTGTGTATGTTGTATGTTCAGTTCCAATATGTACTGCAGTATTGTTTACAGTTGTGCACAGCTCTACCCAAAGGGTGTTTCTCGTGTTTGTTGTAAATACATGTGTATTTTTCTTTTGCACAATGCTTTGAACAAATTAGAATTGCAAAGAGCTCACGCAGTAAAAATGAAACATATGTATTCAGTGTGTTGTTCTCAGTGACCTCACTAAATACAGTAATGTGTAACTTTACTGTAGTTTTCAAATGGCTGTGCAAACAGTGTATCGTGCTGTCTTGAGCATTTTCAGGTGGTGTCACCAAGATCTGACTTTTTGCATTTGAAAACACTTCCAGAGTAAACTGTCATAATGAAAACATGACTAAGCCATTTGACTGTCTTGTTCATGAACAATGGTGTCAGGACTTTTCATTTTGTTGACACTGACACTTTGATTGACATGAATACTTGCTTTTGAGGAATGAACAATCCATTTTGAGCAAGTGAGGCACTTTTGCAAGTTATCTACTCAGTTTTGCAGTTTGTACTAACTGTTTTGAGAAATGCACTAACTGCTGTGCAAATATTAATAGTGATGTGAGAAATGCACCAAAGCGACTGAGAAAAACTGTAAAGTACCTTGGCACACGTTTAGAGGAGGACTGGTAGGAGATACCCACCAATCTGGATCAACTTTCTTGCGCATTTATTTTCCAAAAACTTTTGTAAGACTGAAAATGGGATATGCTAATAATAACCAAATGTTTACTAGTAAAAACAGTTCTAAAGACATGTTTATAATGATTTATGATGTGGACATAATTTTAGTTTGTTCTTAGGTTATTGTTGCACTGTTGTTTACAAATATCAGTTTACAGTGATGTTACAGTTTTTTTTCCATTGGTTTGGCTCATTTCTTGAAACAGAAATTACATTCTCAAAACAACGTGGACAATCCTCCAAACTGCTTGGCAATTGTTCACAACAGAATGGCATTTCTCATTCATTTCTTCAAATTGCAAATGTCTTAGTACATGTCTCAATGTCTCAGTACATCTTTGCAAATGATTCAGCACAGGTAGCCTGCTGTTAGCACAGGTAGCCTGCTGTTAGCACAGGTAGCCTACTGTTAGCACAGGTAGCCTGCTGTTAGCACAGGTAGCCTACTGTTAGCACAGGTAGCCTGCTGTTAGCACAGGTAGCCTGCTGTTAGCACAATGTCCAAGTGAATAGATCTAGTTGATCTAAACTGACTGTCAGATTCTCAGTCTAATGGTCGTTCTTTCCAAAACATGTCAGCATCATTTCATCGTATAAGTCATCACATGCAAAATAGTCTGTTCAATTGTCAAAATGAGTAGAAGAACAGAATACCATGAACACCATATAGGAATCTCTGGGAACATTTGATAAACTGATTCCTTGGCAGTCAGGTGAAACTAGAACTTGATTAATGAAAGAGGAGTTTCACACACACACAGAAGCTCCTCATCTTCTTGGTCCACCTTTATTCGGATTTGATCCCTGACAGTGACAGAGGTCTCATAGGGCCTCACCTACCAAACTATGTCACTGTGTGGGTCAATGAATTTCCACCGTGGCTCATCAAGGCCTGGTTCACTGCTCATCCAAGGATGGTCGTGGTGTTCCTACCACTTCTTTCACTTTCTTTCTTTGGCATCCTTTTTTTCAGTTTTATACACAATTTTATTCTGTTAGCTAGACAAAAAAAAAAAACAAACTAGTACAGTAACCACAGTCAATGAAGGACTGGGCTCAGACATGAGGGATGTTTCAATGCTCCTCTGCCATAGTGACAAAACACATAAACATTTTGACCTGCAGTGCTGACACAACGCCAAAGGGACGATGCATTTTGGGGGCACTGACTATTTGTATGGCAAAGAAATTTAGTTTTGACACATGAGTGAACAGTTTTTGGAGAGATATGAGCTTTTTGCTGGTGAACCATGTTGTTGTGCTGAACCATCCAGGTTATTTTGGCAAGAGAACCAAGAGTGTTGAGAATGTCCGGTCTTATGAGCCAAAGCAATTGAGAAGGATCTTTGCATTTTGGGGGGCACTGACTAAATATATGGCAAAGGAACTTAGTTTTGACACATGAGTGAACAGTTTTGGGAGAGATATGGGCTTTTGCAAGTGAGCTATGGTGTTGTGCTGAACTATAAGACTGTTTTGCCAAATGATCTTAGAGTTTTGAGAATGTAATTTCTGTTTCAAGAAATGAGCCAAACCAATGGAAAAAAACTGTAATATGCTGGTATGAGGTATTGCACCTAGGGGGCACTGCTGATGCAGGAGAGGGGGAAGGAGAGAGGGGAGAAGGACAGACAGACAGACAGACAGACAGACAGAGTACTTTATTAATCCCTTTGGGAGGTTCCCTCCGGGAAATTGACATCTCCACCTATATGGCACTGTTTAGAATACAAAATATAAAGTAGAATATAAAAAGTAGAAAAAATAAAAAATCTAAGAATAGACACAATAAATTAGGCAGTAGAGATAACAGAAGTTTGAATATGTATACCTGAGTGTGTACAAGGTACAATAGCAGCAGTGGTAATGCTAATACTGTAGTGCATTATGGTAAATATAATCTAGTAATATGGTACTACAGTACTACAGTACTATAATGATAATAGGAGAGAGGAAAAAGGAAGGAACTGTTCTTGGCGCCGGAGCTCACCAAAAGTTAATGAGAAATTATTAAATAATTAAATATTAATTAAATATTTTTCTTTGAACATTTGAATATTCTGGGTCTTTATCTATTTTCTCTAAATTAATTTCTAAATACTTGAGTGGTGAATGGTTGTATTGGTTGTCTTTTTGTTGTCAACATTTCTTTTAATACACGTAATTCAAACTCCAGTATTGTCTCATTCGTCATCATTCACTTCACACATCATTCCATCATAGCTGCTGCTATTTGGGCCGCAGTCTACCGTCTAGCTTGTTACACGATGCATCAGACTTTAATGTGTAGGCCTAAAATACGAGTGCATCGTTCAGACAGCCTGCATTGGTAAGAAGCTCAACATGAATTAAAAAAAAAAATCAATGCAGCACTAACATATCAATACATCTCTTAACCATTCCTGCTTTAGTCACACAGGGGAGATCTGTCCTCTCCAGGGTTGAAGGTAGGTTTTCCTTCACGGAAGAATGGTAGCACAGAAAACCAGAAGCCGTTCCGCTGCTGTTGAGTTGCACTTTATTAACTAACTGCACTATAACACACATTTAAAATTCTCTACCTGCCCCGGTCACCATGTCAGTCTTATTTGTTTATTTATTTATTTTAAAGTAAGCCACATAGACTGGTCTCCCTATGTTTGTTTGGGGGTGGGGGGAAAGAAAAAAATTACTGTCTTAATAGCATGTCACATGTTGGTATGTGAGGAATAATATCTCTGAAGTGTAAGGGGAGATATTTAATTATTTACAACTTATTATAGCTGGGGGTGAAAATGTCCATTTTGAATTTTAATTACATTATTTGTATTGGATTTAAAGTTTTGAGTATCCCTTGGTTGATGATGGTGGATTTCATGATGGACACTGTGCAAGCTTAAGTGACCAGTTAATAAATATGACACAGTAATTAGAAAAACAACAATTGTTAAAAGGAATTCCAATGTTACTTTTAACATTGGGAGAATGATGTCCTAGCTATTATAAAATAAATATTAAGACACTTTTTTCTCCACTTTCCTTCAGACCTCTGCTGATGAATCTTCAGATCATATGAATTATGAAGATACTGACTATGTTCCAGACTTATGTGGCCATTCCTCAGATACAAGTGGCAGTTCCTCAAACACAAGTCTCTGTAGTCGGGAACTAAGAATTACCTTTTAGAAACCTCCTTTTAGAAAATAAATTAGAAACCCCTGTTCCCCAGAAAGTGTTAAAGGATGTGCCACTGGGGATCGCTTCAGCACACAGTGGGGAGATCATCAGTTCAGAGTCCAGTTCATCATTGAGTAGCAGCAGTCCAAATACTTCAGCGATAAGTTGCAGTCCCAGTTCAACAGCTCAATGAAAGTTGCACCATTGCCAAACATGGCAAAACAAAGCCAGTACTTCCCTTATTGTAAAAAGGCCATTTCTAAATTGGTGAGACACCTCGAGTCCACCCACAGCACAGAACCTGATGTTGCAATAGCTTTCAGTTTTAATAAAAGATCCCAAGAAATAAAGAGATTTGTTATGGTCTCTTAAGAAGCGAGGCAATTTTGACCTTAATCCTACTGTGGTGAGCTGTGGTGCTGGAGAAATGGTTGCTTGTAGAGGACCCACAACCACAAGACAACCTGATGACTACTGTCAATGCAAGTTTTGTCAAAGACTGTATGCAAGAGGTTATCTTTGGAGACATGTGAAAAACTGTCCTCAGAAGTCTGTTGAGCTCCTGCTGGGCGAAAATGGATCCAACCGGACTTACCAAAGCCTGATCAAGTTCATGAGACTGTTTGGAAGATTGCCTGTGAAATGAACCAGGATGACATTTCCTTCGTAGTAAGGAGTGATTCTTAGTCTTGGCGAGTCACTGTACAATGCTAGGAAACCACATGAGAGAAGGAATAATTACATACGGCAAAAAATGAGAGAGATAGCAAGGTAATTGATAGCAGCTAGAGCTATAACCCCTTTGAAGACAACAGAAGACCTTGTTATGCCCAATAACTTTCCCCATGTGATACAAACAGTCAGAGCTGTTGCTGGTTACGAGTTGGAAAGCAACTCATATAAAATACAGCGAGTGTGCACAGTGCATGAAGGACGTGGAGGAAAACCCCAACAGTATAACCTTCAGAAATCTTGCTAAAGTTACTTTACAAAAGAATGTCCCACACGGCGCTTCCTTCTTTTACCAAATCAAAGTTTAATAAACCATCTACCTTACCATTCACAGAGGATGTTCAGCTTTTGCATCCGTACCTGGAGAAGAAATCAGCTGATGAAAAAAATGACACTTGATTCTTTTGAAAAATGAGACCAGACTGAGCTCTATGAGGACATACAGTGGCTTGCAAAAGTATTCATCCCCCTTGAACTGTTCCACATTTTGTCACGATACGAGCACAAACATAAATATATTTTATTGCAATTTTATGTGAAAGACCAACACAAAGTGACACACAATTGTGAGTTGCAAAGAAAATTATACATGATTTTTTTTTTTAAATAAAAAACTGAAAAGTGCAGTGTGCAAAAGTATTCACCCCCCTGAGTCAAGACTGTGTGGAACTGCCTTTTGCTGCAATTTCAGCTGCAAGTCTTTTGGGGTATGTCTCTACCACCTTTGCTCATCTAGAGACTGAAATTTTGGCCCATTCTTCTTTGCAAAACAGCTCAAGCTTAGTCAGATTGGATGGAGAGTGGTTGCGAACGGCAGTTTTCAGATCTTGCCACAGATTCTTAATTGGATTTAGGTCTGGACTTTGACTGGGCCATTCTAACACATGAATATGTTTTGTATTAAATCATTCCACTGTAGCCCTGGCTTTATGTTTAGGGTCGCTGTCCTGCTGGAAGGTGAACCTCCTCTGTATTTAGCTCCATCCATCTTCCCATCAACTCTGACCATGTTCCCTGTCCCTGCTGAAGAGAAGCACCCCCAGAGCACGATGCTGCCACCACCACCTTGACAGTGGGGACGGTGTGTTCAGAGTGATGTGCAGTGTTCGTTTTCTGCCACACATAGCGTTTTGCATTCAGGCCAAAAAGTTCAATTATGGTCTCATCTGAGCAGAGCACCTTCTTCCACATGTTTGCTGTGTCCCACGTGGCTTCTGGTGAACTTCTTATGGTTTTCTTTTAACAAAGACTTTCTACCTGCCACTCTTCCATCAAGGCCAGATTTGTGCAGAGCATGCCCAATAGCTGTCTTGTGGACAGATTCCCCCAGCTGAGCTGTGGATCCCTGCAGTTGGTCCAGAGTCACCATGGGCCTCTTGGCTGCATCTCTGACCAGTGCTCTCCTTGTTTGGCCTGTAAGTTTAGGTGGACAGCTGTGTCTTGGTAGGTTTGCAGTTGTGCCATACTCTTTCCATTTCCGGATGATGGACTGAACAGTGCTCCGTGAGATGTTCAAAGCTTGGAAAATCTTTTTACAGCCTAACCCTGCTTTAAACTTCTCCACAACTTTATCCCTGACCAGTCTGGTGTGTTCCTTGGACTTCATGATGCTGTTTGCTCCCCAATAGTCTCTTAACGAACCTCTGCGGCGTCACAGAACAGCTGTATTTGAACTCAGACTAGAATACACACAGGTGGACTCTATTTAGTCATTAGGTCAACATTCAATCATTCAGCAATCTTCAGGCAAATTCTGAAGGCAATTGGTTGCACTCAGAGAAAAGGGGGCTGAATACTTTTGCACACTGCAGTTTTCAGTTTTTTACTTTTTAAAAAATATTTAAAATCATGTATAATTTTCTTTGCACCTCACAATTGTGTGTCACTTTGTGTTGGTCTTTCACATAAAATTCCAATAAAATATATTTATGTTTGCGGTCGTAACGTGACAAAATGTGGAAAAGTTCAAGGGGGATGAATACTTTTGCAAGCCACTGTAATCTCTGTAAGAAATGTTTTTTGAAACAGAGAATGCCATTGATTTAACAGACTGATGAACCAAGCAGTGTTTAATGTCTGATGTCTGAAACGGGCTATAAAACCTCTCTCACAATATGGGTGATTTTGTGTACACTGAGTCATAACACAGTATGTTACAACATCGCCTGGTGTGCACAACAGTATCCTCCTTAGACAAGTGCTTTGAGTGTGTGGGACCTGTATCCTCCTTGAAGTGGCTTGGCTAAAAATGCAAAGGTGAGATATTTAATGAACTGATGTACAGGAACTAAGTAGATGCATGTGTTGAGTTTTAATGTACAGTCGTAAACAAAATTTACATACACTTGTTAAGATCTTGTTAAGTGTCATGCTCTTTTGAAGTTGTTGCTGTTTTATTTATCCTAGATTGCTGCAGTATTCTCATAGGACAACAGCTTAACACAGTGTGACCCATAATGTTGAAATGAATTCATATTCAAAATCTGTCACAGTTTGTTCACAGGTCTAGCATAAATCCTGTTTTATATAATCTGCAAATTATAATCTTCCAAACCTTTCACAGGTGAGAATCCCCTTACTGTTTCTTGAACCTTTACACTGTCTACAGTGTCCTTCACCACATGTAATAAATACCTTTCTCACCATTTCAGGAGCAACAGTCCTTTAATAGAAGCCAATATCAGATGATGAACAACAACCTTTCCGATGAGGAATAGATACAAGAAACAACAGATGAAGATCAAGGCGAAGATCTAGAAGCAAGCATGCCCTTTATGTCTCATCAGTTGAAAGCCCAACAGCCAGCAATACCCAGTGCTAGAACATCAAATGTGGGAGACACAGGTATCCCCTTTTTACCTAGTACATCAAAATGTTGGCCACCTCTTGAGGATCACTTGAGTGCCAGTGCGGCTGAAACATCAGATTCAGCAAATGCTATCAAATACTCATCAAATGATAAGCCAGAGGATGAAGAAGAGCTTCAGAAACAAGAATCAATGCATGTGACTATGAGCTCTAAAAATTACAGTTATGTTTGTGGCAAGCCACAAAGCAAAATTTCACGCCACTTGAAAACACATTAGACACATGCCGAAATTGTGCATTTGTTCTCCCTCCCAGAGCACTCCAAAGAGCGCAAAATTTTATTAGAAAAAATTAGAAATAAGGGAAATTTTAAGCATAACTCTGCAGTTTTCCAAGATGGGACAGGACCACTGAAAGTGAAAAGAAAATGGAATTGCAAAGGGAGATGTAACCCAGCTGTTTTACGTACTATTGCGAGATTTCATGATGAGACTACGTACCGCGAGGTCTTGTACGTATGCGACACAAATATGGCTACACCCAGTCGCCCAGAGGGTGTGGAAATCAGGTAACCGAGCTGCTGCAGATGCCTCCGACGCTGCTACCAATTGTGTTGTAAAACTGATTTGCTGGGTGATCCATATTGATTGAACGGAACCGGCCAGGTCCCCAGGAATTGATGGCGAGCTACAGCCTTGAGCCTGGAAGAGCCCAAAGAAGAGAAGAAGTGTCTCCATTAGAGCGGTAGGAGGCGCTGCAGCTACTCTCTCCACTCACACACCTCAGGACTGTGGATTCTGTGTCCGTGAGGTGTGGTTCCACACCATGGACTCCTAATCAGACGAACTGTTCTGACCATACCTACTTCATATACTGAACTGTTTATAAGAATAATTTGGCCAACAACTGTGCACCATGTATATATTGTAAATAATTGTTTCCTTTTGTCTTTTTTCACTGTAAAAAAAACTAAACAAAAACACCATGGTTAAGCATCATAACGCTGTGTTCTGTTTCAAGCACACCATTTCCTCTGAGCCAAACCAAAAATCTTCTGATCTAGCCCACAAAACTGTTGTTGTATCATCATCATATTCAAAATATCTAACTTGCAGCATAATATTTGCTACAGAGATGTTTGATGGTGCACCAAAGATTGCATCTGACAACCATCCACAAAGAGCTGTTGGAGCAAGAGGGATGTTGCCTCAGATTGCTCTGAATTTTGTTGCATCTCTTGTTCTGTTCAGAAAGGTGCTGAGTGACTCCAAATTTTTATCAGACATGCTCCAGTCTAAAACAGTAGACTATGCCAAGGCTGTTGAACTGATTTGAGTTAGTGAGTGAGTGGATCTTTTGGATCACCGCAATTTATCCTCCTCTATCCACTTTTTGTCGTGAGGCTGTTAGTGGCACACACAGCTGGCTAGCTTACTAGCTAGTAGCCTCGCAGCTCGTCAAACCACTTCAGTCAGTCAGGCTGTGTTTTGTGATGAAAAGCTCACTGTGTCTGGTTTGGAGCTGTAAGTAGATTAACTCTTCATAAATAAACTGCGCATGCGAGTCACTAACTAATAATATTACAGTGTAGTTCAACTTGCATGAAGCAGTTTTGTTCCATCTTAAATCAGTTGTGGACAATTCATTGCAAGGCAGCAAGTAATGTTAGAGAGTATACTTTATATACCTCTTGCCATTTCTTTATCTATTAATTAATTATAATTTTTTTTTTCTGCTTCCAGTGCTTGAAATAGAATATGTTGCTGTCTCCTCTCCACCCCTCACAAGCACTCAACATCCTCCAACGTCAAGTTCCGAAATGCACTTCAAACTCTTCTTTGGCTCCACTCACACTGCCTAGCAGGTCATAGCATGCAGACTTCCGGGTCAGGTGGGACAGGATGCCAGCAGCAATTCAAAAAGCAGTGGAGAATCAAACATGGCCATCACCAGGGGACAGAAAAGAGATGGTGAAGACAGTGGTGGACAAAATGTTAGAGCATGATCTCAACCCAACCAGAGCAATATGTCACAGCATTGCTCAGGACATTGTAAGAGACTGTCCGAAAAGTTTTGCCGATGTAAGAAAAAAAGACGTTTTTGGAGATGGATGTCACTCTCTTCAGCAAAATAAAATGAGAGTGGAATATAAAAACAGAAAATACTCTTGCACGGTGATGCAGAGAGAGAAGGCAGAAAAAAATGAAAGTTGATGACTTGGCTTATTGTTTACAGGTGCTTCTTGGGCATTAACCCTGAGACAGGATCAAAATCAGTGAAACGCTGCGGTATCACCCCATGTGAGCACTTTCTTGAGGAAACCTGTGGACTTTGAATGCATGTCGGTGTAGACATGTTGGTATTCTGGACTTGGTTTATGAGACAGTCATGCAATCCATGAAGTGTTGTGCTTTGCTGCTGCACAAAAAGTTAAAATAAAATAAAAAGTTAAATTAACTATTGTCTTTGTTTTCTTTTAGTTTTTATTAAGCAGATCCAGAGCATGTTTGTGAAGGTGTGTTAAAATTACAGTTGAAAAGTCAAATTTACAATATTTTATAGTATTATTTAAAGTGTAAATTTACAGTAAGTTACGGGCTACTGAGTTGCACTACTTTCACAGTAAAGGGTAAAAATACAGGAAATTACTGTAATTTATCCACAGTAAAATAGAGTAGAAATGACTAAAAATAAAGTTATGAACTTAAAACACGTGCTGCAAAAAAACGTTCCAAGTCAAGTTCATATCTATCATCAATCTATCTAAGGGTGACAGGTAGAGGCCTGAAACTGTCTGTGTGTGTCTCTGAGGGCACTCTGATGTGATCCAGACCAAGTCCAACGTCACTTTTAACAAAGAAAAAAATGGCTGCTAGGTGGTGCTATTGTACTGTAGGCATTGGGTCAGTTAGTATGAAACAAGATGAGAAGAGAGATGTCATTGTCAGATTTGTGTGATGTTCCTAGGCCACAATATGAACTTAAAATGATTCAGGTTAGAAAAAGAAAGTCATGGCTATTTGAGGGTGAAAATGTGCCTTAAGTAGGGTTAAGTGAAGTGAAGGTTAGGTATGATAACCATGATGGGAAAGGGGTTAGGTGAAAGGTATACACTGTAAGAAAATTACCTTAAAATTTACAGTAACTAACTGGCAACAATTAGCCAGCAAATTACTGTGAATACATTTTACAGTATAAGTACCATACAAATTTGCAGCATTTTATGTATTCACTGTAAAATAAAACACAATTAAACACTGTGATTTCAGTTGTATTTAAGGTATTGATTGTTTAACTGTAGAAGAAATATCAATTAAATACTGTGATTTCAATAACATCTACAGTGCTGGTTTATTTACTGCACAAATAAAAACAGTTAAGCACTGTTTTTATGGTTACGACATGGCAGTACACAGTTTCTCACTGTGATTTACTATTAGCCATAATTACTAGAATCACCTATATTCTAAAATATTAACAGCAGAAAACAAGAAAAACATTTGTTAACACAAATATTTATTGAAGACATTTGGTGAACAGGAATATGATAAAAGAGGTTCTAAACTTACAAACCAAGTACCACTATGCACCAAACAAAATTTCCAAGTACCACTTCAGATACCAACAATATAAACAAAAAAATCAAAAACAAAAATGCTAGTCTGGCTCACAAGTTCAAAATATTAACCGACAAGCTTCAAAAGCAATGCAACAGCACACTTTAAAAACTGTAAAATGCAACATTTCAAACAGAAATGATGGGAAACTTCTTAGAGAGAGAAATCCTCTCATTCCTCTGTCTCTTGACATAAAGGTCTATGGCCTGTTACGCCCTGACCTTGGAGACCCAGAATCCCAGTTGGGGCCCTGACATTAAAGAAGAAAACACATTAACAATTACAATTACTTTGTACTGCACCATATACGTGAGATGGGTCCATATACCATATACACTATATACGTGAGGAGGGTCTAAGATGGTGATGTCAGAGTTATGTCAAGGTACGTATGAAAGTACCTTGACTTACAAAAGGCAAAGCTCTCATTCTACCGGTCAATCTTTGTTCCTCCCCTCACCTATGGGTCATGAAAACTGAGTAGTGACTGAAAGAATGAAATCGTGAGAACAAACAGCCGAAATGGTTTTTCTCATGAGAGTGGCTAGCACCTCCGTTAGGGATAGGGTGAGGAGTTCAGTGATCTGCGAGGAACTCAGAGTAGAACCGCTGCTTCTTTGCATCAGGAGGAGCCAGTTGAGGAGTTTTGGGCATCTGGTAAGGATGCCCCCTGGGCGCCTCCCTAGGTGTTTTAGGCATGTCCAGCTGGGAGAAGACCCAGGACTAGGTGGCGGATTGCATTTCCATATTAACCTGGGAGCGCCTCGGGATCGCCAAGTCAGAGCTGGTCAATGAGGCCAGAGAAAGAGAAGTTTGGGGGGCCCTGCAACCCGATCCTGGATAAGTGGATGAGGATGAGTGTATCTTTAACTGATGTCATGGTAAAATCAGAGAACCAAAGCTCTCTGCCACTTGGACCAGAATTCTTCTAAGTTTTCCAGCAAGGATTTAGTTGTTCAAAAAATCCACTTGTTAAGATGTGAAGAAATAATCAGCAGAAGTCAGAGGTTTGAGCAGAAAAACAGTCTCTATGCACCCTAAGATACACAGAAAGTATTCTGATCTAAGCTAGCTTGTGCATCTTCTTATATACTCTTTCTTTTCCACGCCTATTGTCCATCCCCAACATTTCATAGGTCATAACATTTCACACCATTATGTCACCATTTCAGTCGATTGGATCAATTTTCAATAATTCATTTGTCATATCACATTACACCATTAGATCCACCCTGGAGTCACTAGCCCCCTCCGTCCTGGGACAACAGATGCACGTTTTGTTACACCATTATATCACGTGAGTTTTGGGAGCTGTTAATTAAAATGTTTTATGGGTTTTGGTTGTCCGTAGGTACCTTTTCTTCAATTATGCTTAGCTAAATTCCCGCAGAGGCATCTCCTTTCTGAGTTTCGCCAAGTGTTTTCACCATTAGGTTCTTTCCAAAACCAAATGCATATTTTTTTTTACTAAGTTCTACTAATGTTAGACACCATTATTTTCCTACAGTCTCTTCATATAATTTTTTAAAAATAATAAGAATTGTATTAAATGCACTGTAGTACAAGCTGATTTTCTTTTGCATATAGGGCACACAGTTTTACACATCTAAATGCATGCAAGAATGAATACATGTCTTTAAACCTTATCACTAAGTCACACATCTAACTTATCTTTTAATCCAAAGATAGGCCTACATCTTAAATCACAACACAATCATGTTTCAGTCATATTGATTTGACTCTTAAGATGAATATATGTCTTAAATCACAACTCTCCTATATGTAAGCCAGTATGTGTAAGCTGTTCTTCATTGCACATGCCTGTGGAAATGTTAAACATGGTAATGTTGATTTAAACAATAAACAATGATAAAATAAAGCATAAGCTAAACACCTCATATCAGGAGTAACTAGCATGGTACTAGGAACAGAACCTCTTTCCCAGGAGTGTGCAATCTTCTTTAACTCTATTGATAACATGTCTGCAATGAGAACAAGAAACATAAGAGATAACTATATGTGAGTTATACATGCATAGATATATAGCGTGTTTTATCCTTCTTCAGTGCGTATATTTTTTATAAAAAAAAGTTATACTACACCATCATATACCCTATTTAAAAAAAATATTTTTGTCCACTTTATGAAAATAAAAAGTGGACAAAAATATTAACATATAATATTTTTATTGCGTTTTGGAAGAGGACAGGATGATTGTGAGCTTTTTTTTTTTTTTTTTTTTTTTTACTGGCATTGCAAAAAAACTAAAAATCAGTGTTGCTACTGATCATTGAAATATCCTAGCCTGTAATAATGCCCCCAAGAAAATTCCACCTAAAAATTGAAATATTTTTAATATTTCAAATGCTGTGTGTAATTTTTAGAAAAATGTATGATGCCATCATAAACACTGGCATTTAAGGGGTTAAAATTCTGAACATAATTGAATATTTGGTAGTTATGATTAGGTCTGGAGTTGATTCAAAGACTTATGAAAAAAAAAATCCGAACAATTTTTTAACATACAATATTTTTATGGCGTTTTGGAAGACACTTTTGTCCCTTAACAGGAAGAGTGTGACTATCTTTGCTACACAGTGTAGGAAAGTGGAATATAGGGTTTGTCGTAGAAATTCCAAAATAAGTCAAAAAATACATACCTTTGCCAAATGTCATGTTATCTTGACAAGCAAGATGTGTGTTAGAAAAAAAAAATCTTATTTCAAGAGAATATGTCTAACAAAATCTTATAAGAAAGTACAGCTAAAATTAAGCAAGTATTGCTGGTAACAAGCCACAACAGTGGATTTGAATGAAGTCCCAACAGAAGAACAAGATTATTTTACTTATTTTAAGATTAAGCTCAGTTACACAATTTCTCAGTTTAAGAAATCACACAAATAAGTTGAATCCATCTGCTTTATTTACCATACAAACAAAAATCTTTACAACACCCATACAACACGATAAATGTCTCTTTTTGTGCAAACCACAAATAGTCCATGAGTACATTATTTGAAAATATACTTCAAGGCTGCCCATTAATACAGATGTGAATGACAGCACCGTGTACTTTTTATGATGAACTGGGTGAGGCTTTGTACAGTCCAATAACATCACCCAAGTAATACTTTGCAGTGACATATGTCATGTCCTAGTGGGTAAAACTGTAAAATGGATTGAAGTCTACGAGGTTATCAGCAGATATAAGTTCTGTTGCTTGTGCCAGATTTGGAATCTCAATTTTGTAAGTCATGTAATCATCATAGCAAATAGTGTTGTGCGGTTGGAATTCAAAAGAATACAGTGATGAATTTATTACATAGATATTTTTCACAAGTCCAAATTCTGGTAAATCATTAGAACTGACAGCACTAAGAATTAATGACTTCTCTCGTATGTATTTATTGCCATTTAGATTTACCCATTTAACAGATACTGCATGGTTAATGTCATCGTTTCCAAGGAATGCCCTCATCTTTTCTTTCAAGTAAGACATGTTGCTTACTTCTGATGTTGGTCCCAAAGTACACTCATTAGAAAAAATTGGGTGTTATACATTATGACAACATTCATACATTTGATTATGCCTTATTAACGACTTGCAGACATTTTTAAAATTAATTTTTGAAGCCCATTGTTTGAAAAAGCAGTGTTTTGATTCAAACCTCATACACATGTGATGAACCATTGGTCCCAGTAGTCTAATTTGGGATGGACTATGAATCAAATAATGTTGTTTTGGTGTTATATTGTTGTCTGGAAAACTCGTCTTCACATGTTTTAAATGCTGTTCTATTAGAGTTTTCAAATTGTTAATTGTCTGTACACCAATTACAGGGGCAAACAATATTTGAACAATCTCTATGAGTTCAAGAATAAGTGTATGGTATTCAGTGCCTTTAACTCTGTCAATGAGAAATGGCAGAATCTTAAGTAGAACAATCATTTGCCCGAGGACTGCTTCAACTTGTTATCACCGGAAGCCAATGTGCTGTACGCAATGGGGCTTGGTTTATCTCTGACATCAAGTGGAGAGTACGGGAATCCAGCTAATGCAGAATTGAAGACATCTAAGTCTAGATGTCCCAAAAGAATTAACTGTTTCTAATGGAGCAATCCCTTCAAGAATTATATGCATCACATCTTGTGGTGTTTGTTTGGTCAAGTTAAAGGCAGGGAAGTCTACCAGTTTGCTTCTTCTATTTATACCATATGTTGTTTTTAAGCTGTTTTTGAGATACTCTGTACTAGCCTTTTCGATGTCTCTACATTGTCAGACATGTCTCTCTATTGTTCTTTCCTCAAAGTTCTCCTCATCAAAATTGATTTGCATGTTCTCAAATGAACATTCACAATGCCGACATTTACTATAGGCAAAACCAACACCCTCTTTGAATCCACAAAGCTCGTGCTGAGCCAAAGTGTCTCCACATATTGAAACTAATGCTCCAAATATTTCACGTTCACCACCCCTGGTATGAATATTAACCCCATCATATAGCATTGCTAAGTCCTCATGCAACCTTTCTAAGATTCCATCAACACCACTTTCAGAGAGCTCACGAATTGCAGCTAGTTTAGATCGATATTTAGGATTAATTTCCCAAAGATTCCCAAAGTATAATAAAACATCAGCAACTTATTTTTGGAGGCATGAGATCCAAGTGGATTGCAAATTTCAATTTCATCAGACTAAAGGATTAGCTGTAAAGCAGATGGCCGAACAGAAAACAAAGGGTGTGACTTCATAAGTTCTCCATCTGTGATGTCATATAAATACGCACCGCTGTATTTATGTGGCTCATCATTGCCAAAACTTTGGGATGGGACAACATCTGTTCCAAACTTTTAATGAGTGGTATATAGTGAAAACATTTCGGCACTGTGGCAAGGACTCTCTTTCTCCCTTTTTTCACCATGCATGCTTTATACCCTACAGAAACCTCTTCTGGCTCCACAAATTTGAAACTTTCCTTAATTATGTTGTCCTGTTTGTATGTTGTTGAAACAGAGGCAAATGGATCTTCAATCTGGTCAAATACTGCCATG
Source organism: Centropyge bicolor (assembly GCA_037975185.1). Taxonomy (NCBI): domain Eukaryota; kingdom Metazoa; phylum Chordata; class Actinopteri; family Pomacanthidae; genus Centropyge; species Centropyge bicolor. The sequence continues at coordinate 779,647 of JBBMOC010000111.1, read as the reverse complement.
ACTTCTTTTTCAAGTTCACCTCCTTGTTGCTGTTGCTGAAAGACATTTTGTAGACGACTTCTCAGATTTGTCACCAGCAGAGCTTGCTACTGCTGCATTGCTGCCAAGGCATCATTCACACCACTCTGAGAAAAAAAGGCAATGAAAGCGAATTACACCAAATTAGATCACAGAAAAAAATATGAAGTTTGTAGTGTGCTTTCTATAGGGCTGGGCAATGGGCCTACTTTTTACAAAGATTAATAAAAAATGATAAACTGTCAAGGAACCTTATTTAACATCTTTTAGTGATGCGCTTATCTAAATTGTTGCTGAGCATGTAAATGTAAGCATAATTACATAACAATGGTAACATCAATGATAAATGTCAGGTGTATCACTAAATAGGAAACCAAGTGAAGAGAGAACATGCAATAAGAAACAAGGAATATGAGGGTTACATGTCACATTTATGTTCATGCAGACTCCCAAACAGAAACAAAATGTAAGAAAAAAAGCTGAATCTGCAACACTGACAAATTGCAGATATCACATCTATTCTATTGTTGAATTCAAGAAAATAAATAAAGACAGCAATGTGACAAAATAATGATCTGAAATCAATACAAACCTGCGAAAGATGGTGTTTTTCTCTTGCAGTTAACATAATGGCAGTTGCTTGTCTGGTCAGAACATTGTGGCAGGAGTTATCCTGAAAATGCATGGATAAATGAAAACACATTAGTGGAAATACTGCATATCACTGTATTAGGGAAAGTGAACGGCAGACTTACCCCAGATTGGTTAGAAAGGGAAGGGGCCCTTTGCAGGTTCATTTGGACAGGCCGCTGGAATGTTCTGTGGATTTGCTGTAATCTGGGACAATGAAGGGTGTCTTGGTGATGTATGGAGTCCATGGTCAAATCCAGTAAACAATGTAACATCATGAAAAGAACCAAAATGTTCTGCATCAACATCTTCCTGATGGTGTTGTACAGTGTTATCCTCCACCACTGTATCTTCCACTGGCTGCACTATCATCTCCACTGTGTCATCCCTCATTGGTTGGTCTCTGTTCTCTGCTGTTGCATTCTCTTTTGGCTGGCCTCTGTTTTCAAGCATTGCAGCTATTGGCCTGTATTCCCACATGTTGCTGGTGCTTCTGTCTGCCACTGACATGGGTTCCCTTCTTGAGGAACTGCAACAAAGATAAGTTAATTTATTGTTAGATGAGAGTCTTTTAAAAATTATTTTCATACTGCAGAATTTTTTTTAAATAGAATATCAAACAAAACCTGTTTCCATTTTATGTGGTAAGATCAACATTTGCAAATCAACCAAATCCCTATACTCTAACCTAGCGTCTTTATTTCATTGGACTGGATATAGAGATTCAAATGAGAAATTACTCTTTATGCCTTTTTATTACAATTACAGTGGCATGCTAATGTTTTATTAATGCAAAATATATTAATCACATTGGATTTGGACCTTGATACTGTATGGCAGTCTTGCAATTTTACATCGAGTCAGTGCACCAGTCACAAAAGCTTGCGCACCTACCGCATTGCATTAAAATGCTGTAATTCTCACATGCAGAAAAACTACAAATGCGCATTGTCTTTTGTGTTTAACTGTAACTAATTTCTAGTTTTGCTTTATGGTTTTAGACAAGTGAAATAAATCAATCAGTTTTGTTGTCTGAAAAATTAGCTGTTGTAGCATTTAAAACTCTCTGTATTTTATCAGTTTAGAAAAGTCTGGACCTTTATTAAAACTTTATACTTTTGTTTTTTTTACCTAATAAATATTTTGTTGTACTGAAAGTAGTGGTTCTTATACTTTTCAAGTAACGGTTGACAAATATATATTTTAATTTCAGGTCTCAGATTGACTTTATTCTTGTTTCATTAAACAAATAATGCCATATAAATATAGTCTGTTATGAGAAAATTATGTTGTAGATAATGGTTGTTATGTGACATATCTCTTTTTGTATTTCTCATCGAACTATAGTGTAAGAATGAAGCATCTGTTTTGATGTAGGCATAGACAGTATTGTGGTGGATTAGGATGATTTAATAAAACCTTTTTTTTTCTGAAAATAACTGGATTTCAGGAAACAATATTTTTCAAATCAACATAAATAAACCACTCATATATATTATTCATGAATAAATAATTACTCGTTTTAAATATTAAAAAATAAAAGTTATCTGACATATTTATTAGAGAAATCCTTAGTTGAAGCCTTACCCTCTCGATGTTGAAGTCCTTGTCCCTCGAGATCTGATGTTGGTCCATGGTCAAGGTGTTCAGAGTGTCTTCTATGAGTGTGGTACCACAGTGAGTTGTAAACTCTATACTCTTTGTCACAGCCATCAATTCCACAGACTACATGGAAATTGGGACTATTGCTATGTGCAGAATTAATGTGACTCAGTAAAGATTTTAGGGTCAGAGCCACAAAAACAAAGCAGATAACGCAGCGCCAAATCATTTTTGTGTCTGATTTTTGTGCCCTGTTGAAACCGCTCATGAACCGCCTTTTTCCCATGAACCTCGTCGTTCACCTGAACCCAGAATGAATGGTTTAGTCCATAAGGGGCTGCGTAAAAATACTATTCAGAATTTACTAACTTATAACAGCAGCGATACATGATTATCTGTACACTCAAAAAACTGACTTTTGGGTAAAGTAAAATGTATTAAATTAACTTTCATAATATCTACATGGTAAAATTAACATTTATGGAATACTAGAATTTATTTTGTAAAATTTTAAATATTTACCAATTTAATTCAAGTAATACATCAACTGTCTGGGAAGAGTACTTTTTATTATAGAACCATCAGACAAGGCGGGAGGAGAGGAGAAGGCTGCTGATTTACGTCTTTTCCTTAAATTGTGGTTTGCCATCGGAGAGGACCGAGGTGCTGCGTGAGGAGCTAAGTTTAAGGTAAGTTGAGTTACTGTTTTATTTTAATGTCGTGATAATGTCGGCTGCCTGTTCATAATTAAGTATTGTTTTGAGTTTCCTAGCTCAGAAAGGTTACTTAACATTACCAGATTAAAAACAATGGCGCCTGTAGTAGGTTGGAAATGCGACAAATGCCACATATTCAGTTTTTTAATTGAGGTCAATACGTATACATGACAGCAGATAGCGCTGTGATATACTGTGGATGCCTGTGGGAAACTCTTGCTAACTTTCTCTGCTCATGCGCGACTCAGTGTTAAACGCAAACGGGTAACGGCTGCAGCAAGACGTCAACTTTTGTCCGGTCTCTTATTAATCAACAGGTATGTTTAAAGTTACTTTTTTAGGATCAACCGTGATTGGTACTTAATTTAAGTACATGAGCACGTGTTTTTGTAGTTTTGGCATGATGAAAACATGTATTTTGCTGCTGAAAAGTTAGTATGAAGCAACGTGTGTCTGGGCGCGCACCGCCATTTTGAGTAATTATTTCACATAGTTTCAGTTGGGATCGAAGTCACAAAGTCGTATAAATGTCGAGAAGCAGACATTAACCCCCGGTAATAGAATTATTTGTGCTTTGAGTTTTATCAACTGGTTAGTTGTGAATATGAGACAGATTTGTCTTAAAAATATGAGTTTCACTTCTGGTTGTGTGTGAATTTGGACTTATACTATGACTGCGATATGATTTGCCAGAGAGACTGATTTTTTTTTTTTTTTACATAATTTTACCACTTTAATTGAAAAACATTATACTGGTTGTGGCGTGTTTATTGCAGGGATACTTATTAAAAAAAAAAAAACCTTCCTGTGATTGAAAATTACAGTAGGCCATATTGTGATTTTAATTATTTTTTGGTTAATGTTGCAGTTCTTCTCTGTAGATTTACATGCCTAATTCTAAGGTTATAATAACAAACAATTTTTTTTTCATGTGATTTTATGTAAACATAATTATGATTGTAATATTTTATTCTGCCAATATATCTCCATAAATCTAAGGTATGATTGAACATTTACCAAGTGTAAGTTCATCTATAATATGCTAGTTAAAAACAAAGTCTTACATCCATTTTTTTTTATTAGCAGGAAGCAGAAAAGCTTGCCGGTGGGCCAGTGGATTGAAAACTGAGGGTTCACAGCAGGAGGAGTGACTGGTCTCAGGCTGCAGTATTAGTCTCATTTAGGTAAGTATAAATATATCTATGAAAGACTTAAAATTCCGCATCCACACCCATTATCGAAAACATTGTCAGTAAAACATTAGAAAATCATAACTGCACTGTTGCAGAAGTAGTGATCAAAGATTTGGTAAAAAACATTTGCCAGTTAAATCCTCTTAGTTCAGCCTTAAGTAAAGAAGGTTGTCTTGGTACAGCATACCAGAGAAATAGGTACTTTAAAGAACACTTCTCTATTGTTGAACCATTAGAGTATATACTCGATGCGAAAGAGGGAAGGACTTTCCAATATGTACCAGTTTTGCACTCCTTGTCTCAAATTCTGAAAAATAAGGACATTCAGGAGAAGGTGTTTAAGAATACCAGAGACTGTGGCTCTACATTTCAGTATAACGGTTTTCGTGATGGTTCCTACTTCAAGGAAAATGAATTTCTATCTGGAGAGGAGTTAAGACTTTCACTCCAACTCTACTGTGATGATTTTGAGATATGTAACCCATTAGGAACCTCTCGTAAAAAGCACAAGGTAACAGGTGTCTACTGGGTCTTGGCTGATATTCCATGTACCTCAAGGTCTACGCTGTCATCAATTTACTTAGCTATTTTGTGTAAAGCAGATGACATTAAGAAATTTGGCTATCCCAGAGTGTTTGAGCCATTATTAAATGATTTGAAAAGCTTTGAAGAAGATGGCATTTTTGTGCCCTGTTTGGGAAAAAATATAAAAGGCACTGTGTTTGCTGTGATTGCCGATAACCTTGGTGCTCACTCAGTTGGGGGCTTTATTGAAAGTTTCAGTGGGTCACACATTTGCAGATTTTGTGTTGGAGAGCGGTCCCAGTTTCAGGAACTTGAAGTCAGGGCAGGAGCATTCCCTAGTAGAACAAAAGAGCAACACCCAGTTGGACATTGAGATAGCACTGTCTGGAAACACACATAGTCACAGAGTCAAAAGGCATTGTGCAGTTACTCAAAAATTGAATCATTTTCACGTCACAAGAGGTTACCCACCTGATGTACTGCATGATTTACTTGAGGGAATTGTCCCTGTAGAGTTAGCATTGTGTATTGATATCTTTATAAAGAAAAAATATTTCTCACTTGAAGAACTTGAAGAAAGAATAGCTCCCATATAAGTGGAAAGACAGAACAAATTGTCCCCAGGGTATACCACCCTCTTTTGCCTCCCGCAAGACTATTGGTGGTTACGCACATGAAAATTGGTGCTTACTCAGGCTGCTTCCACTTATGATTGGCTCCAAAATACAGCAAAAGGAACAGGCATGGCAATTGTTAATGACACTCAAAGATGTCGTTGAGTTGGTAATGTCACCTTTCCACACAGATGAAAGTATTGGCCACTTAGACAGTCTGATTTCTGAGCACAGACATCGATTTAGCAGTGTTTTTCCTAAAGAGAGACTGATTCCAAAACACCATTTTATAGAGCACTACCCACAACTCATTAAAGCATTTGGCCCACTTGTGACCTTATGGACAATGAGATTTGAAGCTAAGCACAGCTTCTTTAAGAAGATAGTGAGACAGACCAACTGTTTTCGCAACATTTTGAAGTCAATGGCAAAAAAACACCAGTCCACGGTCGCATACCATCTTCATGGTTCAAATGTCCAAAAACCTGCTATAATGGTATCAAAGATGTCAAGAGTTCCAATTGAAGTTGTAAATGAGAACATACAAGAATTTCTATCAAACAAATTTCCAGAGGAGGCATTTATTCATATGACAAACAAGGTGGACTTTCAGGGTACAAGTTACAGTATTGGCATGATGTTGGTGTATGGCTCCACAAGTGGGTTGCCTGACTTTGCTGAAATACTGCATATGATCATTGTTTGTGACAGCTTGATGTTTGTGGTAAAACTGCAAAATGCATGGTACTGTGAGCATCTTAGAAGTTTCAAGTTGGAGTCCACAAGCATAGTGAAAGTAGTTGAGCAGTCACACCTCACTGACACATACCCACTGACTACCTATCAAGTGGAAGGCAGTCGAATGATCTCTCTTAAACACCACATCTGCTTGTCCAACTAGGTAAAGTATTATATTAAAATTAAATTTGCGCCTTATACTCATGTAACACATGTATCACACATGTTTGCTTTTAACAAATTATACTTTGCTCTGTTTTGTCTTGCAGTTTTAGCACCAAGCTAAGAAGATGTCTGCTCCTGTTCAACTACGTGTTGTTATTGAAGAGACTCAAGTTCACAAGTTAACCCTACCAGATGGAATTCCTGGCAGTGTGAATGAACTTTTGTCTGCTGCACAGGATCAACTTCACCTTGAAGGGAGTTTCACAGTTATGTACATGGACAAAGATTTTGATGACCAGTTCTTCACTTTAATGTCAACAGACATTGTGAAGGACAAAGACACAGTCAAACTAGTAAAAACAGAACCTTCCTTTGTCCTCACTTTGACTCCCATTGATGAAGCTACTGCTTCATCCCCTTCAGTGGCACCGGATCAACCTTCCCCAGATGACACTTCCTCAGTTAGTTCATCTGACACCATCATTTTGCCCCAGCCCCCCGGAGTGTCGATCAGAACTTTGGCCGACTCCTTTTGTGATACCCATATTTTCATACAACGTTGAGATGCTCCTTCAAGCTGGAAATAAGGCTTACGAAAGTGATGGCTCACTCCTTCATAATCCAAGCATGAACTCTGACATACTTCAGAGACTTGCTGAAGTAATATTTCGCTATACTGCCTACCCCACTGGTCTTCAAGTACTGGCAGTTGTAGAAGCGCTTATAAAAAGGCATCCATGCCTACAGGAGCCTCGAACCTCATCTTCAGGCATGTATGGGTGGCAGCAGCGGCTTAAATACAAGATGGCTAATTACCGTTCTAAAATGAGAAGATGTGAAGTGCCTTGTCCTGAGCGTGATATCAACTCCTTGAAAAGAAAATCGCCTGGTGAGAGAAATCCAGCAAAAAACTGCAAGAGACCGAAGAGAGCAGAGGTGAACTATCTCCCCCCGTATCCAAGTGGAGAAACAAGTGATAGTCTGGAGATGGAGAGACAACAGCTTCTTAATGAGGTTAAGAAGAAGAACAACACTAAGGTGATTCAAGAAAAGATGGCAAAAACGTTTTCCTGTCGGAGGCTTGAAGTTGTGAGTGGCAGTCCAGCAGCTGAGGACTTCATAGAGAGATGGCCTGCTTTGTTTTGTGAAGCTGAGGTAGTTGAATCATTAAATCCTGAAGTTACCAGCTCCTCATGGCAGTAATAATACTGTGTTGTAAATAATTGACTTTAATGTATTGGTACATTCTAAAGTACTGTACCTGATTGAAGAATGAACATAAACAAATCACAACAGTTATCTCAAAGTTAAAACTGAATGTCTAATAAGAAAGTTGATAATTGTTAGTACCAACTTGTTCATACGTATGTAAATTCTACAGAATTTGAAATGCCTTACACAAACTTCACCCTCCCATCTTTCTACATCAGACTATTGAGCCTGATTCCTGATGTTCTTTTGAATCTGTTGTCATTTCAGATCAAGGAAGAATTTAGAAGAATTACTACAATTCTCCTGGAGCCGACTTTCATGTTTAGGCTTGATTACTACACACCGAGACTTATTGCTCTGATGAAAGCCAAGGGAGGTGTTTTGGGGACCAAGCTGCAGCCATTCCTGGACAAACTAAGTCAGGTGTGTGCTTGGTTCTACACAACTCAATTGTTTCAGTTCAGTTGGTTTTATTATTAATTATACATAAAACAATGTGATGCGTTTTGTATTGTGTACTCATGAACTATTGTCATACTATTAATCTGTTCACAGAATCAGAGCATTGAAATGAGACGTGAAACTGTCATCCGCGGCCTCACACTGTACCTCGGTGAGAAAGAAGAGGAACTTTTTGAAGATAGCCTGGTAATTGATTTTTTTTTTTTTATCTGACACGATTTTAAAACGTTTCACGAATTTAAAACCTATAAGTAAGAGTGGAAGGAATCTATTCTGCTCTGTGATGGCTCAAATGGTACATTAAAATGGCCACCTATGTTGGACTTAATGCAAAGAAATCCATATTATGTTTTACTATGGATTGGTACACTCAAACCACAATCTCATGCTGTTTACCAGATAACAGTTATGTGGTTTCCCCCAAACATCACAGACTAACATATAACATGCTAACCACATAACTTCAGTTCTATACAACTCAATACAGTGAGCTAATTGAATTTAATAATGATTAATAATAATTAATGTATTATTAATTAATTGCATTTAAACGGACCCAGATATTCAGCTTAAAACAAAATGAAAAACAAAACAAAATGTACCAGTTTTGTTGCCAAGGGGCTTCAAGGGGTAAAGATGAAGTTCAGTTTTTTGTACATGTTTTTTTCAGCTAGCAGTGACAGAAGTAATGCGCTCCAGCTGTCAGGACTGCACCTTTCATCATAATAATGCAGTAGATTGTAAATGATTGTAAATATCCTTCTTATCATTCTTAATGTGCAAAAAAAATCATCTTTGATGACTGTATTTGTCACAGATATTTATTCTGATGATTTAATGCACTTTTTTTTCTATAAATTGTCTGTAGGAGGACAGCCGCAGTGATGTCACTGAACATATCCTCAAGATCCTGGTCGTCCATGCAGCTGACGGAGAGGAGCCAATCGATGTCTCCATTCTTCTCGAAGGCAAGGAAATGTTGCTGGAATGTGGCAGTACTGCTAAAGCCTGCGGACTGCTGATGGGGCTGATTTATGCACTCAACCTTGCATATCCCCTGGCCCTGCGCTACACTTTTGAGGTGTTTCAGAAACTCTTTCTTGAGCTGGATGGGATTAAGCTGTCCCCAAAAATACAAGCTTTAAAGGTGAAGTTGCTATCTTAAATGCTGTCACATTTCAACTGCTGGTAAACCCCAGCTCACTTCTCCATCTTGCAAATAACTGAAAACACTGTTTCAACACCTTTGACTGTTTATGTTTTATGTTCACAAGTTCTAATAGCATTCTTAACCATCGTGCTGTCCTAGGGTCAGAATGACCCCTCTGTTTGTCAAACTCCAGTCCTCGAGGGGTGGTGTCCAGCAAGTTTTAGATGTGTCCCTCCTCCAACACACCTGAACTAATGTGCACTTTACTTTAACAACAGACATTTATATGTAAAATTAATACAGCTGGATGTTATTTATATTGTTCAAAGCATCCTCTTGTTTTTTTTAACCATTTTTTTCTAAGCATTATTTCTCCTCCAAAGGCTGAAGTTCTTGTGATATTCTTCTGGAGTACAGAGTGCCAGTTTAAATGTTGCACTTTTAGGTAAATGTTTCAAAAGAAAACATTTAGTATTCATGTTTGTTTGTTTGTATTTTTTCTAATGATATGCCCACTTATGTTTGGTGTGAGGTATAAACAAATTTGTATTGCAATGAATATGAATATTTGTATGATAATGTTCAACAGAAAACGGTTAATGCAGAAATTGTTTAAAAAAAACGTGTTCAATAAACTGTTTAAAGTGGATTTTTGGTTGTGATTTGTGATAGAAGTGCATGAAAAAAAAATAAATTTTGCAACCATTTTTTTAAAGTGAGTAAAATTACTTGATACAACCAAGTAATAGAAAATGCTAATAATAGGAAAATTTGCTTAATATTTTCACAACAACAAATATTACAGATAATTAAGATTTACTTATTTTTTCTTTATAAGTGATTTGCCTTTCTATGAAAACTTCAGTGCAATTTACTTATTTTTTAAAATATAATTTCTAATTTAAATATAAAAAAATAATAACATTTACTTAATATTTTCATAAATGTTAAAGGTTGGGACAAGTAGATTTTACTTGATAATGGCAAGTTAGTTGTACTTGATAATACAGCATTAAAATTTACTTAAAAAGTGTTAGTGCAAATTGTTACAAAGATTTTATTAAGTAAATCTTACAAGTTTGTTTTTTCAGTGTGGGTTGATTTTGAGCCAACAGGTCACATGACCTGGGAGTTATTGACATTATAAAACACATTAAAAATTCATGAAAAAATATTTAATGTGTCCAAATGCAATAAAAAGTGATGTCTGTCTCAAGGAGCAGGCTTAAATCTACTGTCATACACTGATTCTGAGCCAACAGGTCACATGGCCTGGGACCAATAATTAGTGCCTCTGTACTACCGTACAAGTGGCGATTGCTGAAGAGTGCAAGGGAAGCTCAGCTTCCCTTAAACTGTCCCCCAAAAAGTGGTTTGCCACTTTACGAAGTGGCCGTATGGTACTGTAGCTTCCAGGAGTGATGAACAATTCACTGGAATTAATTAGTATTTTCGAGGGAACAAATTAATATCTCGAGGGAACAAATTAGTATTTCGTGCACGTTATTATCTATATTGTGGCCACAATTTATTTATTTTTCCCTCATGTCATGTCTTGGGCTCCGTACCAAGGTTTTATCACTACAGTAAAATATATATGATGGTGATGTTATCCTAGTCATGGGAACCAAAAAAACAGTTCTTTTCAGGAACCGTATTGGCACAGTATTGCTTTTGAGCAAATGGCCCAAGCAAACATGAAGTTAATGCCATGGCGAAGAGACTGGTAGAGTACTACCCAATGATTACAGGAAGGTCTGGTGAGTGGGTAAGTAGCCTTTGGTTACTATTATTCTTTTTTTGAAGTTTGTAGTTTGATTTCATGTCATCTTTGAACTTGAAATCTCTTATCTGGCAGGAGCACGTTGCTAAAAAGCTAATGAAGAGACTCTCAAATGTCAAAAGCCCAAAGAAAGCCAAAGGTCCTCCTTTCAAAAAACCCCAACTGGATGAAGATCCAGATGTTGAAACAAGTGACTATGATGGAAATTCCAGTGGATCAACTATTATTTTGTCACCTGCTGAATCCAGCACTCCAGTGAACCAGGGTAGCAGCGATGAAGCATGTATGTATTTCATTAGTTAACTACGTATGCATCCATGGGTGTGAAGTAGATTAAAACTTTTGGAACATGTCATAAACAAGTGAGTGTGTAATGGCTTTAATTTTAAGACCCTCACCCTTGCTTATATCTTTTCAGCTACTAGTAGTTCAGTTGACAGCCAGAAAACCCAGGCAAGGCACTACAAGACTCTCCAAGAAATGTACAAGTCCAAGAAGCCAAACAAAGCTGCAGTGACCCAAGTGCTGGACCTCGAGTTTATTGACTCTGATGTGATAAAGGAGCAAGACAGAGCAATCAGAATTCTGGAGGCATACCCATGTTTCAGAGAAGTGGATCATGTAAGTCAGGTTACCCAGTTTTATAATTTTTATACTTCAAGTATATGCAGTTTTGGTATTTTTACAAAGTTTTCCAATTTCTTTTGACATTAGTACTCTTGCTTTAATGGCTATCCCCCATCCAAGTCCAAGAGTGAACGAAATAGTTCATATTTCTATCTTTATTTCTCTGTATTTTGTAGGTTTTGGATGAGCTGCAGAGAATTAGTTCAACCAACCAATGTCCATTACATATCTGAAGTGAAGGAGAGATGGGAAACCTTCTACTCCAAGGTGCAGTTATGCTGTCATGAAGAAAGCTATGAAGCCTCCAAGAACTTTGAATGGATGTATGATCATCTCATCTTGATCTGTTTAGTGTGTTTTACAGATTGCAAAGAAAACAGAAAACAGGGTTTTATTGTAAACTTTACAACAATTTACCGTAAAAATCATACACAGTAATGTTACTGTGTATAATACAGTAAATACTGTAGATTTCACAGTGATTGTTTACAGTGTAAGAACCCTGCTTTCCATGAGGGGTGGGGAATGTAGGGTCCTTCCCCCAGGTGTGTCTTCCCCTTCCCTGGTTGAAAGGCCACTGGTGGTTTTGTGGGTCCCCACAGCCTTTGCGGCAACGGCCGTAATGAACCGTCGTCCAATCAGACATGTTTCAATATCAAAAAAAAATATTATTTTTAAACAGCTTAGGGAGCAACTGAATTGCAGTATGAACTACCAATCTAGTTTGTTAAATTAAAAAAATATATATTGTTTTAAAATAACTTAGGGAGCAGCTGAATAGCCATGTGCAATACCAATCTGGTTCCTTAATGATGAAAAAATAATAAAATGAAATAAAGTTGTTGAAACAAATAACAAATAACAGGAGTTGATTTGCCGTATAAATGACTGTTTGTTTTTTTTAATAAAATGGGGAAAAAACGACTTTTAAGTAATATGTATTATCAAAATCAATGAACTAAACTATGAATTGTCGTTCCAAAACAAAAAGCCTCCAATCGTAACGTTTCAGTGAAATAAAATCTAAATCTAAAATAAAATCTTCTTCTCAGAGGCTCAAAATGAATTTGTGTAGTGTGGAGTGAGACCTGGAGATGTTTCCCCTTTGGCTGTCAAACACAGAATGAGAGGCGTCTTCCCTGCTCCTCTATTTATAGTCTCCTCCCACTTTGAAAAAACCCTTTTCTAAGAACTAAAAAGTAAAACTAGGTCAATAGGTATTATTTAATTTTTGTTTTTAATACTTAGTAAATCCAATTGTAAATCCTTACCTTAGTAATACAAATAAAATAGAATTAAATGAATAAAATAAAATAAAAATAATAAAAATATGAAATTAATAAAATAAAATAAAGTAAAATGAATAAAATAAAATGTTACCATATCCAATTGTAGTTTTTAATGATTTTTAATTGTTTTTAATGTGTAGTAAGTCCAATTTTAAATTTTACCCCGTAATATAAATCAAATCATATATATTAATTAATTCAAATTAATTTTCTAAACCCTTTATAATTTTTAAATCATTTTTTAATTTTAATATATCCCATTGAAGTTCTTAATGATTTTTACAAACATATCCAACATAACAACATATCCAAATGTCCAAATCTGTTGTTGTAAATCAATTATGCTATTATGACTATGCTATTTATTTATTTGTTAAGGTATTATTATTTTACTAATTTAACCCTTAGATGCATAAGTGGGGTCAAAAATGACCCCAAGGGTTGTTATTCTTCAAAATCTTTGAATTTAAAATTATTCATATTTTCATATTCCAGGTATGACCCCAAATGACCCCAAACATTTCCTATGGAATCTCAAGGGTTAGCCCTATAGGAAGGGGCTATAGGAGCCCTTTGATTCTAATCAACTGTGAGTGTCAGTCAGTATACATTTACTGTTGCACTTACAAGCACATCTATTTTTACACAGCAACATACATGTAAGTACCATCTTCATTTATGAACTTGATTTCCACATTCATGACTTTTCTGTGATAGAGTATTAGTATTATTGTCATCAAATTAGCCTACTTTGTTGTTAGCTAGTTAGCTTACTACCAACTACAAAATTAGCTTAGTACAAAGTAATTTTTTTACTGTAATGTATTCCTGCATTTGTTGTTTAAAAACTCTTATCATATTTATAACATCCTTATAATAAAAGCTAACCTGTAAGGTAGCCTTTTTTATAATAATTGATTATTCAATGATGTGTGTGTGTGTGTGTGTGTGTGTGTACGCACGTGCATGTGTGCATGCACATGAGTGCATGCGTACGTGCATTAACTTGCACAGAAATGCACAAACATTTACTTACATACCTACATATTTATTTATACTTTTGTGTGCCATTCAAATATTGTCCTTTTTATGTCTTTTTTATGCACAAAAAATGATCCTGAACGGATGGGATGAAGAGCCCATCGGGGGATTGACTCAGGATCTGACATCTCAGATGCAGAGGACCCAGACTATTGTCCACCTGGAGATGTCAGGCCACCTAGAAATCAACCTCCCCCCACTGAAAAAGATCAGTCAGACACAGAGGAGTCCTCTGTCCTCTTTCCTGGATCGATATCGTGTCCAACAGAATGAGCTGCAAGGGTTGTTACTGGGCAGTTACCTCCCAGCCAGGCTAAAACACAAAACCACAATATTCTGAGAAGTCAGTGAGGGCCTGCACCCGGGTTTAGCACCATCTCCCCAATAGATGCATGGAAGCTGGTTATCACTGATAATATAATAGAAGAGGTGCTGACAAGCACAAACATGGAGGGACAAAGAGTAGCAACAGACGGAGGAAAAGAGTGAAAAAATGTAAGCAAAGTTGAGCTCCTGGCCTTCATTGGATTGACCATTCTTGCGTGAGGTGAGAGGAACTGTGATGTACCAATCCGTGAGCTCTTTATGAGTCCTCTACATAAACCAATGTACCAGGCCACGATGTCAATTGGAAGATTTGAAGACATTCGCCGTTTCTTGCGCTTTGATGATAAGAGGACAAGAGCCTACCGACTGGAAACAGAACGCCTTTCGCTACATATGGGACCTGTTCCTGATCAACTGTAGGCAGAAATTCATCCCCAGTGATTGTGTCACAGTGGATGAACAACTTCTACTACTACTTCTGCAATATATGCCAAGCAAGCCCACCAAGTATGGCAAAAAGTTCTTCTGCGTTTGTGATGCACACACCCCATATGCAATTGATGGGATTGTGTACACAGGGAGACAACCAGGGGAAGAAGTCCAGAAGACTCTGGGGGAAAACATTGTCCGTCAGTTGTGCAGTGGACTCAGACACAAAGGTCGCAACATCACCACAGACAACTTCTTCACCAGTGTGCCTCTTGCAGAGCATCTTCTGGAGAAGGGTCTGACTATTGTGGGAACCTTGTGACAGAACAAGCCAGACATCCCTCCAGTGATTAAGGCTTCCAAGTCCAGGGAGGGCCACAGCACTGAATTTGGGTTCAATGGCAGCACGACCATGATCAGCTATGTCAGAAAAAAGGGAAAGGCTGTTCTGCTCCTCAGCACAATGCACTACAGCAACATGGTGGATGAAAACAACCAAAAGAGAAAAACAGAAGTGATCCTCTTCTACAACCAGACCAAAGGAGGTGTAGATACTGTGGATCAGATGGTTGGCAACTACACCTGCAAGCCCCAGACTATAGACTGTATAAAACATGGACGTAGTGTCTGTGACGTCACCCAAAGATTTCTGAAGAGCAAAAATGAAGCCAATCGTAGGGTGCAGCCATCTTGGTAGCCTAACTGCGGTTACTCCAAATATAGACAAAGGTCTGAATGAAGTCCATTTAATGAAACATGCTCACCGAGCTAGCCAGCTAACCCGGTGCCGGCTACGCCAACGGTTATGGTATTTTAATAAATCAGCTTAACGTTATTTTAAACATTTCAGCCTCCAGTCGATCACAATCAGTCAGTTTCTGGAGTGTAATAAACTTAAAATTTCTGTTTGAACAAAATTATAAATAATTACATCTGAGTTCATGGACCGTCAAATTTTAATTTTATTGTTTAGCTTCAATAACCCACTCCAGCTTAACCAATATCAACATCTGGGTTAACGTTATTTCTGGAAATAATCATTCAGAAATGAGACGTTAATATTTTGAAGCTACAAAAACTTTATTGCATTTACACACAGTTCAGTTTAATATCACATAACATTAGTTAACAAACGTGGAGGATTTATTTTTCCAACCTCACACAGATGCCTTTTATTCTAAAGTATTAACGACATAAACTATAACACTTGCTATTACGTTTTTACTTCAGCAGGTTTAATGACTGAAGCTACCAGACGCTCCCGTTAGCATCGTTAGCCTAGCTCAACCTCCGCCGTTTCCCCCACGGAGAAACTCGTCCTGGACACCCGAGAGAAACACAGACAACACGGCAGCACAGTCAAACTCCAGCCAACAAGCAGCTCCACAAACAGCAGAACAAACTCACCGAGAAAACAGCGTAGACGTCACAGAGTGAGACACCACACAGCCGGCGGCAGCTAGCTGGAGCCCAATGCTAATTCATTAGCAATACTAACTAGTAAAGGAAAGCACGGGACAGTCCACTCAGCAAGCCGAGTTATTTATCCAGTATTTACATGAAAAAATATCCGAAAGGCAAAAACAGCACAAACACAGGCGAAGTTCAGTGACTGGATGAGTTCCGTGATTGGAGCAGGCAGCTGTCAGTCAAAGTGACGTCCCTCTTCATTATGCACAGTTTCATATTTTAAACAAGTGCGTTATAAAAAAAAATCACCCACCGTACAATTGTCTAGAAGTAGAAACTCAGCTAAAGAGACTAGAGCCATGTTTTGAACCAGGCTGTAAACAGGTTTTTTTCTGTCGTGAAGTTGGACATTTTAACATGGGGCTCAAATGTAACTGACTCACTTCTGCAGCCTGCTCTAGCGTTTATTCGAGGAACTGTAGCTTTTTTGCACTTCCGCGTACCAAACTCCATCACTGAAGCAATGGGAAGGTGTGGAGTGAGTAAAGCTGCAATCCAGCCACAGGAGAGAAGCACACAGGGCCAACAGAAGAGAAAGAGATGTCAGATGTGTCCAACAAACAAAGATCACAAAGCCACCAATTGCTGCTGGAAATGCAGTATTCCTTATAAAATGATAAGCTTAAGATGATAATATATGAACATGTATTGAAATTACTTGATTTGATTTGATAGTTGAGTCGATTTGTAAGAGTCCTCCTCTTGTGGATGAAAGTGTATATATATACACACACACACACACACACACACACACATATATATATATATATATAAATATATATATATAACTATATATGTATATAAAATATTTAAATGTATAAAAAAAAGTGCTTTGTTATTAAACCATATTTAAGATGAAAATATTTACAATATTAGTAAGACTTGAGTAAAACATGCATAAAACTTAAAATGAAATTCTAAAGCCACAAGGAGCCGCAGCAGAGGGATGAAAGAGTCGCATGTTGCTCCGGAGCAGCGGATTACCGACCCCTGGCCTAACCTCTCTGGTCCTTGTTAGTATAATCAATTCAGTGTATAGAGGAATAGAGACCATCGGACGTCCCCATCATGAGGTCACGTGTTGTGTCACAGAGCTTCATTTTCTTCCCAGTCATCTGCTGCCCTCTGCTGGCATTATTCCTTCTGTACAACACAACAAGAATCTGCTCCAAAAGAAATATCAGAGTCAGCGGTGACACTGGAGCAAATGTCTCAGCATAGAGCCTTTAAGAGCTATCTCTGCTGCAGGGAAATTACTTCAATCTATGAAAAAAACAGTAATGGTTTGACATATTGTCATGGTGACTGTACTCAAACAAACAAAATAAATCTCAATAAATCTCTACTGTTCCTGTTACTTCAGGTTCAGAGTGATAAATTTCAACCTTCACCTGTGTAATGTGTGCTATGAAGTACCATATATGCATGTGTCATGGAGTACTACAAATATGGTACTTGTTCTGTCAAATACAATGTGAATATAAAATTACCGTATTCTTCTTAGATTTGGTGGTTAAAAAAATGGACCCAGCTTAGACTGAGCATTGAACAGTGCTGAAAATTTGTATGATTATTGAAAAGCTCTAGATGAAAGAGCTTTCACTTGTCTTTGCAGAGGGGAACGTTATCTCATGATCCAACTATTGTATCTATTACAATTATAGTGCTAACAATGTCAGTATCTTTTTTATATAAAATGCATTGAAATGACCACACTGACAACAAATTGTGTTTCCTTTAGTTTGAGTGTAACTTGTTCAAAGCTACAGACTATTTTTCCAAGAATGCAGAAACATGACATAATGCCAGCAGGACTCAGGGTCACAGTTGTGCCAGCCACCTCCCTGTTCTCTGGACTCCATTGAGGAGGTGGGTGAGAGGAGGATGTTAGCCAAGATGACATCTATCATGGACAACTCCTCTCACTCCCTGCAGGAGACTGTGGGAGCTTTAAGCAGCTCCTTCAGCAACAGACTGAGACTCCCACCCTGCAAGAAGGAGCGCTACCGTAGGTCTTTCATACCAACTGCAATCAGACTCTTTAACACCTCATTATAGTTAATAACTGCATTTAACTGATGACCGCATTTCTGCTTCACATATGTAGGAATTTTCCCCACTGGTTCTGCAATATCATAGCAATTTTTGTGCAATAGCATTTATAACATCTTTATTCTCATATAGTATGTAAAATACTATATTCAACGGATGTCAGTTAACAAGGAAAAATGTGTAACATAATGTAAATACTTTACCTCATTTAGTGTAAATACTGTTTCTACTTTTTATATTTTTTCTATTGCCACTTTTTTTGTGTTATTGCTGCCTTATTTCTTAACTTTATTTGTATTTATTTTGAATATTGTACTTCAATTTGCCTGTTCTGCTGCTGTAACAGGTGAATTTTCCCTGAGAGGGATCAATAAAAGCTATCTTATTTATCTTATCTTATCTTATCTTATCTTATCTTATCTTCTGTCAGTTTTATCTTCTTTCAGCCTTGCCTCAGTTCTCTGTCTCAGTTCTTGTCTCAGTCCTGCCATTTCTGTCCGTCTTTCTGCCACAGTTTGCCTGCCATAATTATAAAATCATAATACATCCATGTCCATCCATGTCTGTCTACATCCTGCCTCACCTCTCTTGTCGGCCACTCCCACCTCATCAGTTTACCTTATTCACAGCTGTAAACAATTACAACTACCATCATCACTATAGAAGCCACTACAGAACTTTCTCTCATAGCCAGATCATCACTTTGTCTTACCTAAGACTTCTGATATAACTCCCTTAGATGAAGTCTCTGCTGCTGCTCCTGCCGTCTCCAGTTTGGACCCTGCCTGCTCCTTCGGACACAACAGTTGGTTCAGATGCCCTCTTGCAGAACACCTGCCAGGATCTGCCCCAAAAAGATCATAGAAAAGATTGGATTTTACAAATAATATTTCTGGGAGACACCTTTTTCTTTTCTAGACTTTTTTTCTCCTTTTTTCAGTTTTACTTCTTCAGGCCTCTACAAGCCATTTAAATGAAATAATCTAAAGAGGGAAAATCAAGTTTGGGTTGAACTGACCTGTAATCTGTGAAAAGAGACTGTTAGAAGACATTGCTTCACTATTAAGGCTTGAAACCACACAAAATAAAACATATTAACATAAATACATGGACATTGAATTTAAGCGTGACGTTAAAAACAGTTATTGGAAAACAGTGGAAATTTTAACTGTAGCCAGTTGAGTTGAAATGTGTTTGTTACTCTGACTCTGGTGATGGGGGCACCTTGGGGGTGCAGTTGAACTCTGAGAAAACAGACATATTTGATTATGTCATCATTTGCATTGCACCCCCGCAGTCTGGAGCAACAGGCTCTTCTCAGGTTTCATGAAGAAATCTGGCAGTGGAGCGTTAGGTTAGGCCAACATTTCAGCAGAGCAGTGGACTATGAAAACCACACAGCTACTTATTACATGGAGGGAGATCCCATCTGATGGTGGGTCATGATAAAACATGAGGCTCTGCAGAGCTTCCTGGCAGCGGTCCACAGCAGGGCCTTTCATTTGGCAGATAGTTTAATGATACTGTAAATCAAACACATAATGTCATGACTGTCAATCATTTTCTATATCACTCAAATATCCCTGCAGGCCACACAGTCTCTAAACAGCAGCTCTTTCACATTGCTCTACTGTTTGGGCACAGATTTTTAAACAGTGTCTGCAGTTTGCTAACTTTAATGTTCCATATGATCTAGTTGGTTTTGTCATAAATCACTAGATAAAAAGATGAAAAGATAAATGCCAAACAGAGAGGAGTATTTAACACTGTGCAAGCCCCACGCTGTTGTTAATGCATAATTTATATAAGAAGCAAAGCAATGCATTTGGGCATCCATTCCATTTATCTAGCTGACATTTTTATTTGAAGTGATTTACGACAATTGTATTCAACCATGTGGATACAACCCAAAAGTTGCATCTGCTTCAATAAGTTGTTTTTTATTTACAGGCCATGGTGTAGCTTGAACAAATTCATTTTCAGACTGTCTCCTAAGCATTGTGGTCACTCGGAGGGTGGGGAAATGACGAGTGTATGTTTTTGTTTTTTTGTTTTTTACAGAGTATATAACAAAGTCGCTCCTCAGTAGGAGGGAGGTGGGAAGATGACCAAATAGAGAGGAGAGCGTCCGTGAGAAAAAAAAGAAGGCACGAATGAGAAGGAGTCCAGTGAGGGAGAGCTGATAGGGCATTTTAACATAAGAGAAGAAGAAGACAGGGAGTGAAATGTCTGGTGGATTGGACTAGTATGTGAGGAGAAGAGAGGTTTGAAAGAGGGTGGTCGGACATATGACAGGGAGGTATGAAAGACAATAAGTCAGATGTTAACATCTCTGGGCCATTGGGCAGCCATCTTCAGGGAAGTTCAATAGGGGGACATTTAATTCGTTCAGGAATTTTCTGAGAGGACCTGGTGGACCAGGACCAACGTTGAATTTCTGAGGATAAGTAATTTGAAATTTGGAATAAACAAGGAGGGAAGTGTGAAAGTCTGTAAAGAGAAAATCTCCATTTGGGAGAGATGAACACATCAGTGCCACCCCCTCTGCTGAGTAAGATGAGGAAAGGGGTGCAAGTGTTCGGAGGTGTGGTTTAAGACTCAGTGAGAGCAAAGAAGTCCAGAAGAACTGTTTTGCAAGAAGCTGGTGGGGGAGATACGGTTAGGGAGGTAATAGTGCTGTTATAATCAGGTGCATGGTCTGTAGTATGTATGAGAGCAGTGGTGTACTGGAATGGAAAGTAAAACCCCAATTCTGAAAAAGTTGGGATGCTGTGTAAAACATGAATAAAACAGAATGTGACATATTCAACTAAAACAGTACAGGAAATACAATATAATTTGATGTTTTACCTCATTAACTTCATTGATTTTTGTAAATGTCAGCTTATCCTGAATTTGATGGTGGCAACACATTTCAAACCAGTTGGGACAGGAGCAAAAAAAGACTGGGAAGGTTGAGGAATGATCAAAAAACACCTGCTTCAGTTAAGGCTCAAAACCAAATATCAGCATCATCTAGAAACACTGCTGACTTCTCTGGGCCTGAGCTCGTCTGAGAGGAGTGTGCTGTGGTCTGAGGAGTATTCATGTCCTCCAAGCTAAAGAGGAAACATGCCATCCAGACTGTTATTCAAAGCCAGTGTCTGTGATGGTATGGGGACGTGTCAGTTAGAGGTGGGCGGATCGATCCAAATATCGATAGTATCAATACCAAGTTGGTATCGCTATCGGATCGATAGTAGCGTGATGAGATCGATACTTTAATGTCAGTTTCGCTCTTGTATGTGCTTGTGCGGTCTCGTCAAAGAGGCGACAGCCAGGTCGCTGGACTTGCCGCTTCTTCTGTCTCACTCTCAGCGTGGAGCAGGTGCACTTTGCTCCTCCTCCCCCTCTTGTGCTCTGATGTTGTACCGTCACATAACTCAGTGGCGGCAGGCCACTCAGCTTC
This sequence comes from Centropyge bicolor, assembly GCA_037975185.1. Taxonomy (NCBI): domain Eukaryota; kingdom Metazoa; phylum Chordata; class Actinopteri; family Pomacanthidae; genus Centropyge; species Centropyge bicolor. Next base: position 758,156 of record JBBMOC010000111.1, on the reverse strand, counting down.
CGCTCTCTCTCTCTCTCTCTCTGTCTCTCTCTCTCTCTCTCTCTCTCACACACACACACACACACACACACACTGAAGCAGAACATTTGTTGTGGTGCGATAGTTTTGCAAACTTTTTAAATTGAGAAAAATCCAGAAAAGAAGTGCACTGAAGGGGGGAAATTTAATTTTATATTTGTACTGTAGTTTCTCAACACTCTACCTCTAAAAAGATTTTGTTTTAATTTGCTCTCATATATTTTTTTCGCTTTTTTTTTTAAGAAATAAAATGCACACATAACAATGTTTGGGGGAAAGTTTTTGACTTACTGCTCTATTGCTTCTGTTTTTGATAATAAAGTATTTTGCAGTCGCCTTTAAACTTTGCCCAAATTCTGTCCTGGGTTATAACAAAAAAAATCCCAAGGAAAAACCACAAAAACACCTAAGGGTCAGCAGTGTGATGGTACATCAACCTTAAATATTAAAAGTATCGGTATTGGTATCGGTATCAGTGATACTGGCCTTGTATTTACTTGGTATCGGATCGATACCAAATCTTGCAGTATCGCACACCTCTAGTGTCAGTGCCCATGGAATGCGTAACTTACTCATCTGTGAAGGTGCCTTTATTCTGAAAGGCGCATCCAGGCTTTGGAGAGATGGGATGACAGAGGCTGCCATGCAAATATCTTTTTCAGTGATGTCCTTGCTTATTTCAAGACGAGACAAGGCAAAACAATGAAAGGGCACATTCTGCAGATGTTGGCTTTGTAGTAAAAGAGTGTGAAGAAGAGTCTAGCCTTCCTGCCTGCAGTCCAGACCTGTCTCTCATTGAAAAGCTATGGCACTTTATAAAGCATAAAATATGACAACGGCAACACCTGCAGAGCAAGTGAATTTGTATTAAGCAAGAATGGGAAAGAATTTCACTTTCAAAACTTCAGTAGTGATAGAAAAGGTGATGTAACAGGGTGGTAAACCAGCCTCTGCCACAACTCTTTTAGAACATGTTGCAGGCATCAAATTCAGTATGAGAGTATCTGAAGCTGGTTCAGACACACTGTTGCAGGGATTTGTAAGTCATTGCATTCTGGGTTTTTTTTTCTTTTTCTTTTTTTTACGTTTTAAACAGCAACCCAACTTTTTGCAAGCACATTTTAGATAAGGAAAAAACATTTAGGCAAAGTGAAATGACACTTAGCCCTGACAATGTCAAACCATCATCCCATGTGTCCTCCCATGAAGGACTCCTGAGTCTTTGCTCAGAGTGTATTTATATATTATTAAGTTCTTATCATAATTATGTTGTGGTGACAATGTAATCACTGCCTGAACCATGTTCAGAGACATTTCATCGTTTGGTGAATGAAACATTATGTGTATATACAAAGTGCAGGGCAGTGACACCTGAATCCAAGGTTCATGTGCAGAATGCTATCTGTGGTTAGGGTTAGACATCAAAAGCACCTTGGTTAAGGTTAGGGCAATGTTAAATGTTAATAAAAATGCTTAGGTGGCAAGTTACTGCTGACTTTTACTGTACTAATACAGACCAAGATCTTTCCCTAATGTTGACCATAAGCAGAGCTATTTGTTAACAAACAGAGTTGACGCTGACGGACCTGTGCAGTGGCCCAGTTTATCCTAGATTTTAAATTATTTTAAGTAGGTTTTTTTTAGAAGCCAATTCGGCTTCTAAAGGACAATTTAAGGTAACCTCTTGGAGGATCTCCTGGTCCCTATGAGCCCGTGCCCCTCACCTTTCTTAACCAAGTGCTGTCAATGACTAAAGATAACCATGAAAACACTGAACAGTGTGGCTAGTGAAAGATTGCCTATTTGGTGGAAAAGAAAATAAATATGTTTTCAGAAAACATTTTACTGATAAGTTCAGAACATTTTAGAGACTTGCTAGGTACATTAATTAACATTTCCTCCTCATCTAAATAGAAAATGCATGTTTACCTCGAAATGTATTTGCTGTTGCAAAATACAAGTGCTGATTTCTCAGTTTCCTTACAGAAGTTCAGATCAAGAATGAGGTCTAATTTCTTTAAAACCTATTTTTAAAATATGGTATTTTAATCCTACACTGGTATCAGGTTTGTTTGTCAGGTAACACAAACCCTCGGCCAAAACAAAAAAAACCCAAACAAGCCATTGCACTGGCTACAGCTTAAAAAAAAATAAAAGCAAGCCGTAGCATTGGCTACGAATTCTAAAGAAAATAAATAAAAGCAAGCATTAGCAATCGCAATGAAATAGCAATGAAAAAAACAAACAAAAAAAAACTGTCAAGTTTCAATATCATGTCAATGGTTGTAATAAATTGTCTTTCTTCATGAAGCTCCAGCATAAGTTCAGGCAGGAAGACAACAATTAGGGATGAGCGAGTACACCACTATCTGTATCTGTTCAACCATCTATATTATCTGTATCTGTATCTGTACTCGGAGTGGGCGGGGCCTAAACCGGAAGTGATGCAGAAATGGGTGGGGCTTGAAACGGTACATTATACATTGGATTGATCAGAAGTTGCTAATCTACTGTATTCAAAGCCTATATACAGTATATCTCCATAATATTTATAATATTATTTTCATGAACTGCAGAGAGAAAGTGTCAGATACTGCATGCAGCCACATACTATAAAAATATTAATATAGGCTACTTTGTGTGTTCAGCTATATGTGTGTATGTGTGTAAATGGTCTGTGAGACTGTTTATTTTTTAATGATCTGTGTGAACTTCATGATTCATGCAAACATCCAGAGATGGCAAACAGGGAAATAATATGTCAGCCTTGTTCACTTCTTCTCAAAAGCACCGCGTTCAGTACGAGCAAAGTTTTTCAATTGACTTCATATCGCCAGCCAAACTAAGAGCAAGCAGACGGTAAAAAAAAAAAAAAAAAAAATCGGACCTGAGCGGAGGCATTTACCGACGCGACGCGAGCCGTTTTCAGCTCTGTCTTGTCAAATGCAGCGCGCGTATGTTGGGAGAGACGTGCAGAGACCGGCACAGACGTGTCTGTGTAGGGAGGGGCGGGCGCTGTGTGTGACTGGCCAATCATAGAGCGCGAAGGCAGTCAGTTACACAATGAGGATTTTCCTTCAGCACGAACATAGATATTGACGGATTTTACTCGTATCATAATCGTATTCGTCCAAAATGCTTTATCCGTGACGGATACTCGTCTGAAACGAGTATCCGGCTCATCCCTAACAACAATGCTTTCTCAGTCACAGGTTATTTCTCATCTTTCTCCGGCACATTCTCACACACATTTCCCGCTGTCAGTGTTTGGGGTTGTCACCGGTCATCAGCCAATCTCTTCCATCCAATAACATGGTGTTCATGATTTCTTTCTCTGCCACTAGTTCTTTCCTGCCGTTGATACCCGCGCCCCTCCACCTGCCCATCACTGCCTCGCCTTCACAGAATCCTCCATCACTTCATCACCCGTCCGGATTCTCAGTCTTCACATTTTTTCTCAAGTTTCAATATGTCACTTTTATCTTTCTTCATTTACTGTCTCTCCTCGTTGAAATGCCTGTTTGATTAACAGGTATTTCTTGGACTGTTAGCCCCAGCAGGCAGAATGTACACTGAGAAAGAACTTGCTTTGGTTTAAGAGGAACTGTAAAATTGGTGTACATGCTCCATTATTTCCCCCAAAGTGTTAAATATTTAATTAATAAATAAAATTAATCATGAATTGATTGGAAATAATATATGAATGAAGTGAGAACTTAAAGTTTAGATTTCATTATTAAATATCCCAGTGTGATATGTATTGTATATATGTAATTTTGTAATTGTCATACTTTGACTGGATGTTGTTTCATTACAGACATTCCAATCTCCAAATGCCCTTTTTTCTCAAAAGTTTTTTTTTCAGAGTTAATTCTTTCTTTTCTTTTTTTTCTTTTTTTACAGAATTAGGATTTTCATTTTTTTTGGATTAGCAATGAATTTGCAGACTTCATTAATCCATTCGCTCTCTATCTGTATGCATGTTTGACCACGCTAATGTTTTTATTCTAATGTATGACCCTCAGAGGTCCAGAACTGTCTGTTTCTTTTTACAGACCAGGTTTCATCTATCTACTAAATGTGACCGTATTTGAGTCTGTAACATCGAAAAATATCAGACAGTCATCTAAACTTTCTAATGTAATCTTCACCTAATAATTGTGAACATAATATATGACAAAGAATGTGAAGCCATTTGATAGCCTGACAATACTCCTGGGTGTATCATGCCTCTTTCCTAAGACCAAGCTGCACATGTTTGAGGCACATTTCACCTTTTGTCTTGTCACAAACAGTTGTGGTTCATATGTTTTGAGAGATTTTTGGATTTAAAGATATTGATGTTGGTCAGATATAAATAAATGTGATGATTTAACCTTAAAAAATAAAGGAACAAGAAAAAATAAACAGACACTGCAGTACAGAAGAAGCAGGAGCAGGATTGCAATACATATACTCATTTCATATATAAATGAAATGTAGCATATATACAGCCTTGCAAGCAATTTATTGGACAAGTGTATTGCACATATAGTTCAGCATTTTGGGAAATACATTCATTTACTTTGTTTGTAAGAGTGAAGCCAAATTGATATCAATTTCATGTCTGTCCATTATATGTTGAAGTCAGGACATGGCTGGCCTACCTGAGCATCAAAACTGGAAGAAAAAAAACTGAAAGCAAGGGGAAACAGCTAGCCAAACATACTACACCTACCAACACCTTGCAATTTCACTAACATGTATTAATCTGTGTACAACTAGGAATCTTGTATACAGCCTTTATGTAGTTCAGCAGGGCATCATGTATTGAAAGCGTTTCAGTGCAATGACTGTGTGTAGTTTCCTCGAGTCTCTCCGTCAGAGTGAGATTGCCAGGTTTGTACAAAGACCAAAACCAAAACACATGCTGACTGAGTTTATCTGGCAACCTACACTGTAGCCTGAGACACTGCACAGAAGTACTGCACCAAGGGACAAACTGTTGTTCATCAAGAGATGGTTCCAGAGAGTAACCCAAGCTAAAACCACAAATTACCGTTTTTATATTTCTGTTTGTGTACAGTTTGCACAAACAAGCTATAACATGTTAATCAGTGAGCTTTGGACAGAGGCTACCTGTTACCACTCTTTATGCTAAGGTTGACTGATTCCATCCTGGCTCAAGCTCTATTCTTAACACATGGACATGAAATTGATGTCTACATGCTCATCTCAGTAAAGTACTCAAAATGTGGAACTAATGCTTTAAGACAAATAATTTAAAAATTTTCTAAGCAAATGTGTTGCTCTATATGTGTGTGTGTGTGTGTATCTGTGTGTGTTTGTGCGTGTGTGTGTGGTTTCTGATCATGCAAAAAACGAGAGAGAGAGAGAGAAGCCCACAATTTGTCAGGTGTGTGTGTGTGTGTGTGTGTGTGTGTGTGTGTGTGTGTGTGTGTGTGTGTGTGTTAACCCCCTCCCACCCAGTTAAACACACACACACACACACACACAGTAAAGTGTGAGGTGTGAGAGCAGTGAACAGGACTTGACTCAATCGCGCTGCGCAGAAATATAAAAAAATGTGTGTTCTTGTCCAAAACTCATTAAAGGTGTCCTTGTTGTGATGAATCAGTGCTGACGATGACAGATGTTTATGATAACGATGTATTAATGTAGATGACGGTTTCTGATTGAACATGATGGTGACAGATTTGGTGCTAAATCTGTTAATGTCATTTTGACTGCTTTATGATGACAGTCAAGATGATGTCTATGTTTTTGACTATGTTGTTTATTACATGATGGTGTGTGTGTGTGTGTGTATTGTGTCACCTGAGTCATCTTATCACCTGAATGACTTGGATTTTAAATAGATATTTGATTTGAGCACCATAGAAAACCACCAGTAGTAAAAGTTCCTTTGTTTGCTGCATGAAAATCTCAATGCCATATTTCATATCCTGTGTGTGTGTGTGTGTGTGTGTGTGTGTGTGTGTGTGTGTGTGTGTGTGAGTGTGTGTCTGTGAGTGCATGGTTTGGGGAGGGCCACAGGGTTCCTACAGGCTCCTCTGCGACCACTTCACAATTTATTACATGTCATTTTTCTTCAAGCAATGCCACGTTTACGGCATCTGCCACAGTGGTGACTGGCCAGGCTTAAAGAGTATTATCAGGAGAATAGTTTTGCATATATTACAGGGTTAAGTGCAAACCAATCTGCTTTATCCAAACACAGCAATCCAAACAGAGCGCTGGGCCTCAGAGACTGATGAGTAACACACTCAGCCGGGGCCCCAGCAACCCCTGAGCCCCCCTTTTCCACCTTCCCATCACACACTGGGCTCACACTGATTGGCTCTGATTGGTTGTATAAAACACAGCACTGACTTTTTGATTATATTACATATGGTCACGCATGGATTGGTGCCCCGTTTCACAGATACCAGAGCCTCAGCTGCCCCGGAGCGGTCGCCAGAGCTCCAGATTACTGCAAGGACACACGGAGGGAAAAAGAGTGAGCCGCTGTGATTGTAATGACTCCAGGAAATATGTAACACACACTGCCATGGTCTCTGGTGTTCATGACACAAGTATATTTTGTCCCTTCTTGCTCGTGGTTTGCCGCATGTGAGGCCCAGAGCAGGTCCTGACCAAACATAATCGCCCTCGCAGGTTACTGCAGGTTCACTGGTGTCGCATGTCAGGGACTGCAGTCTGGCTGAAGTGGCACAGGAGAACTTCTAAAACAGACTTTCAGCAGGTCAGAGGGAAATTGTTTTGGCATTTTAAATGGAACACCTCCGTAAGCAATCCACAATGACCTCTCATGTGCTCGCCTATCCCCTCGGTGGAGATAGAGAGAGGTTTGCAGTCAGGGGCATCGGCCCACAGGGAGTGCAGCAGATAGGGTCTAATCCGTGAAGCCCTCAGCCAAAGTTAATTTCCCACATAGCCCCATCAGCTTCAGTTACAGATTTAAAAGACAGGACCCTTCTTATATCACTTGGCTTTTCCCCTCTGTTATTTCTCTGTTTTAGCATTCCCAATCCAACAAGAAATCACAGACTATTCACTTCAGCATATCCAGGCAAAGCACAAACACTTGCTGGACTTTCAAAAGCTGTCTTAAGGGGGATTAGCTGTATTGTTGGAAATCACCTGATTTAGAGGTAAGTTCACACAAAGAAAAAAAAAAAAAAAAAAAAAAAAAATATATATATATATATATATATATATATATATATATATATATATATATGTGTGTGTGTGTGTGTGTGTGTGTGTGTGTGTGTGCGTGTGTGTTCTCTCTCCCCTCCCTCCAGTGGTATTTGTCCATCCCCATAGGTCAATCTCAGCACTAGGTCCATGTATTTGCTCTTTGGGAGCTTTCCAAAATTCCCATTTTTATTGTTGTCACTTTCAATGGTCCCTGTTATTCCTGGATAATTGAGAGGATAATTACCTGAGAGATCTTATGTCTAAGGAGACAGAATGAACAAAAAAAAAAACTGAAGACCGTTTTTTTTTAAGCATTCACAAATTCAGAATGTGTCCAGTGTCCTACAGTCCTACAGTGTACAAGTTGCTTAAAAATCTGATCTATAATTTCAAGTCATGTCAAAGATTTAAGTTGGTCATACATGAATTGCAAAGGTTACAGTGATATCGTATAGGTCAAACTACAAAAACACTGGATCCTGCATTTCCCATAATGTAATTTAATAGTCCCTTTAATTCCTGCCTGGCAAATGCCCATGTCTTTCAAACTTCATGTCCCCAGTGTGTAACACAGGCTTTATTTAAAGAAATGGCATCTCAAATAACCTCGATGACATCATCAGGGTTATTTCAGGTTAGACATAGATACAGATGCAAAGGAACACCAGAGCAGGATGCAACAGGATCGAAAAGAAATATTTTTTTGCAGAAAGCCTGTGAAAGTGAAACATGTTTAGTGTCATATCATTTGCTAAAATAGAATATAAGAAAATACAAACATAACTGTGATCAACCTTTTTGTTGGAAAAAAAACAATGTGGAGTGGAGTTGACAACTGTCTCTCTGTCAAAACCAACGGCTTTGAAAACAATTAATTCCTGTATTTGGTTTTATTCATATTAGAAGCTAAGTCTTTCTTTTGCAAAATCATTTGGTTCTGAAAATTTCTTCCAACATTTGAACAGGAACAAACACTTAACTAAAATTGAACTTCAACACACACATAAAAAAAAGATTTGCGATGGATCTGGAACTTCAGTTGGATATTCATCACAGTAGAGACTAAAATAATCTCAGTTTTATGAGGCTAGATTGAAAATTAATGACTCTCAATATTTTAAATGGGACACTTTTAAATAGGACTGCATTTCCTTGTCACACTGTCTTTTTATTAGTATTGATTACCAGTCCATTATGCCACACACACATGATTACTAGTGCCTCTTAAACAATCACTGTAGACTTTCTACCACAAGAAAACATTCATCTGGAGCTGTTGTTACCATCACTGCAAGTGAACAAGGTCGCGGTGTGTGCGGCGGTGTGCATAGCTGGGGACTTGCTTGGTGTGACATATAAAGGTAACATTCACACACATGCCACATCCATGTAAATCATCTATCATGCAGCAGGGACAAGAGGGCTTTTGAGCAAAGCAAGCAAGTTTGGCTTCTCGTCCAGGGCTGCAGACTAAAGGAGTGATGTTGATGCTAGGGGAGCAGTTGAAGCCCACCCAAAACACACACACACACACACACACACACACACACACACACACACACACATCCATCCACTGCTTGACGTTTTGTTTTCTCACGGCCATTGTGGCGAGAGCTGTCACTAACAGAGAAACAGCGTGACCATGTTGATTAGGTGAACCTTTTGGGCAAGGAGTGGAAATATGCTGTCAGCTCATTACAAAAATACATAAGCTCTCACTTCCAATTACTCACTTAGCTGCTGGAGATTAGACAGGGGAGAGGCTGCCAACACCACAGTCTTTCTGGGATCAGCGGAGACGACTGTAATCACAACTTATATCAGTTTCTATGAACTTCCCCACCTCACACAGCCGCCCGCTTATCCTGTCATCCATCTTTAAACACAGGTCGCTGCCCTTTTACTCAACTCACCTGAAAAGCAAAGTCAAATATTTATACTCGTGTGTTAGCTGCCTTTTAAGTGAATTTCATAGTTCACGAAACATCACAGTGGTATTTAGATTAACATTGCGTTTTGCAGCTTCAGTTCTCAGGCTGCAAATATGGGACACCCTGGGTGATGTCACACTGAAATTTAATGAGGTAAAAATGTTAACGAAAAGACAACACATTGATGTCTGTCTTGTATAAGTCCCTATTTATGAAAGTTTGAGACAAATATTAACTTTGATTGGAGAGCTTGACTGGGCTTTGAAAGGGTTCATTCACCCAAATCAAAGTGGTATATGAGGATAGATTTGGGTTTATTTGTTCATGCTTTTTTCAGAGATTTCTCTCTCTGACATTTCTCTGTCTATCCCAGTACAATAGAGGCAAATGGGATTTTGTTTGTGGGTCTTCTAGCACTGAAATATCACATTTGAAAACATTAACAGCAGTGTAGATTTCCAGAGGGAAAAGTCTCTGTTACTGTGGATAATCCACAGAACCCATCATAGACAGTTTAACTAATAGATAGATAGATAGATAGATAGATATAGTATAGCAGAACAAATAGTAAAATAATATAGTATATAAACAACTTAGAGTTAGATCTGTGGATTTAAAAATGACCACCTTGAAAGGCTTGGAATTAATATATATAGATATATATTAATATCAAATTTCAAGTTAATTGATTAATGAGAAATAACACAAATGAATCCATTTTTAACATAAAATATATTGTATACTATAATATACATAGTAAACTATATTATATAATAAATGCTTTAACTCTCAAGTCAATATAATATTATATTATATATTATTCTAATATATAGAGAGGATGTTTTGAAATTTTATGTATCAAAAAATTCCTTTAGCTTGAAATTCTCCTATTTACTAACTAAATGGTGAATATATACATTTACTGTAAATGTATAACAGATGATAGCAACACTGACATTTATCTTAATCTAAATTTATATTCATGTGTCCCTGCTATAATTTTCATCATAATTTTATATGATATGATTTATATTTTTGAACCATATAATAACACAAGACAACACATAGCCCTGAATCAGACATGAGAGCATGACCCTTTCCTTGACCATGACCACAGAGGAGTATTCTTGGCTTCGTCAGCCTCCTCTGCGATGCTGATATCCCCCAAACCTCCCTCCCCAAGGCCCCTCCTTTTCCAGTAAGGATCAAGTCTGCTAATACGTGATGAGTCCTGGAAACCCGCTGTCCATCAAGACGAACTGTGCTGTTTTCTCAGAGCAGTGAAGGAGAGGATGTGGAGCTTGGAGGCCTCAGAGTGTCACGGCTCTGATTGCAGCACACAGTCTGTGTACATGTACAGCCAGGGAAAATGGATGAACCAGACTTTGTAGATATCATGTCATCTGCCAGGAGAACCAACAAAGCAATCTGATATGCAGGGTGTGTGCATAGTAATCTCATCATATGGACAATAGTGAGCCTGTTGTATAAAAAATACCTGATAATTTATTCCAGAAACAGTCTCTTACTCCACTATTTATCTATCTTTGCTGCTGCAACCATTTCAGAATGATGCCCAATTTAATTTAGTTTTTTGGGGGTGGTTTTTGCCTCGCATGCATTAGACCTAAAAATAGCTCTGATTCCAACTTGTTATATAGATCCTTTGGCCTTTGAACTAGCACCATAGCCATGTCAAAATTTCACACTGTAATGCCTTATCTTCATTTCAAAAAAGAAAACATCAGATTTCCACACAGAGAAATAAAAAGTGTGCATCCTGGTGCAACCACAGTGCAGTTATAAAACCCTAGTGCACCACACAGTGTCAGAGTTGAGTTATACTGCCACTGTCAAAGAAAGGGATGAGATACTATCATTATTTAAATGGGAATTACAAGACTCCTCAAGACTCCTTTCTTCTTACAACATTAGCTGGGTCGCTGTCCTTTGTACACAGGGAGAATGATTGAACTTGTGAAGCAACGAATGAAAAAGAGCACAGAGAGAGGTTGTTTCAGAAAGTTGAAGGAACTCTTGAACGCAGTCCCACCAAACCCAGCGTGTGTGGGGGAAGGGGTTCAGACGCTCTTCGATGATCGTTGTTTGAACTGGACTGGCGACTGATGTCTCTTAGAAGACAAATCAAGAGCACCTTTGTTTTATCCAGCAATAGAAAGATAGATTTTTGCATATTTGCTGTACAGGTAGTTGAAACATGCTGTGCTATTATTTTGTTGAAGACAGAATGAGTAAGATTTTTCAGTTATTCATACAGGTATTTGTCGAGACTTGGGACACCCAGCTTGAAACCAGGACACTCCCAGATGAACTGGGATGTCTGATTAACATAGCTACATAAAAAAAATAACAAAGTAACGAGCCTTTCAGTAATGATGATTATTTACTATTATTTACTGATTATTTATTTAATTTTAAAAAATTGTCAATAGAAAATGAAATGTATTGTATTAATTGATGTTTAAAAGAGCTAAAATTAAATTATAACTGGTGTTCTTTCCAGCAAAATAAAAATGAAAAATACTTAAAGGGTCTGTTTACCCCAAAATTTTTATTTCTACCTCAAGGTAGTCAAGGTATGTGTATGTGTGTATATATATATATATATATATATATATATAAAGAGAGAGAGAGAGAGAGAGAGAGAGAGAGACCAAAAAAACAAACAAACAAAAAAAAGTAGAATGTTTCTGGAATGAGTTTTCAGATCTTTTGAATGTCACTTTTTAACCAGTTGTGTACCATGACCCAAAACTCTACAGTAAGAGATCACAGGCAAGGCTGGTTTACCAACCCGACAAAGCAGGCGATCGCCTCCAGGCCCTAGAGCCCAGAGGCTGCAGCTTGACTGGGAATTGTGTAGTTTTTGCTTGTTTAATTTATTTTTGTTTTTTTAAAAGACTTTCCGTTGCTAATTATGATTATCAGCTAAAGTCTGACCTTATCCTGACCCTATCTTGTAGAGGGAGCTTTTAGCCTAAATTGTGCTTGAAATGTGCACGTCCCTAGAGAAATGTGTGTTCCAACCTAACAGAGACATAAAAATGTGTGGTCATGTGTTAATATTCTATCATAGTGAATAGTACAGATCTGTGTATACACATATACACAAGAGTAAGGGGTGGGTCTGTAGGAGCCCATAAACAAATTAAGATGACCATGACCATGAGAGGTATGTGTTGTTTTTTTGTATTCACAGCTGGCCTGATGTGTGTCATTATGTAATTGCTATATATTTTAAAAAGTAATAATAAGAGCATCCTGTGTATTACATTTAAATTGTGCAGTGGTATACTGCTACTCTATGTAAAAATATGCAAAAAGATAAATCAGACTCTTGTCTCTTTTGCAACTGAGATCAATCATTTGCTGTATTACAGCTTTGTTCCACAAGAGGGCAGAAGCAGCCTGTATGCACACACATTTCTGCAAAACTTTACATAGTTAAACCTGTGACTTTGTTGAACATCTCAGTGTGCATGCACAGTGTCCTCTCCTCAGCGGTGAACAGCCCACGAGCGGTTTAAAGCAGGAGTTGGCAGCCTGACAAGCAAATCTAATGCAACAGTCAATTAGGATCTACTCCCTGTTTGTCAGACATAAGCAGATACAGCTGTTCCTTGGTGAAGCAGCAGCTCCAGGGGAAGCTGTATAGGACATACATGTTGAAAGATAGGAAACACTGAGCACTACCCTCAACACTAAATACAGGGAATTCACAAGTACGAGCCTTTTTCTCTGACACAAGAATAATCATGGAAGTCCTGATACATATGGAAGTTTTGATAGGAGTGTCCCAGACATGGATAAAACAAAGAATGTGATAAATTCTATGTTGGAGTCAGTGGAATTAATTTTTCCACTTTGTTACACAAAATTATTCTATGGAGAAAGGAAAACAAAAGAAATGCTCACCAGCAAACAAGGACACCAAAGGTTGCCCAAGACTTTCTAAGACCCCGTCACGTAAAAGTTTAAAGTCTGCTATGGGCTATGGCAGTATGACTATATACCAAGAGACAATAAACAGTGTCTATAAACAGTATTCAGTCTTGGAGGGTTTCATGTTTAATGTTATACAAAATGGATTTAAAATAGATTTAATGTAAATTTTTTTCTCACCAGAAGAAGTGAAACTGCATCTCTACAATCATCAAAATGAATTACACATATAAAATGCCCACCATGATTAGTTAAATGGGACTCACCTGTGTGCAGTCAAGGAGTTTCAGTTGATTGTATTATATACATAATAAGCATATTCAAATCATGAAAAATGATGTTGTATAAAGTGAGCAGCACATTAACTGTTTTCTTTCTCAATCAATGTACTTTTAATTAGGCTTGGACTTGACTTGGAGACATCCTAGCCAAGACTTGACACTCCATTAAATCCATTAACTGTCCTGTTCAATTGCTCACTTGATCCATGCCGTGTCTCAAATAGCTGGAAGCACGCCAAACTTTGTCCCATTCCTAACGATGATAAGCAACTTTTGACGATGGGCAATAGCTGCCCAATAGACCTCTCTGCAACTGGTAAAATGGTGGAAACAACAGTGAGTAAACTAGCATTACATGGAGAATAATGACTTACTAATGATTCTTAAGAATAATATAGATTGTATTTTCTGCTGCTATGGCTCTTATGGATATGACAGAACAATGGCTGGAACAAATGGACAAGGGAAATATAGCTATGGTGTTTTGCATTGTTTTTTCATGATTGTCATACATTGGTAGAGAGATTATGGGTTTCCAGCAAACTGTAGATAGATATAAAAAGATAAGATGAGCCTTTATTCGTCCCACAGTGGGGAAATTCTTAATGCAGTCATTAATGGGTTATTTTCCTTTTCACATCTTGCAAAGTGTGGTTCACTACATGGCAGCTGCCTCAGTCCATTTCTTTACTTAATTAATACAAATGACTTTCCACACATTCATTCTCAAGTCAAATTCCAGCAGTACAATATTTGCTGATGACAGTAATGTGTATACAGCTGCACTTTCAGCAGCACAAACAGCACCACACATGTCCACAAGACCAAAATGATGGCGCTTGGATATAGGGACAAGAGTCTTGAACCGATCCTGTTAAAAGTTTTTTTGAGGGTGGACACTGGGCAGATTTCAGTCATTAAACCTTCGGGCATTCATTAAGATAATTCTTTATCTTGGACTTCCTGTATCAGTTGCTTATCAGAAAAGATAATCAGCACAACATCTATTATTCCATGGATAGCTGGTGAGGGGCCTAATGAAGTATTGAAACAGTCATTAAATAGTCAACCCAAGCCTTAATTGGCAGTCAGATCAACACAGTGAAAGACAGGCTGGCAGTCTTCAGTTTATATTATACATCATACAAAGAAAGCAGGAGCTATTTATGACTGACTCCATCTGGTGAGACACTTGGTCACAAATTATGTAAGATCATTTATCAGAGCAATCTCTCATCAGGCTTGTCAAAGATGGAATAAATGAGCCTACACCACTAGAAAAATGGCTATGAATAGTTAAAAACTATCTTAGGTTAATGCGTTCAATACAACAGAAATATGTAGTTAATGATTATATAGAGTATTGGTTTGTGAATTTCCCCACTGTGGGACGAATAAAGGCTTGTCTTATCTTATTTCATTGTATATAAGGTGGGTTTCCAGCTGAATTCCAGACTTCAGTTGCTGTCCTGCTGTTATTGTGTTATTGTCTGTTAAAGTGTTTTATGTTTGAGGAGAACTGGAAGTATTGGATTAAAAGAGATCCTAACAGAAAATCAAATCAAATCCAATAATCATCCAGTGATGAAGGCCACTAGATGTGGGTGAAAGCTCTGGTAAGGCCTAGTATATTGGCATCAGTCTTCTCAGTCAGGCCTGATTGAAATATATTTGCAGTTTACCAACCAAAAACGCGTCATAAAAAAAAATTGAAGAAACTACAGTAGGTGTGATTTTTTTTTCTTCTACCATGTGACAGTGCATTTCCTTTTAACTCAGTATTTAGCAGAAAAACTGGATTAATCAATGTGTCATATTGTTGCGTGTGAAGGAGCAGTTATTATCAGATAACTAGACAGAAGGGACTTTGTATAATTCATAGCATACTCTTTTCCACTGATGATCTATAATTTACTTTTTCCTCTGGGGAGCGCAGTTCTATTGTTGATACAGCCCATAATTTTGATTTATCCTTTGGGTAAATAAAGAGCGGTTTGCTCTGGCCCTTGGAAGAACACAGCCTTCAAATCACTTGATCATTAATCCACACATTGTTTTATTTACCCCTCGCTCTCAGCAACTAGGAGACAGAGTGAAGGAGGACAAGGGGGGACACTCTGGGGTCAAAAACAAGCGATCTACTGTGAGCCCCGTGCCTATTGGGTGGAGGCGAGTGGGGGAGGATGGGTTGACATTGCAGGGTGATATAAATATGCTGCCTGCTGGAAGTTTCAGGTGGCGTTGTGGTGAAGGTTTTCTGGATAATGTCGGCGACAGAAGTGAGCAGCAGCTAAAAACCCAGAAATCCCCCGAGGGTGGGATTGAACTTTTGGAAAACATTCCACTCCAGGTCAGCAGGCCATGTACACCTACAACTCCCCCACCCTACCCCCACACACAAACCTGAGTGACCAGCCATGTAGCCTGATTCTTCTTCTCTCCATTACCACCTTAATTCCTCCATTTATTCCCTATATTTAGTAATATAGGCACATTAAGGGAAAACCACAGTTTATCAGGGGAGTGTCCTTGTGGCCTCTGTGTTTAAAGTCCCAGCTATTAACTGCCACAGTCCCAAGTTTGAGTCCAATGTGGACCATGTAAACATCAGTGATACACATAATGGAGATACACATCTTTGAGGACCTATGCAGACAAGGGTGTTTTGAGTTGTCATTGGTCTGCATACTTCTCAAATCTCAAAAAAGACCTCTGATTGTTTGATCCAGCATGACCTTCTTTCACAGGTTGGGCACATTGCCACAAGTGATCTTCAACTAAAATAAATTCCTCCTCAAGACCCTTAACCCTTTATAGGGCATTCATTGAAATACTTTGAAATTCCACCTTAGAGTTATTGGAGGACAGAACAAAATTTTATTTCTGTTTTTCAACATTTTTCACTTTTGTAAATGGTGCGGAAATTACCAAAAATAGTCACTTGCCCGATAAAGGGTTAATATGGCTGCCCATGTTGTCATTGCCCCGTCCATTTTCACAGATAGATCCAAATTATTTCACATTTGTTTCACACATGTAGAGGATTATTTACACTGTTACCCAGGTGACACTGATCTCCATTTCCTGATTTACTCTATGTTGTCTTTACATTGTGGTTTGCTACATGTGACAGTGCTTCCCAGTACATTTTAGTGTACACCTTCCACATACTGTAGTTTATACCCCTAATCTGTACAAGCTTAAAAGAAATACACACCAGCGGTGGTCCAGTGAAGTATTTCTACATACCTTTGGTGATCCTCTTTTTTGTCCTATACAGCTATCACTCTATTTGTAGAGACATTCATGTTCCCTGCAATAAGAATCCTAATGACATTTCATCTTACATTACGTCAAAATTTCATGTAGCTCAATACAGAGCTTTATGACTAAGAGCCCATCAGCATTCCCAAAGCATTTTGCCAACAAGTTTGATCATCTTAGGTTGGGTGGCTGTGTCAGCCATGATGTCACATGATGCAGAAGCCCAGTGGCTGTCTCTCACTGTCAGCACTGTTGGTTCCATGTGTGTCCATGCACAATCATCAGCATTTTGTTTGTTCTGTCCAACACTTATTTATATTAATATTTTGTGCTCTATATAAATTTTCAGACTCTGGTGTCCTTGTGCAGTGCTGCTAATAAGTAGCTTATCCTGCTTTTACCCGCATGTTTTCATTACATCTTGCACTTCAGAGTATCTTACTTTCCCTCCACTGGCTTTCTCTCTCTTGATGCCTTACACTTCCGATAACCCCACAGTCCAAAACCACACCCTGCTCCCTGGGCCTGCAGCCTCAACTTCACCCTTAGAGGCAGTATTAGTAAGTGGTCAGACCTTCATCCCAGTACTTGTTTGTCCCACTCTCCATCACCAACCAATTGCAAAACCACAATTACCCCAGTCTGCGGTGCACAACCTGCAGGGCGGGCGAGGCAGACATGTGTTTTGATAGGTATACTTCATCTAGATTATTCAGGTGTGTTTGCTTTGGCATGAGCCCACCACAGAAAACACATTATACACCCCCCCACCCCCTTACCCCCCAGTAGAGCTTAAATATCTCCAGAACAGAAGTTGTACTATAAAACCACAAAGTAGAATAGCGTAACCACGTCACCTCCTTATTCACTGCCACTGTCACATACCATCAGTTTGTCATGTTAACGGCAGTCAAGAAATTATACTGCAACATAGTGAAAGTAATATTTTTTCCATCTGCTAATATTTTCCTACAATTCCCAGAATGCTTCACTAGCGGCAGAGAACAGAAAGAAGAGTTGCAAAGCGGGAGATGTAATTTTGGGTGTCCGGAGCTACGGGAATAAAAGTTCTGTACATTGTCTACAGACTGTTGCCACCAACTTTTCCAACTGGGTCATTTTGATGATGAACTTAATATTCTGATTTGCACGTGCATTCGCTCGCAGGTCATTTACCTATGGTGGCCAGAGCTGGATATGGTTTAATATAAAGGTCTGAAATATTTTCAGAAAATGATAGTGATATTTAAGGACCCCAACAGGCGTAAATTAATGTATAATTTAACAGATTATCATATTTTAAGCAGTTTTAAAGAGTTAAGGTGTGTGAAAGGGGACCTCTTAAATTATTATTATTATATTTTTAATTTTTTCCCCCCACAAAATAACATAACAGGATCAGTTCGTAGTTTGTTTATTTTTCAATTAAAGTACAATTTTAGTGAGAGAGATTTAGAATTAGAGACTGACTCAAATTAGTGGAAAATTAATGGATAACTTACAGCACAATATGTGTGTGTGTGTGTGTGTGTGTGTGTGTGTGTGTGTGACCTTAATTACTAACATTAATGTGTAAATAAATAAAAAGGTGAGCCCTTGTGTACCAGTGAGTGGTAATGCAGTGCAGACATTTTCAAGCATGAACTTTTGAACTGACAGCAATAATGGAACTTTGACAACAGTGGAAGCAGACGTGATATTTGCAGTGTTGGATTACCCAATCCAAACAAGCTTTAAGCCTCAGCAAGTTGATTTTCATGTTACACCGAAATGAGAGCAAAGCAGCAAGGACTGATGGAAAGTCTACATAATTAAATACAGTAGGCTACATCATGCACATTTTAGAATCAACTTTTCTTTTTGAGTGATTGTTTAGCAGTGCTAAATATTGATATTTTTTTACAGTGCAGGTCTTGTCCCCTGGAGGGCAGCTGAGCTCAGGGTTGTCAGAGACTTTATGATCAGCTCCTCCACCTTGGAGATCAGTGAACGCTGGCAGTGGTCGCTTTTGACCCACACTATAGCTCCTCAGATTTAAGGTTCCTCAGTGGTTTGAAGCCAGCCGGGCGGGGGTGCCGGGAGGGGGCGGCTAATTGAAGTCAGCAGATGACGGGTGTGCTGTGATTTGTGTGGTGACAGGCAGTGTAATTACACGGCTGGTCAGGAGGAACATTACAGTAGTTAAGAGCTTTTGTGGGCGCTAACTCGGCCAATAAAAGGATCCTTACACTTGGGTATTTGTGAAGCATGGGCAGTGCTGCCATGCTGCTGAATATGTTTGTGGGGTGGCAGCGGAGGGGGAGGGGGCTACATGTGTAATGTAAGTACTCTTCTCATTTCTTAATCATTCTTTCTGACCAGGAGATCTCTGGAAATATCTCTGTTACAAAAGAGGTCGGGGTAGAGTGATTAAGATACAGGCTGTAGATTTCACATAAAACACAAAGGAGATCAATCAGTCCAAGCTGAGTGGCCATACTGTCAGAAGACAGTGCGTTTTACTCCAATGCAGAAGTGCAAAAAAGCTGCCATTCCTTGAATAACCACTAGAGCAGGCCGCAGAAGGGAGTCAATTACATTTGAGCCCCATGTTAAAATGTCCGATTTTACGACAGAAAAAAACATATTTACAGCCTGGTTCAAAACATGGCTCTAGTCTCATAAGCTGTTTTTCTACTCCATGACAATTTTGGGGGGGGGGGCGAATTTTTTTATAAGGCGTTCGTTTAAAATATACAGCATACATCATTATGCACAATTCATAGCTGTCAATCTAAGTGGCGCAACTTTGATTGACAACTAGCCACTGACTGTCTAAAGGGCGTCACCCCGGCTAATTCTAGTCACTGAGTTTGGGAAAGAGATCATCGTGGGGTTAGCCGGCTAGCAACGATATTTAGCATTTAACCTAGCTGGTTAGCCGTAGCTCTTTTGATTATTTCGAATAAAGCGGCTTTTTTCAGCCAATAGCGTTCATTCGACCCGCCTCAGCTCCGTCCTCGCTCCACCTCTTTGTCCATATTTGGAGTAACCGGAGGTAGGCTACCAAGATGGCTACGCACTACGATTTGCTTCCTTTTTACTCTTCAGAAACCTATGGGTGACGTCACGGACACTACGCCCATATTTTATACAGTCTATGGTTTTTCTCTGAGTGAGGTCCATCCAGTCCGCATGAATAAGGATTATGATATGCTGTACAATGCAAAGTGATAGGAATCTAATGCCAACAACACCACGTAGAAGTAAACATTTTTAAGCAGTATTTTTTTGATAATATTTTCTTATCTTATAAACTTGATGTGGTTCGCTTGTTAGCTAACGTGCCCTTTTTACATGTACAGCAGACAGCATTATGTCAGTAGTCGTGTTTGTGTTCACCTAATAAATACCAGTAGAATATTCAATATTCAGCTCTGGTTTGGACTCTACCAACTCCTGAGAAAAATATCTGGCTCGTTAGCTGCTGAATGCTACACTATATTCGACAGCTAGTTGCTACCTTTGTCTGCCATATGGTGCTGAGCAGGTAGTTTGCAATGGGTTCATCAGAAGTCTTACACTGAAAACAGCTGCCTAACCTCCTTAATGAGGTTAAGGAGAGCAGTGAGACGGAACAAAAACAGTAACGTCATGGGACAGAAAACCAAAACAACCAGCTGAAAGACGCTAAAGAGCTGCACAGAGGGGAGGATTCGTGCTTGTGAGATCTCTTTATTTACCATTATGTTAGCATCAAGATGAAATTTATTATTCAAAACAAAGCTATACATCACAAATAGAAATTCGATTTCCTGATATAATCCATTCAAATGTTTATCTGTGATATCCTAAAATGCAGTAAAGAAGTGTTGCAAAATAAGCAAATAAAATGTAGTATCCTTAGCTTTATGGATACACTGATGAAATAATGATGTGCAGATAAAAATCACACTTCAGAACAAGGATGGAGTTTGGAGAAGTTTTAGATGAAGTTATAAAATCTTGTGTAAAATGGTCACATAAATCAAAAAGCAGTTTTAATCCATCTCTTTAAAAATGAAGCAGCGGTGGGGCAGTGAGCAGGCAGCTTCATATACTGCAGCCACATGCTGGGTATTTAAATGGCTGTGGTAGCATTCTAAAGCGTGTATTTGTGCACGTCTTTATGAGTATTGGTGTATCCATCCAGCCCTAATGCGGCCTCAAGGCTCGGGCTCGCTGGAGAGATCCAGAGGCCAAAAAGATAGTCGTGGACAAACCAAAACAAACTCCAAACCACGCGTCATCCCAGTGAAATATGGTAATAATATAGGGGGAAGTTTACATTTTGTAAAAATATGCGTTATTTGTCTTAGCTTTCGTTTATGACTGGCTGCGTCGGCTGTGATGAGGGAGGCCATTTTCTGAAATGTTTCTGGATGTGGACCACAGAGCAGCCAACACCCCTGTCTATCTTTAGAGCAGGGAATCCACCCAAGAGCTGTCAGTCCAGCCGCCAAATCCATGACTGCTAAAACTCTCCAGACCCCCAAACACTAACAGCATCATTCAGAGACAGCCACCCGCCCACCGCACTCACACACACACACACACACACACACACTGATACTGTCAGATGTGGAGGTATTTCGTAAAAGAGAGTAAATAAATCAGACCTCTGCATCATCAGTTGAGCTTACATAAGAGCAGCTCACCCACTGAATGTCACACAGAAAGAAGAAAAAATGAAAAACAACCCTTTAAAAAAAAAAAATCCTTGCAAAAGGAGCAAAGATTTATCTACTCTGAAAGTTAACTCAATACCTAATTTTTCTTGGACTCCACCTTTGTTTTTCCAAGTGCTGGGAACTGTGCATAAAAAGGTCAAAGAAATAATGGTTATGAAAAAAACGAGTTGTATTAAATTTGTGAAATAGAAAATTACTGCTGCTGAAAAAAAGATTAATGAGTCTGGCTGTGGGCTTTGTGGATCTCACCGGTGCTATGCAGTGAAGCACTTAATAAATCACTGCTGTACATACAAGGAATTAATAGGGATGGTGTGTTTTCATGGTTTGCGTTGGTGCCAAATCTCAGAGAGCCTGATCTGGCCCCGGCTCTAATCTGTTTTTCAAAAGTCACCTTAAAAGTCTGCTGGTACCTTGCTTTCCTCCAGATCCAAGGACAACTAGGAGGAAGCACAGTGGTAATTTCTTCTCTCATTAATCGGTTTAACATGAATTACAATGTAACACGGAGATAGATTGACAGATCCATATCTGCTAAAAAAAAATTTGAGGTTCACTGTGAATGTAAATCTGCATGGATCCATTTACAGATAGAAAATATGTGCATGTGGTTTTTTTTACCCTTCTGTAATCACTCATAGTTCAAAATATGATCTATATTGATATAGTGTTTACAAGACAAAAAAAAAAAATTGGAGGCGCTGTTGGGGACTCCATGTTGGGACCCTGGATCAGTAAGCATTAGCGCAGACTGAGGGGGCCCGAATGCATCGCAGGGAAAACGTGGGGAATGTCAGTACATAAAATCTTACTTTATGCCAATATTAAAAAGAAATTTATTGCTACAATTACTAACTTACAAATGTATTGCAAATGTTACACTAAGTAAATTAAAAGTTAAAGACTGAAATGATTCATGATTTACTTTAAATGACTATAGTAAATTAGAGTATATAGACTTTTGCTAATGTAAGTTTTTTGGAAATGTTGCTGTGAATCATTGTTTCAATCAATCAATGTTCTCCATTTTGCTTTAGTATGCAAAAACACTGAAAGAGTAATATAACCATTTTGAGGCACGAAATCCATATTGATGTTAAAATGTGTCCTCCAGGGGTGTTCCTAGGATCAGCACACATTAGCGTCATGGCCCAGACAGAGTGGGTCTGGGTGCGTCTGCCACAGGACAACGTGTGGGGAATCTCAATGTCTACTGTATATTATGTTCATTTTGAAGTTAAGATTATAATTAAATTTAAATGACTCATCTATGTCAGAAAAAAAAGGGTATGATTTCATCAATTACACGTCCATTTGTGTTCATATACGACATTTTTTTTGCCAAATACAGTTTGGAAGAAACATGATTGCAAAGTGGCAGCATTTCTTTCCAGTCTAGGATTGAAGTTATTGAATCACATGGTGGTCATGTTGAACAGTAGGGGGACAAACTGTTTGTGTCCTGCATCCTGACTGTTGTTCTGTTTATGCTAAGGCTAGGCTTAAATTAAAGGAAGGTTTACTCTGATATTTAACTGAGACATTGATCTTTCCCTGAACTTAACCAATGTTTGAATTGTCATAAACATGACCACAAAAACACAAATCATGCTTTTCTTGCAGGGGACAAAGTTGTCAGCAGATATGTTTGTCAAAAATGTTTCCTCTAACCTAATCTACATAGTAAATATGTACTTGCTCTGGCAAATTACCAGTATATGATCATTTTTAGGAGAAAGGAGTAACTCTTGAAATTCACTAAATTTCAAGCATTTCTTCGCTGCTTCCCACCTTCTGCATTATGCAATTATGTTGTGCTGTCATCAATTGTTCCTGTCCACGCACGGCATGTGGACTTTTGACCTGGCTCCACTTTCTAATTTTTTTTTTTTATTTCTTTATTTATTTTTTCATTTCTTTCTTTTCTTTTTGTTTCTCTTTATTGTTTTCACTCTGTTGAACCTGCAACCTGAATTATTTCAGTAGACAGTCTATTAATACTAACATTATGCTCATAGGTGTCACCTCCAGAAATCAATAAATGCTGTACTAAAAGCACAGGCAGCGATTTATGACCGTGGGTGCCCAAATTAAATGAACACCACCAAGGTGATGACATAATCACTTTATTACCTGTTACTGTAATTACCATGATGTAAGAGACACGAAATGTGACACTGTTTAGCTAACTATTGTAATAGGCTACGTCATACCAGCACGCAGTCTTTAGGGGGCAGTATTCACATACACATTGGCCACAGCATAACACAGCGTTGTTTGGATGGAATATAATAGTATGTTAGCATATAATAGTACAATCAATAGCAATACCTAAGCCAAAAATACTTACGCATATGAATACCATTACCTGCTTTTCATCATGAAGTATTTATATGCAAATACATGCAAAAGATGCAGTTTTATTTATTTATTTATTTTGTCATTGGCCTTCCCTGTGGGTGCTCAACCTTGCTTGAGCACTGGAGCACCCTATTGAGTACGAAGTACAACATAACAAATGAGCATATCACTCATGATCAAATGGTAAAATCAGGGGATTTGCACATTTAAAACAAGTGATGGACTGCTTATATAGTGCATGCTTTGAGCCCCTATTGTTATATACTCTTGTTATATGCTCCCCACATAAAAAAAAAAAGTCCTCACAGTAAATAGAGAAAACATTTGATGAAATTCAGTTGTGTATAAAATTAATAAGATAAAAAGAGATAGATTAATGTTCTTGATTCTTCAAATAAATAGTAGGGTAATGTACCATATTTTACTCGTTATATGGGGTTGGACAGGGTTGGATTAAATTGCATTGGAACATTAGGGCAAAACTGTGGGCTCCTACTCCTTTTACATTACAAGTTATTTAGGAATATTGGCCTCATCAGTATAATATAAACTGCTGACTTGATTAAAGTTGACACATGAGGAGCATCTTAAAGGCCCTAAGTATTGCAGTTCATAGCTTCAGTTCTGCATCAAGAATTTGCAGACAAATTTTCAGTAAGTCAAAGTAATGATCAAACAGTGAACCTGCTGGTAATCAAGCATTATGCTTCCATAACACAGCTGTATTTCTTGGACTGGAACTTCCTGAAAATATTTGTTGTGTTAATAATTGAATGCCACCACATTCCTTATCAAACACGCTTAAACATTTTTGTAACCTGCTAAATGAGGAAGGTGTTAAATAATTCATTTGAATAGAGTAATACAGGCAACATGATTCATGCTGGAGTCCTCAGAGAATGAAAGAGAAAAAATAGTTTTAATTGAAAATTTCATTTCCAGTCTCTCAGCTTCATTATACATGTGGCTGCAGTAGCTGTTGTTTTTTAATGGAGAAACGGTTTGCAGATGATCTATGGCACAGTGTGTTCGCTGTGTCCACCTCTGGTTAGCAGTGTGGGCTGCAGAGTGTGCTGTGCAGTCAGCTCTGATTAGAACACAGCAGAGATCACAGTGAAGCTGTCAGGCCGCATGTCTGCGCCGCTCTGATGCTACAACATCGTTTGTCATCAAGAACAAAAGCACTGGAGGAACTGCTGTTCACACTGTCATCACAGCCATACTATAACTATACTACCATTCACATTACTGTAGAACCTTTCGGAACAGACGTCAGCTTTTGAATGGTGTTAGAGTATTTTCAATACCAGTACTAATATAATGCCTTTGATTAGACACTGCTGAACAATAACCTAAAAATTTAAATTTGCCTATTGAGCCCCTTTTGATCTTGTGTCTATTGTAATGCACATATTAGTTTTAGCAAATAGCAATGTTTTAAATGTTGCCATTGGCCTATGGGAGAATAAACATCTCACCTTTTAAATTAATTCATTTCTTCACATGCATAAAGAGTGGACTACATACTAAACTCATCATATTCAATATTAACATTAAGAAGACAGAGAATTTTTTAAATATCCTTCTTAATGGACACCATGTCTGCAGTGGCATACAAAGGTTGCTGATTACGACATTAAATTGATGGTTTATGAAATCAGCACAAACATTTTCCTCAGAAGCCATGGAATGATCTCAAATGAAGCGGGTCAGAATACTTAAGACCATGAAAATGTATTGTTGGCCGGGGGGGGGGGGGGGGAGTAAAGGCACCCTTTATAAAAATATTTGTAAGTTGTAACTAATGACTTTATTGATAGCTAGTAAATCACTCAGTAATATTTTATAGATCAGGTACAAAGCCATCAGTAAGAACAACATTAAGGTTGCCAGGTGGAGAAAATCCCTAATTAGTCTTAAGTTCATCTTTCAGTGGGAGACCACTCCAATGGATCGTTAGACCACTCGTATTCTCTGGAAAAGTACTGCAGAGCAGTGCTTTTGTCTTATGAGCTGATAGCTTTCATGATGGACGTATTTGCTTAGTGGGTTTAAAGATAGTCTACGTGAAAGATATTAAAAGCCTAATTAGCCTTTAAATGAGCAAAATTAATACAGAAATATACAGAGACAAAACTGCTAAAAGAACTTCTTAAACTGTTTTATTAATTTAGAATATCAAAACGTCTGTTGAATAAATACACTTTGGTCCTACCAGTGTGTACAGTTAACACACACATGTAACAGCCATTAATGGTCAGATATTTGACACAGCCTCAGTCGTTTAGCCTTATTATTTTTCATGGGTGAATGGTAAGAAAAATCTGTGAAATGAGTGGGAAAATATCAGGTCTAGAGGGGTTAACACCAACAGTTCAATGGCACTGCCAAAATAAAATACTGTATCAAATTACGATTTCAATCAGTGGACATATGGTCACGGAGTATGTTAACAAGAGGAAGAATCTGACCAAGCATCTGGTGCCAAATTTCAGTACTTCACTGCATTCCACACTTGCTTAAATGAGCATTTAGTTGTTCCTTGAAAATTTGGAGACTCCACTCCCTACCCTGTAGCTATATGATCAGGATGGGACTGAATGTATTCATTTAATAATATTCATTTAATATTTTTCATCAGTAATGTATCACCACTGAAGCCTGGGTAGCCCTGACCCTGCAGCTGCTGAGCCAATAGAAGGCTTTCAATAATGACCTCAGGCAATCAGTCCTTACTTTGTTTAGTAGGTTTTGTAGGTTTCCTTTTTTTCTTTCTTTTTTTTTTTGTTATAACAGTTCCCTAGTACGCATGGAGTTTGAGCAATCTGTGCCATTTTCATCTATATTGTTAGCCTTTCCTTTCTTGTGTTTGTATTGCTTATTTATTATGCCAGTAATAATGAAGGTGATTTCGACCTCCACGTGAGCTGGAACTTCTCCTGGACAACTGGGGAAATAGGTAGGTGTTAGAATTTGACCATCAAGTCATATTATGGCACCGTGTTAAGGCCATATACTGTAGCTGATAGGCTGACTAGGCTGCTGTTATTCAGCTGACAAAAACAATATATTTGAGGAAATATTGAATTGTTTGCCTTGTTTTTGCATGGAAACATCTGTTAACTTTTTAAAACTGGCAGAAAAGAAAGCAGCAATTAAAACACTCTGAATTTGTAATTTATTTTTAGTCATGATGATTTGCTATTTTTAAGCATAATTTATATTATTAACTACAATATTACTAGTTCTAAACCAGTATTCCACATTGACTTAAGTGTATTACTCTTCCTCTTTTCTGTTGCAGTGAGAGGCTATAAAGGACTTTCATATTTTGGAATGTGAATATAACACAATGAAACATGCAGCAGGTCATACTGGCTTATGGATTTTTCCAGTGGAAAAATGTTAGGCCCGACAGGTTTGACTGGCAGTGCAGCAATGTTCAGTGTCTGAGTTCCATGGGATTCACAGGTAATTTAAAGAACAAATTACCAACTTTGACAGTATGAAGATCAATTAACTTTATTAAAAACTGAAGAGCAGTAATACACAGCAATAAAGCTCATAATAATCTAATTAATCTGTTGGTCTGTCCACAGAAAATTGACAGCAAAATGAGCGATTATACAAATGTTTAAACCAGTACAAAAAATCCCTTTCCTCTGTGAGAAATTGATGCTTTTTGTAGTTTTAGTGTTTTGGCTAATTTTCAGACTACTTTTAGCCACATGAATGTGATAAGTAAGTCAGACTAATTAATGAATCTAATCTAATAATTATTAGTTGTAGGGTCATAGCAACATGATCTACGATCTACAACAATCTATGATCTCTGCATTTCTTGCCGAGATCATTATGAGTCCAAGCCTCCTCCTCGCACAAAATTTTGACTAGACACAGAAAAGAAAATTAGTTTTGTTTAATTATTATATTATTTGATTTTTTGTGTTATTTGTTATTTCTCAATCTTGAAGGTCTAATTATCTCAAAGCCTTCTCCATAATGCCAGTTGAGAAAAAATATATTTCATATCTAAAAATAATATAATCAACCTGTAAAACTGCCAAAACGTGCTATTTTTTAAAACTGTAAAATGTAACTACCCTGAAGTTGATAAAAAACCCCAAACTGCATGAAAACTCCTGAGTGTATGATTTCAGGACCTGTGGTTCTTAGATTCACTCCTAACGCTAAATAAGGGAATCTTATTTTGACAATAAATGATTTTTGCATTTCTTCAAAAATTACTCTGGTGCAAAACAGTCTTTCCTTTCAATTAGAAAATATAATACATAAATTCTACATTTATGAAGGTTACATGGAAATGTGTATATTCAATTACATTACAGTTACTACTGAGGTCACAATGAGGGTGATGTTGTATTACATTATGTGGAGAGGTGTTTTAAAATTTTCAACATGAAGGGGGCAGAATATAAAGTACAACAGCATCACCAACTATCACCTCAGTGTAAAAACATATATATTGAATTAACACCTCACAGACACAGGCTGTGTCTGCTTCCAAAACATCCATAGTTGGCCAACAGGTGTTTGCAGTCTCAATACTCAGCTGCACTCTCATACTTAAAGTCACAGGAATAAATATTCTAAGATCATATTGGTGCACTTTATTAAGTGTTTGTTTTGCACTTGCCATTTCCTGGCTGGACTTGTGTTGATCATCAGGAGACAGGACAAGATAGAACTTTAATAATGCAGAAGGAAATTCTTTTGACAGATTATTCCAAAACAGTAGCAAAGAAAAAAAGGAATAGAGCATTCTAAAAAAATACAACAATTAGGATATAACATTAGCATCCTAATTGAAGTGGAATTTAAAATAGATAACAGTGTCTAATGGTGATGTTTTCACAATAGAAATGGGATAAGCTAGAAACAGATGAGGATGATCATAATAAAGCTTTTGATGGTAAAGTAATATTGCACATGCACATGGACGTGAGAAGTAATATACTTCAGTGATCCTTCCTACTGAAGGGGGAACAGTTATCCAGAGAGTAGTTACATTGTGCAGTTTTAAGAAATAACATGTTTTGGCTGATTTTCAGGTTGATTGTTAATTATTTTTTATCCACGTGCGTCGCCTACATTTCCTTCAAAGTTTGATAGAGTGTTGATGCCATTTGTTTGATTTTTCAAAGCGACTCGTGAAGGTTCGTCGTGATATGATGACGTGCTGAGAGCGGCTGATGCCCACGTGTTATGATGATCACGTGTGATGGCAGGCAGAGATCATACCATTAAAAGCAGGTGGGGGATAACGGTCCACAGTTCAGACTGTTGTTGCCCTGTGTTGTTTTCACTTTCAGCTACACGATTCATTTTGTAGTTTTAACACTGGCCTGACAATCCAGTTCCTCTCAGTGCTCCAGTTCAGGCCTGAAAGTGGGGCTGGGGGCTCAGCCAAAACGGAAATTCTAATCTGTCCTCCCCCGTATTTAGAAACAACCAAATAACAGCGAAGAACTTCGAAATAAAAAAAACAGACAATGTGTTGATGATGTTTCATTTGTATTTTAATGTACACTCGTTGTCCCTTTTAAGTAGGTTTTCTTATTTTTTTCAAAATAAAATAACATGAAATTGGGCGTATTGTTCATAACAGCTCTGTGGTGATGCTGAACCCCGCGGCTGGCTGAGCGCAATGAAAAAATACCAGAATTACAACATTTAATATCCACAAAGATGTCACATATATAACATTACGATATAGCCTACTCAGACATGTCAGTCAACCCACCGGGCGTCACGATCCCCGTTACAAAAACAAATTAAATTAAATATAAATAGACACAGCATTAATAAAATGTAGATATGTACAACTGTGCAACATGGCCACAAGTTTCATCATCAGCGTGTCGTGGACTCCACGTCACTTCCCGATATGTGCACACACACACACACATTACGCCATGTTCTACTATCAGCTGTCCGAGTCCACGTCGCTTTTACTCTCGTCGGTTTTCTCCGCGGACGTTTTGGTGGATTTGTTCCATTTCTGAGAGTTCTCTGATTCCTCTGATGAAGACCTTTTCTGCCTCCTCCACTTCGCGCGTCTGTTTTTGAACCAAACCTACGTGACAGAAAAGCACAGTTTTAATATCTAACTTAACGGGCTTTCCTTCTTTTCTCCCTCCCTTTTTTAAACACCATGTTGTCACCTTGTCACCTCTGACACTGTGACCTCCCCACAGGCTTTTCAGTTTTATAACGCTCTGTCAGTGTATTTTTAGACAACGATTGTTTTTATTATAATAAAAAGGGTAAATATTTATCAATTTATATAATGTATGTAATGTATATAATATTGTCTGTTTCTAAGGAACAATGTAAGGAATTGCGTGTTGTTACGTTTACCTTGCTGTAAGTCTACTTCTGTGTGTACACTGAGAGCAAAGATAAACCGGAGTCAAATTCCTTGTAAGTATACACACACCTGGTCATCAACGCTGATTCTGATTGATATGTGATCGTCTCTAGTTCTCCCCCACCCTGCGTCAATTTTTTTTATATATAGCCTAAAATCACACATTTTCATCGACGGGTTTTACTCGGCGCTGTTGTCCCATTTCACTTTTTTTGTTTTGATGCATTTACTTACAAATATAAAAACATTTGATTTTATCTGAAAGAACCCTCTTCGGCGGATCTTTATTTTCGCACCAAAATGACGTCACGGGAACGTAACATTCAGTTATATTTTGTTACATCGCTGTACTTTTATTCTTCTTATTATTGTTGTTGTTATTATTATTACTATTATTATTATCCATCGATATTTATTGTTATTCACTGCACTATAACCACTTTACTACTACTACTGTTTACTGCTGCTTACTTTACTGCTCACTGTCCTTATTGCACGACAGGCCCTTTATTCATTCAATATTTGGTTTATTTTTTAAACAGCAGGTCACATATTTATTTCCCGTTTGTACTATAGTTATTCATGCACTATGTTCCCTGCTCTGACAAATGATTTTTCTTAATTGAATTTAATTGTATGTTATTATTTAGTTGGTTCATATCTGGCCTGGTTTTCCTTGTTGTTGCTGTTGGGGTTTTTTTCCTTCATAAAATGTTCCACCGCTGCACTGATGAATAGAACTCTGGTGCAAATTCTAATAATATAACAATCTATCTATATAATAATCTAATAATAATTTGTGATTAGCTAACTAACTGTGTGATTTTCCTCTGTTCCTTAAACTGAGATGAATTTAATAGGCCGATAAAGGGTCGAGAAGACTAAAATGTACTATAATAGGTAATTCTTTGTAATAAGGACAATGCATACTACTACTACTACTACTACTAATGATAATAATAATAATAATAATAATTAGAATAATAATAATAATAATAGCATATGTCAAGGTGATGGTGTAGCCTATAATGTCTTTGTTGCTATAATGAACCCTGTTAAATTTAAACTTTAAACCGACCAGAATCCTGTTGGACCGGCTGTACCATTTAAAAGCACTCAGAATGCGTGGACTGGGTGTGTGTACTGAACAGTGTGAAACTGCACTGACCTCGACCTTCTCCTCCCGGAGGTGGACCTTGCGGGCCAGCTGTTCCCGGGTGCCGACGTCCGGGTACTTGGTCTCTTGGAAAAGGCCCTCCAGAGCCTCGAGCTGCTCGTCGGTGAAGATGGTGCGGTGCCTCCGCTTCCTGCGGCAGTGCAGCTGGTTGAGGAGCTGCAGCTCGGTCCGCGACAAGCTGCCCATGTTCATGTAGGACATCATCTGGTGCGGCACCGGAGAGATCAGCACCGAGCCCGGGCTGTCGTAGCCTGCACGGCGGAGGAGAAACATCACACACACACGGGTGAGTTGAATTGAAACCATCTAACTGCAAAAGCGTGTGTGTGTGCGTGTGTCTATATACACACGCGCGCGTTCATTAGTAATGTGTTAATGCTAATTGGAAACTTGATTCTTCGGTTTACAGATTACAGCCGATGCCTACAATAGCAGTTTGACACTTTGAATTAAGATTTGTTATTTTATGCACGTGAATATTTTAGTCAATGCAAAAAAAAAAATAACCGACTGAAACAGAGTCTTTCCTTTTCCCCATTCAAGTATCCTAATGCGTAAAGCAGCACTGTAGAATGGGTTCAGTGACATTTATCCTGGACACTGAGCCCGTGTTCGTGTGATGATGGGGGTCATCACACGAACACGAGGAAAACCCCCAAAGATGTCACAGAAGCATCTGACAGCCGTGTGAAAGTGTGCAGAGTTTATTCAACGCGTGAAATAACGTTGCAATTTAATGCACGAGGTTAGAAAGAATATGTTGTCATCTCAAGGAAATTTGTCTTGGAGGGCAAATTTAAAGACAACATGGTATAAAGCTTCAGGCGTCGTAAATAAACACGAGGGGTCACAATCAGTCTAACTTTAACTCTAACTTTAATTGTGGGCTCAAAATGAACTCCAACAAATAAGACCGCTTTTTATTACACAGTGTCTGCAAAAATACCGCTTTATGTTTTCATTAATGTTACTTGGAAAAATACGAGTTAAGCCCATGAAAAGAATACAGATCCGTGTTGATTTGTAGACTGTGGACTCACACGCCTAAGTTGTTAAAAGTAAGAGGAGAGGAGGAGATCCTACCTGTCGGGATGCAGGGGCACTGCTGCGGGCTGAGGCCAGCCACGGAGCTGCAGCACGGCGGACCTCCTCCGGCGCCCTGGACGTGCAGCTGTCCGTAGTAGTAGCCGTTATATCCTATTCTGGTCCCGTTCACAGACTGAATCCCGGGGGGAGAAGGCCCGCAAGTGGCCGAGTACAGGCCGTTGTAGTCGGTGTAAATAGAGTCCGTGAGGCCGGCGGACAGCCCCACCGGGCCGCTCCGGTGCAGCAGCAGCGGCTCCTTGCAGCTCGGCCGGCCGGACAGGATGCTGTCTATGCTGAACATACCGGCGGGCATCACACCGGGAGTGAAGAACTCGGGAAAGTGAAAATTGCTCGGTAAAGTAAAATGTCCTGGACTGAAAGACGAAAAAAAGTTCTCCTACAGCTGCGTCATGGTGACTCTGGAGGGTACTTTTCTGCCCTGCACGCGCGGCTTCGCTCTCGTGGATGCGGACTGTTTGTTTTAATGGGACCAGTTGAGAGCAGGGCTGGTTTTATAGCCTTGTGACGTCACGGCGGAGCGGCTGCTCTGGGATCAGCTGCTGCAGCTGGACGGCCGCAGATCTGTGTATTGAGAATTAATTCAATTAAGATAATCCGCACTGTTTGCAGACTTTTCGAAACTGTTGCTGTTGGGGCACAGAGGCTCTTCCTGTGGAGTAATCCGATTATTTCCTTGTCAGTGAAGGCATCGTAATCTGTGGAACACATTTACATCAGTGTTTACAATGATGGGGCCTTCGTGAAGTCAAACCTAAAAATGACACCCAAAAATACGGGATTCATCAAGCAGCTCACAGTCTTCATATTATACTGGACCAGTACTGTTAAAGGATTTTTTTTTTTAAATTGTGGTGATATTGAAGAGGAAAACAGTTTTTGTTGCTTGTAATTTTAATTTAAGACCACCATTTTATCTAAGAGTAAATAACGGGTAATTTGCGCCTAACATTGGTTAAGTAAATTATTGCAATATTAATGTTATTAATTTCCCAAATTTAAGTCGTCAGGTAATTTCAGGCCTATTGATAGACAAAACTCAATACAAAAAATGTCGAAATATATGTACGGAGTCCTGAATGTAAGGCCAAGATGGGGTCAGCCTATTAAAAGAAAGTATGATTATTATGAAATTGTTATTATAGAGGTTAACAAAAACCATTGAGCTCCGGACAAGATGTGGGTGAATGTGGGCTAAAACTGCAGGCTAATCAAAGCTTTTATTTGTCTCCCTCCTTCCCTGTTCGTGTAAATTAATATTAAGCATATTTCCATGTCAGACAGAAGCCACTGAGCGTTATATCCAGGCTTCATTTCATTAGCCAGCCTCCGCTCGCCTCTCCGCGGGGCGCAGATCAGCGCGCTTCCTCCCCGGCAGCAGCTCCCTCTCTGTGGGGCTACAGCGGCCAACATTTC
This sequence comes from Centropyge bicolor, assembly GCA_037975185.1. Classification (NCBI taxonomy): domain Eukaryota; kingdom Metazoa; phylum Chordata; class Actinopteri; family Pomacanthidae; genus Centropyge; species Centropyge bicolor. Next base: position 724,338 of record JBBMOC010000111.1, on the reverse strand, counting down.
CCCCCTGACCGGGATAAGATAACGGCCCATTATCGCCTCCATTCAGCCTGGAAAAAGAGAACTTATTGCATATTTACACCGCTAATCAACATGGGCTGAGTGGTGCTGGTGGTGGAGGGGGGGGGCTGTGGAGGAACGTGGATTCCCAGTTCAGACCTTAATGGGACTCACTGATTGCATTTAGCTCTCAATGGGGTCTTAACACATGCTCAGGTCAGGCTGACGGATGAGTTTGTGATTTGAAAATGCGCCGTTTAGATATGGGAAATGATTAGGCACAGAGTTAGAGTCGCTGTTTCCAGCTTATTGTCCTCCACTAATGCGTTAAAACAGCTGATTTCTATCACTACAATTCCACCTACTCGTTTCCCTGCACCAAAGTATGAGTTCTATCAATTTTACAGGCCAATTTAAATTGTGTATAAACATGTTTATTCCGTCTTAAGGTCAGCTTATTACACAAACCAAATGATAATGCATTATTTCTGGAGGAAAGAAAGCAAGAAGGTATTTTAAAATATTCCTTGCTCATTTTTTAAAATGTATTTTGGAATTGATTTCTTTTATTAATAATTTTAAACATTTTATTTCATTATGTTGCATGGTTGGATTAAAAAAAAATTAAAGAATATGTTTGGGAAGGTATTCGTCTTCTGATAATGATCAAAAAAATGGATCACTATCACCCTCCACCCTCACCATCTACCGTTTTTTGATGCTATAATGCAATGTGCCATATGAGTATAAAATCACACTTCTGTACATCATTAGGGTAAAACAAGTCACATATGCATTAGCAAAGCTGAATTAGAAGTTATATTTGATCCCTCTTACAGTAAACCCAAATCTCCCTCACTGTGGTCACTCTCCTCACTATCAGCAGGAAAAGACCAGAATCACTTGATAAGGTTCCTTTGACCCCTTTAGACTGTAAAATTAGCCACTATTCATTATGACCTGTGAGTATTCAACCAAAAAAAACATTGACTTTACACCATACATGTGTATATGATATATGCATATCCATAACGTTGCCTTGAGGCAATCATATAAAATAAACGTGTCTTTAAAACAACAATTATGAAATGTTGTTCCCAGTTTAAAATACAGAATTATGCCTACTTCAGCTCCTCAATTGATTAATCAGAAATCTGATACTGATAGATATCACAGAACATGTAAACATGTAAATATTTATAAACATGGGGGTGTAAGGGGCAAAAATATTCTGTTATCCATGGCAGTGATTTTCAGAAGAGGATTAATGCGTCTTTAAATGGTGTTATTCAGTGCCTCAGTTTTATTTCTTCTCTAGGTTGAGGACTAAATTCTGTGCCCTTATGTAAGGGCAGGGTCTACAGAAACACTAAGGAGCTGTCCTTATATTGTATTAAAGCTTACTGTAAACTCAGCAGTTTCAGTCCTTAGGTTATGGTTATTCTATACATGTTTAACACAAAAGTCAAAACAGGATTTTTTGGTTTAAAATTAGATTTAAATTCTTATTCCCGATCTACATTTCAGCTCAAATAATTTACAGGTGGATAAATATTGAAGGTGGCACATTTTGTTTTGCATGTAACAGCCCACAAGGATGAGTTTTTCCTCCTCTCTTGCATGCATGAATCTGATAGAAGCCTTGCTTGTTGGTGCCTTTTGATATGGAAACATGTTCTTTTTGCTGAAAAGCCTTTTCTGTAATACAGTCACACTGTGATTCCAGCCCAGTGGAGAGTGGGAGAGAGGAAAAAAACAGGGCTATATGCTGTTATTATTTTCACATTTATTTCTGTATTTCTACTTCCAAGTGGCAGTGAAAGGAGCGAGTCAAAAGGGATTGCTATAAAACGAAACGTCCATTTGAAAATAAAAGCTGAGGAAAAGTGCAGTGAAGGCAGCATTTATAGGTGAATAGAAGCGTCAATCAGCCTGCAGATGGAGGCTGAAGACTCACAAAGCTACAATAGCGGCTGCGTCTTTATATATCAAAGCCCTGATCTGTAAAACCTGGTTAAATACAGCAAATAAAACAGGGAGACTTGGTAATGCATCCTTCCAAGAGGGGATAAATACATGGTGAGGGCTGTCGAGGCTTTCACACTGATGTCCTTTCACATTTGACTGCAGGAGCATCTGCATAATTTACATAATCACAACATCACAACAGACAGACAGACAGACAGACAGACAGATAGCTAGATAGATAGATAGATAGATAGATAGATAGATAGATAGATAGATAGACAGACAGACAGACAGACAGATAGACAGACAGACAGATAGACAGATAGACAGACAGACAGACAGACAGACAGACAGACAGACAGATAGACAGACAGACAGATAGCTAGATAGATAGACAGACAGACAGACAGACAGACAGATAGACAGACAGACAGACAGACAGACAGACAGATAGGTCGATCTAGACCTTAGGTCATAGAGCATGCCATTCATACAAGTGTATACTGTTCTGGAATCAAAATTCTCTCATGGCCTTCTCCCAGCTCACAGTGACTGTCAGATCTCTCTCCAAATACTTCTGCATGTCTTTGTGGTATCAACTCATCATTAAAATGGTGACAACAGTGCACACTTTAAGATGTTATATGTGTTGCACTCATTTGTGTTAGTGGTAGTTTTTCTGCCTCTGTAGCTGTAGAGTCTGGATCTATGACTGAAGCCTACTGTCCCCAACACTCACTGCTATTATTATTATGATTATTATTATACGCTTCTATGTGGATTGGTGGAATTTGCATTTTGCTACTTTATGTTCTCTCTCCCCCTGTTCTCTCTCTCTCTCTCTCTCTCTCTCAACCCAACAGGTCGAGGCAGATGGCTGCCCACCCAGTGCTGGAGGCTGCTGCCTGCCAAAAGAGAGTTTTTCCTGACCACCGTCACAAGTGCTTGCCCACGACTGGAACTGCTGGGTCTCAGTAAAGTGCGATCTAGACCTGGTCTATGAGGAAAAAAATAGAAAAATCTGTGTACAGCTTGAAAAAGAGAGCTTGAGAGAATTCAGATCTTGCCTACTTCCACATACACTCGGCCAATCTCTACATAAAGTGGGTGTGATTGTCTAATGGCTAGTCTCCCCTATTGTAACCAGCGTCTTTTCATATGCTGTTAGTCAGTCCATTCAGAAGCTATTGTAGTTTGTGTGTGAGTTTGGTGTTGGGATTTCCTACACCTGACACTGTCACCAATCAGGCAAAATCTGCAACTGACCTGACACCCTCATGGACCCTAAAACCTATTCTAAATAGGGATCACTTATTGTCCTGTAATGTCGCTTGTTATAATTCATATAATTATATGAATAAGTGATTATAATTATAATTATAATGCTTTTGTCACCATAATAAATATTATCTGCTTAAACTGTTGCATATCTTTAAAAATATTCACATTTAAAAACTAAGGATTTAGTGGCTTTAACCAAACCACCATGTATTATTAAACAGCTAAGGAAGATCCATATTATTCATATTCCACAATTCTTATACAGGGGGCAAGTATATTGAAAGAGCATATGCCTGACACAGTCCAGCTTCCCAGCTAAACAAACAGAGGCAGCAGTCAGCCTCCCTGCACTGCTGGGCCTGATGACCAGCTAATCTCCTCATCACTGCTGCATGATGGGAACTGTCAAGTCCAGAGGGGGGAGGTGGGCACTGTGTGGAAATGTATGTGTTTTTGTGTGGGCGAGGGTACATTGAGTGCTGGACCTTCATATGTAGATCTGATTTAGGGTATGTGGTAAAAGACAGGATGTAATGTGCCACAGACTCTCAGATGAAACCAGGGTGTGTTATGCACAGATAAATTATGCTGAGGGCTGGCAGGGCCGGTAACTCTGAGTGTGGAAGTTTGTGTGTCCTTTTATTTTTAGCTTTTGAAATACATAAAGCAGTTCAGTGCTTACAGAAAGCTTTATCTAACAATTTGCAAAAAGCTGTATTTTGTTTATAAAATAAATACATCAATTAAATATATAATATATGTATCATATATATGTAATATATGATTAACTATGATATGTTACTTCAAATATTATTATTTCTACTACTTTCATTATTACTATTATTATTATTATTATTATTGTTATTATTATTATGGGATGAGTAAAGGTTTATCTTATCTTACTATAATATTTTTTTTACCTGTCACTACTGACAGTACAGTCAGTACAGTACAGTACATCATGGTAAACACCATGAAATAGATGCAGCATACACGTTTTCAAAGGAGAAGTAAAGTAAATTAAGTCAATACATAATGCTTACATTACATTTATTTACAAGTGTAACGAGAGGGATGTTAAAAGCTAGAGTGTATAAAGCAATGAAAATGTGCCTGTTTGTGAGTCTGTGTGATAGACACATACACAGTTAGACATGCAGGCTGGTGCGGTGCCAGACAGGCCTGTGTGTGTGTGCTTGTGTATGTGTATTTACTTCCTGTGTATTTGAAGGGAGACACAGAGAACTGAGTTAACAGACCTCTTTCAGTCCCATCTATCATTTCTCACACACGCATACACACTGGTCTGTCTTTCTGTACTTGTGAGTAAGAACCCTCATTGACATAATGCAGTGGTCCAAATAAACCCTGCCCCCCACCGCACAATTTTTATCAGTCATTAACAAAAATTGTTATTGCTAAATTTTATCCAAATAAAGGTCAACATGAGAGCATTTTTTCCCCTACATTATATCACATTAATTCAACTTTTGTTTCACTCCATAATATTTCCCTGGTCACCCGCCCTCTGCAGTAGCCGCTGCGCCCACACACACACACACACACACACACACACACACACACACACACACACACA
>JBBMOC010000111.1:547270-687687 GCA_037975185.1 Centropyge bicolor | reverse complement strand
TTTTTTTTCTTGTAGGACCCCAAAGATGTAATTTCACAGAACAACAACCTCCCTCTTCTTGATAACTGTTAGCCTCCAGATGATCCATAGTGAAATTATACAGCTCAGATGTATTCCAAGAGCATTAAATGAGAGAGTAGATACAGTATTATGACCTGCCTCCAGGGGTGCTCCCATAGCAGATGGATTGGGCTCAAATTATCTGGCTGTCTTGGTGACTTAGGATGTCAAACTGATAAGATACTGTGACTGTGTCCACACAATACACAATGATACAAAACAATCAAGGAAAAAAAAAAAACTGCACTTCCTTTAACTTATTACCTCACCCGAGGTAATTGTTAAATTCTGCAGGGACATATTTTTTGAGTGAAGGCATCAGCATCATGCTATAAATTCTACCTATGAGTTGAGAAGGGAAAAAAAGTGATTGAAAGTCCAAGTTCAGTGAGAGTGCAGGCTGAAGCAGGGGCCTGCAGTCGGTTCTGGCTTTACTCTGATTTGCAGTGGCAATAAAAAATAAAAATTAAAAAAAATCAGCGGGCCACATGCCGGTCGCCTCAGATGTGTTTTGGATTGAAAATAGGATTAATGTGCTAAAGTGTGATTAGAATGGTTAAACACGATTAATTGGATTCGAGTCCAGTCGCCCGGGGAGCTGGTGTGTGTGTGTGTGTGTGTGTGTGTGTGTGTGTGTGTCAGGGTGTTTCTGGACAGATTCCAGCTGAACCAAGTGAACAAAGCGTGCTAACTGTCCAGGATTTTCCATGTCTCTCCTCCTGTATGTGTGTGTTGTGTGTGTGTGTGTGTGTGTGTGTGTGGTGTGTGTGTGTGTGTGTGTGTGTGTGTGTGTGTGTGTGTGTGTGTGCATGTGCGCACAAGTGCCTTTTCCCTTTGCATTTTCTCATAGCCAGCTTGTCTCAGAGCAGATTGAACACAGCTGAGAATGTTGGTCTAGGCCTGCAGCGCACCATCCTGGGGGAATAGGCAGGAACCACGAGGCTGGACTTGGCTCGCCCCGCGACGGCTGAAAACTGCCATGCACCCAGGGCAGGGGTCCAGGTGGATCGGCTGGGGAGAGGGGAGTAATTTGGGGGTGATTTAAAATGATCTATTAAACCCCTGAACTTTAATCAGGGTTGCTACTATACTGACAGCCATGATTTACCTACAAATCAGTAGGATGGGAATGGGAGGGGATGGATAGGCTCAAAATGGGACCACTTCATCTGAATTATTTTCTAGGGCACCAGGGTTGGGGCGTTAGCAGAAATTTAAAAAAAAAAAAAAAAAAAAAAAAACTACAGCTCTTAAGAAATCTACATTCCTTTCCAAATGCAACAGCTCAACATCATCCGTGTCTGGCTGTTGACAAAGAAATTGCTTTATTATCCTTTTCCATCAGCATAGCCTCCTGGTATTAGCATGTCTAGGCTGAGAGAGCGTTCACCACGGTGAACAGCCAACCTTGGTCTTGTCAGCGAGAGCCAGAATACCTCACACAGGGAGCAGACCCCCACTTGTTTGAGTTATGTGTAAATACAGGCTGGCTCTGACAGACACCCAAAGTCAAACTGGTTTACAGAGGGCCAGCGTAGCCAGAAAGCAGAACCAAGCTCTCACAGGTCATTACCACTGCCTGGCCTGTCACTGGAGTAATTGAAAAACCACAGGGGTGTGATGTAATCCACCGCCAGATTACAGACAAGTACACACATAAATATACAATCATCACAGAACAAGGACCGGGACAAACCGATAAACACATAATCATGAACATGGTGAACCTGTGGGCAACCAGTTTCATAAGAAGGTCTTGTTGAGTTAATATTGTTCCTGATCAAACCAATATCGGCTTCAGAAGATCTCCTAAAGCCTGACCGCCACTAACCACGGCGACCACCGTTTACAGCTGAAGTATTTGCTTTTACTGTGACTTGCTTCCTGTACAAAACATTGTTAGATTTTCAAAACCTTATGTAAGTAGTGTATATCTCCAAAATAAAAAAGTTTATAACTATCACACTTGAAGCTGGGGTAAAAGGCCTGCTGGCTGCACCACACAGCTTCCCTCAAGCTGAAGCCCTGTCTCTTCATGTTTTTATATCACGTTGACTGACAGACAGACAGACAGAGTACTTTATTAGTTGCTTGTTAATATTGTGTTGTTTGTCTTCATTAATTGCCTTATATTGCCAATTGTCTTTTATTGTATTTAGTGCTGTTTTAATGTGCATGGCAACTACAAGATCATGGATTAGGAAAGGATTGTGGTTGTGGCAATGTGCACGATAGTAGTGCGCGATGGTACCAGTGCATGCAGGACGCCTTTAAGGTTAAGCAACTAAAGCATTCAGTTCATTTTAAAAATATGGTTTTAATTAAAAGGCAACAGATAATGGCAGCTCTGTGACAAAACACGAAAAGTCAGATGTCCTACACATCCATCCACCATGTTGACCTCCACACTCCTACTCCATCATGTGACAGAGGACTGAGCTTCCTGTACCGGCACTGAACTTTGGTATAGTTCTTAAATAAAGAGGTGTGGAATGTCCAACATGGACATGATTCCTCAGGTTACTAAGCTGGAGAAGATACATTTTTTTGTAGCTTGCTTTGGTGAACTAATCCCAGGCCTGAACAGGAGCACTGGGGAAATTGTCAGGCCAGTATTAAAACTGCAAAACACTGAGTGACTGGAAACACTCAACAAACACAAAGTGCACAAATATGATCTATGAATATTTATTCTTGTGGCTTTTATTGTGAAAGTGCAGTTGCCCTCTGAATATTTATTCCTGTGGCTTTTATTGTGAAAGTGCAGTTGCCTTAGTATTGAGACTGAAGACACCCGGCTGTTTTTCAGCTATTTTGCATTTTTCTGTTGGATGCTATGTTTTCTTTTGTGTGGCCTGAATTATAATCCCAGCCCGACACTGACTGAACCTTTTAACGTTTCCTAACCAAATTTGGGTTTCTGTCACAAATTGCACTGTAACTGAAACAACACTGTCTTTACAGTTGGAACTGACAGGTTGTCAAGTTGTATTTAAGCACTCTGAATTGGATTCCACCTAAGAAAAAAAAAGGATTGTAACAGGTATTATTTGTTACATAACCGAGCCTGATGACTCCCCATTGCTGCTCTAACATTGTGACCTGAGGATGAGGATCCTTACTATCCCATAAAAGTATATGGAGTCAGGCAGCTGGAGCTAATAAATTGCTGCTGAACCCTGTAAAACCTTTATAAGTTCCTGTGTGAGGGTGAACAGGAGAATAGGGAGTAAAAAAAAAAACAGGATGAACACAGGGGAAGGCACCAATAAATCTGCGAGGATTAGGATTGAAAACAGGGATCATACGTTTACTGTCAGAATGAGTCGACCATGTCTTCTGTCATACTTGCTGGGTGGCTTGACAGGGATGGTGTAAATTGTACAGACTGGCCACACAGATATAGACAGCTTCATGTGGATTTTCAGCAAAACACTTTGAACCTTTATCGCAGGCTGAAAGTGCTCCCAGCAGAAAATAAGTAGGTGTAATGGCAAGAAAGGGAAAAAAAAAAAAAAACCTAACCAGCACTTATTGGAGCGTTCCAATCCAAATACCCACCATCTACTTGGCAAACACCTTCACAGTGAAAGAGCTATGCTTTATGAGAGTGTTAGCTGAATTAACAAATTGCAAGGCAAACGAGAAACATGCCTGCGAGTAAAAACAACCCGATACGTTTGTCAGACTCCCAGCAGACCCGTTCCCTGAAAAACTCCCTGAAACCGTAGCCCCGATTTTAAGAGTCAAGTATTGTGAGGGCGGTTTGTGACATATGCCCCCTTCTTAAAGCTGAGGTGTTTCTCCTTAGTAGATTTATAATATTCTGCAGTTTCCACAAGAGCCAAACATTAGCTAGTTGCAGGCTTTTGGCTCCGATAAATGCATGTAGTGGCTGTGCCCTGACAGCAGACTAATGTGCACTGTCAGGAGAATTCCGACGCGGCGGGACTTAAAGGGAGGCTTCACTGATGCCTGTCTGTAATTGGCCCAGGTCATGGCCACCGCTTCACTGCAGATGACCCAGGCAGGCATTATATATTATTACAAGACAAGGACTTCAAACCCCTCATAAAATGAACTATCAAGGGTATTTCTCCCAACTTTTAGCTCTGGAGGTCTGCAGTTTGTAAAAATCAGGAACCCCCTCTCTTCTCTGTATATGTTTTTTTTTTTTTCCCAGCCCCCTGTCTTTTTTGAACATTAATTCCCAACAATGGTACTTTTCATTTGAGTGAGAACAGAGCAAGGCAAGACTCTCTCAGCATATGGTGAAGAGTGAGGGGCCGGAGCATTGAGAGCGACTCAGACTTAAGTATTTTTTCTGAGCAGAATCCAAAGATGACCTGACTAATGGACGTTCATTGGTGGGGAAATATCTTTGCCCATAATGCTACAGCCCGAGGCGCTTTCTCTCCTGACTGAGTTATGTAAGTGTCAAAAAATATCCCAGACTTGGCTTACCGGGTCCCAAGCCGCTACATCGGGGCACTAAGCCCGAAAGCTTTTTCCTTGCTTTTCTCATAGAGTGCATTAACACTTGTTGCCTGTTCTGCCTGTTTGCTCATTTCAAGACAATCGGCTTTTACAAACTGCCATCTGATGGGAAAGTGAACCTCACGAGCCACATGGAAGCTGATTCCTAAAACATATGTGAACAAGTCAAAATGTCCTTAAGACTCAGGAATCTCAATGAGGTATTTGGAAATGGCCATCAGGCACAAGTCAACCTTCATTTGATTAATGCTCCCTTTAAATGACCCTCTCCCACCATGTTCACAATCCAACTGCGTATGAGTATGATATGTGGACTATTACTGATAACTCTGCTTGTTGAAAAGCTTTGGTTAAGTGGATAGAAAAATCCCAGTGAGAGTTATCGTATATCTGTTGGAAACCAGACCTTCGTTTTTTCATGCAACACTCAGTCCCTTTTTTCCATTATGAAGATAACGCAGAGCTTTTTTTTTTTTTTTAATTCCTCAGCAATATGTTGTCGTAAGAACGTCTGTGATTTGTGACCAAAGGAATTATAGCACATACAGGGATTTATGACAATAGCTTATTGTTTAATGGTGTATTTCTCTATTTACACAGGGCTTATTTTTTCACAGTTAATGTTAAGTTAGGCCACATTAATGACAGAAACAGTGCAAACCCTTTGTGCAAAAAGCACACACTCTCAAATTCTGATTATTTATGAACAAAAATTAATACGAGCTTTCCATTCCTCCGTTCTCTCCTCTCAAAGGGCCATGTTTAACTATGGCCAGTGACACACTGTAACAAACATGACACCAGGACAAATCATCTTTCTTATTGGATGATTTTTCAGGTCACCATTTATTTTCAGATGACTCCTAACTATACACTTAAAACTCAATTAAACTGAATTTAATAGATCCAACATCCACTTCCTGTGTAGTTAATTTCCAGTGTACAATCTCATATCAAAGCAAGTCAAAGTGCTTTATAAAGTGATACAAAGATGCAGGTTGTGTGTTCTTTATGTGGAGATGTGGGTGTGGAGGTTGGGCTGCAGAGTCCGACTTCAGCCACACAGCTGCAATGTTCTCTTTTTCCAAAATGCTACTGCAAAGGTTGCCTGATCTTAACCAGGCCTTTAGCTGCCTAACCCTACCCTAGCAGCTTATATGACATACCTACATCTTTCCCTAGCCATAACCATAGCACAGTTGCTATGTGCAGATACTGTACAAAGCAATAACTAATAACGATGCTGCTATCGAACATTATGAAATTGAAAACTCCGACCTGTTAGTCATGTCTTTGTCACTTAGCCTTTCCCAGCAGCTATACAGATTTTCCCTGTCTTTATGCACACATGTAGGTGCATAAGTCAACCAAATTACTTCTTCATGTCACAGAACCTATCTATCATATAACATCCAGATGGAGATGTAGATCACGCTGCATTTGTAGGTTCCTTTGCTGATGATTGTGTTGTTGCAATCCATTGTAACTGACACAAATTCAAGCTGCTATTACCAAACTTCATACAAACACCCTACAAACTTTTTTTTTTTTTTTTTTTTTTTTTAACTTTTTACAGCCACCTTTAAAGTCTTAGGGGAAGTAGTTCACAGGATGTGGATAGACGTTGGGTGGTATCATTTTTTTGTTTCGTTGCGCTTCAGTCATCGTCTCAGACCCGGCCTGTATCTCATCCCCAATGAGATCCACCAATTTCATCCAACATTTTCTAACTCTCATTCTTAAGTGAACCGTCTGTAACCGAACACCTGAAGCTAACTGTGTGATTTATGAAGCTCGTTCAGAGCTCTACACAGCCTGGAAATGAGGAACAACCTGACAGGATGAATTTGTGGTAAAAGGTATCAAAGACCAATGAACTTAGGAGCCATTTAATTTCTCCAAAAAAACTTTCTGAGATCATTTTTGTTCTAAGTGAAACTACCTGATTGTGATCTTGTCAAACACTAGCACAGTTTATTGGCAAAGTCTTAAAGGCCCTGAAAATCTACTGTGTTTACTTTTACTACTACTACTACTTCTACCACAGAACTTCCTGGGCAATAACATTCATAGCATCTTTATTCTCATATGAGTATAGTATGTCTATTACATGTCAATGACAAGGAAAACATGTAACAGTGTAAATACTCTACCTCACTTAATGTAAATATTTTTCCTTGTCACTTTATTGTTCTACACCACTTATTTTACTTGTTCTTGTTATTGCTGCCTTATTTATTAATTAGCCACTTTACTGGTATTTATTTTTGAGTTACTGTTTGCCTGTTTCTGCTGCTGTGACAAGTAAATTTCCCCTAAGGGGGATCAATAAAAGTTTACTTACTAGTCCAACAAAACGTTTTCTTCACATTTGTATTTCTTTTGTTATCCTTGCAAAAATGTACCTGATCAAACAACATCCACACTGTTGAACTGGATTCAATCTAATTTAATTGATTTTGGGGGGCACTTGGGGGGCAGAGAAACAAGCTGAAAGGGGCACCTGCATGTGTAAGCAAGTGTGTGTGTGTGTGTGTGTGTGTGTGTGTGTGTGTGTGTGTGTGTGTGTGTGTGTGTGTGTGTGTGCGAATGGTGTAGTAGAAAATTGCCGTATAAATGAAGTCCATTTACCAGTCATGTTTAGGTCTGCTTTGGTCTCCCTAAGAAAAATCTCCCTCCACTTTGTTCATCAGCTGTTGTCGAGAGCTGTGCGACTAAATTAACTGATTAAGTTGTGGGTCATAAAACAAAAGCAATGTCTGAAAGAGTCAGTTCCATAGAACAGAGGTGAGGTGCAGAGCTGGTGATTCTCTGTGGGTTCAGCACTGTTTGTAAAACCTTTCACTGCACATTGTCCTTCATCCATTGTTCATATAAAAATCGTGATTAGTGCAGCTTTAAATTGATATTCAATTTTAATCTTCTTTAATCTGAAGCTACTGAAATTTTAAGTTGCAATACCCGTGAAAAAACTTTGCCAACAGTCAAGAAATCATTCCACATATTCCAGGAGAGCAGGCTGAGCAGAAAGCCTCGCAAAACATAGCTTGTGTTGGTGCATTATTTAACAATTTCAACCACAGACATCTGATCCAGTATCATGAAAGCTGGAATACATAAGCTTCAGATAAACAGTGCTATAGCGTAATGTATTCGATGCTAGATTGCCTTAATGTTTCCGAGCTCTTTTGAAGCTTTCCTGAACTGTAAGGCCCTTATCATCTCTCCTAATGCATAGGTAATCACATGTGTGTCAGTTCTCACCACTTCCCCCCGACAGGCCAATCGGCCGGCCATTCCAAACATGAAAAACATCCTTTTTACAGCATGTTTTTATTCCCCCCTTTTGGGTTATTTTTATTCCTCCAAAGCCTGTGATGGACACCCAGGGAGACTGTGTGACACTGATGGCTGGGTGAAGGCATAATTTCCATGAGTAAAATATCAAGCCCCTGTCAGAGCTGTCGACTCTTCCACACACCATCACACAAACACACACACAAACTCAAAGCATGCTGGGAAGCCTTGAGTTTTCCTTTTGAGTGTCAAATGGATGCAATGGCTCACAGGGAGAAAGAAAGCGTTTCTATTGGCATGTGTGACACTTGAGAGGCTGGCGGGATGCTCCTCTTTGCTCAGTGTCAGGTGGTTTACCGTTGGGCTGGCCAGGCCCACGGCACACGCAGAGAAATGGCTGCACTTAGCCCCACTACAAGTCACTCACAGACACTCAGTGGGTTAAAACGGTTGTGGAGGAAAAGTCATTTGTCTCATCTGTTTTGTTTGCTCCATTCTTGTTGACTCGGAATTGCTGACATTTTTTAAAAATTATTTTAGGGACGTAAGCTTTTTGCACTTCTGGTTACATTACATTATGTTAGACTTAGATTTAACTTTTTTGTCACTGCACACTACTTGGACAACAAAATACAATTTGACATTGAACCAGAAGTAAAGAGTGAGTCAGTAAAGTGAGGGGCAATATACAGTACATGTATATTATAAATAACAGTGAGGGATATATGTGAATATGCTAAGATTAAAAAAAAAAAAAAAAGGTATATAATAATTCATCATAATGACCCCAATTCACAGTCGACTTCATAGGGCAGCAGCTGCCAGCAAGTGTGAACAAATGATAAAACATCCTGAGAAAGTAAGATAAGATAAACCTTTATTCATCCCTTAGTGGGGAAATGGCGCAAACTGAGGGCCAAAGACTGGATGCCTTTTACACACATTTTATAATTCCAGATTTTAGATGTTACATATTATGAAATGGATGGCTTTTTTTTAAGAAGTGATGGATTATTCCTATTTTATTTATTTACCCGTTTATTTCCAAGTTCTTTTTTATTATTATTATTTCAATGTATTTCAATTCAATTTTTCAATTAAATTTTATTTGTATAGCACCAAATCACAACAAAAGCCATCTCAAGGCACTTTCCATACAGAGCAGGTCTAGACCATACTCTTTATGATATCATTTATAGAGACCCAACAGTGGATGGGGGTGTTGCACACGTCCTAAAATTTCACAGCAAACTATTCTTTAGCTTATTGTAGTCTCTAATTCACTTACACCACAGTACATAATAAAATATAATTACTAGGAAATGACGGGTCCATAATATAAAATGTAAACAATGGCAACATGAAGGTCTAAATTTTGTGTCGTGCTACCCGGAAAAAAAATTTGGTGGAGAAATACAAAGTTTTTTTTACTTATTCAATAATTTTAGCTTTAGGAAGTAGCCAAATAGAAATCTGCTGAGTTTAAAATTACTACAAATTAGACTGACAAAAAGTGTGTTTACAGCCCACGTTGCTATAATCTCCAAGTTCCCAGACAAGAATACTAAAACCCCAGTGGCAGATATGGCCTTTATCGTGTGTAATAGAGTGTAATGAAAATGTAGTTTTCACTTTGTACTGTGGGTGTGTTTTGTTGTATTTTTTTTCCTGTTCTAATTTGTAGGCTGTTACCTTTGGCTGCTAATGAATATCTAATCTCATGTCACATTGGGATATTGATGGAAATTTAAGGTTGTAAATTTTTTTGAAAATTTTTCTCCATTTGCTTCATGAATCATATCATCTTTGGTTTCCTAACCCTGCACTAATCCTGTTTTCATTAGTGTTGCAGACATTTATAGCAGTCTCTAATAATAAAGAGAGAACAGCTGTAATTAAATAAGGCAAGAGGTGAAAAAAGAAAAAAAAAGTTCCTTAATGCTGAGAAGCATTAAGGAACTGTACAACTGAACAGTAAAATGAAACACAACATTTCAGACAAAATATAAGCTACAAAATTTTTTATTATTATATTAACAGCCATTTGCTTGTACATCAAAATGCAAGCACACATACTGAGATACTTTTTGGACACTTTAGTTGTTATATAAGCTGTATGAGGTTTCTGAGAGAACTTATGGTCCATGATGATAAAAAAAAAAAGAAATTATAAATAAACTGTAGGCATGATTTAAGAATCCCTTTTTTTATTCACAAAAAAATATTGGTTTTACTCAAACATATTGATTTATTGACATAAACCCACTCACTTTAACCCACATAATTTTCAGTACTATCAAAGTGTTTGAAGTCATCCAGTACAGACCAAAAAAAGTATAAGAAAATATTGTACTGAAATTTACTACCAGCAAAATGTACTCAACCATTTATGCATGATCGTATGGAATTAATAAACACCATTTGTCTGTTGTTAGGAAAATAATATGTCACAATGAATGTCATATGACCATATACTTTTATATGATGCTGAAAGAAACATCTGATATTCTATACATACATAATTTTGTACGCATATTACACACACACACACACACACACACACACACACACACATGCATAGAAACTGATATCTATACCTATGGCTGTTTGTTGTATGAAAATGTATGCTCATGCACCCATTCACATTTTCACTGATTTCACCACAGCCTTTTAGCTCATTTTCTTTCAGGCTAAGTTAGTAACATGTATATAGCAGAATTTTAAAATTGAATATTGTCATTACTTTAATGTTTATTAATCAGATTCTTACATTTTTGCCAGTTGTTTATCCAATATAAAAATGGCTAAACGTCCATAAGATAATGGTGGATGCTTTTTCAGGTCCATTTTTGATTTAAAAGAAAAGTTATCAGCAAGAATTTAAATTCATGCTATTTGACCATTCTGGCAACTGTAAACGAATTAAAAATCAACATATTTGCATATAAAATATACAACTTCATTTAAATGGTTTTGTCTTCCATCTCCACATGTTATGTTTTTGGCACTTTCAAACTCCGAACTCCAAACACTCCCTGTCACCGACTCTTTCATTCCCAACCCTAGAGAAGCTGAGACAAACATACTGTGATTGATCCTGAGAACTTTAAGCCTCTTTTTCCCCAAATCCTCACTTGCTCTGACTGAGAGAAAGAAGTTGGTGCAGGACGACGGTCAAACCTGGAGGCTCGAGCTTCAAGTGTCTGCTTCAGATGAGATTGACTTGAATATCAATCCAGCAATTAGCATGGGGAAAAGCACAAATCTGCTTTCTGGGTCTCTGTTAGACCCCGTCCTCTCCCCTGCCTCAGCCCCCCTGTCCATCCATCCATCCATCCACCCACCTCCCCCTCCCCCTCTCCTCATTGCCCCCCTGTTGTTTGCTTTAAGGAATCCACTGTAAAATGTGATGGAAGAGATTAATTCAGATTATCAGGTGCCGGGGCCCCTCGGCTCTCCACTCCTGATATGTTTCCCCTGCATTCAGGGGCCTAATAAGGAAAGCAAACACAGATATCGCTGCTTCTTATTTGAGGACAATTGTTGCTGATGAGTTGGAAGGATAAGGAGCGGAGGATGTGGAGGAAATTGGGCCCCGGGCTCCTCTCTCCGGCCCGGCGGGAGGCTGTCGGGTAAAGCTTGAATAATAAATGAGTTTTGCTGAGGATTTGGCTAATCATGTCAGGCCGCTGCCGCCCCGGGACAACTGGACTTATCAGACAGAGGGAGGGAGAGAGAGCCAGCACTTGAACTGCGGACCTCAGGCCCTAATTAACGGCGACCGCAAATGAAAAGCAGCTGGCAATAATTACATAATTAAAGTGCCTTTGGGGGGAAGAAAAGCATAATTTCTGCAGCCATCGCCATAAATCTTGTGCTGTCCGAGCCCATACGTTTAACATGAACTTTTCCTGAGCAGGTTAATGCATTACTCATAAAAAACACAGTATCCCTTTGTGTTTTGCTTGGACCTGCTTAATAACAAAGAGTACAGGACGGCCGGTCTCCGGATCGCTCGGGCTGTGAACGTCTCACAGAGCTGCTGGAGCATGAAGAGCCGACACCTCCACTTACCTCCATGTGTGAACTCCCTCTTCTCCGAGCGAGGCTGGAGTGGAGCTGTTGCTTACTGTACCACAGCAGGCTGTTGCTGGGATAAGGCATGATCAGGGAATCAATCTCGGGGCTTACATTACTGAATGAGAAAGGTATTACGACCATGCTCCTACGAAGCAGAAAACGCAACTGAATTTCACTTCTTTCCTTTGATGTATGCGCCTTGACATTTTGATGACGGTCACCTCCAGCCTGAACGATACCCTGTGTGCGCTGTGGAAAAAAAAATTCTACAAACACGTTCACATTTTCAAATTAGCAATAAAAACCTCAAAGGCAACATTTGGTTTTACTTTGGATAATTCCACTGAAACTCAAGTCAGACGGTAACTTTTACCCTGAAAACACCGCAGCCACCAACAGATGAGCAATTAAGCAATTACAGCCATTTCACAAAGTAAGCCATAAACACCTCTAAGTGTATTGTGAATGGGCTCAGCACGTTCCACTGGGCCCTCACCCTGATCTTTGTCAGATGCTCTCGGGGATGATTAATAGTTTAATTTCTCAAAATTATTTAGACACACAAATAATTTGATACAAAGAGGGGCTATTACCACATCTTGTAATAGACACGTTACAATGATGAAAGCTTTAATTTGTTTTTAGTGCACTAACAGGGGTTAGAAAAGCCACCTCGCTCCCCATCATCAATCATGTGTCACTTAACACAAGTGTTATATTATGGGAGAAATGCAAATATAAATGCATGCTGTCCGACAGCTGGCTTTTCTCTGCTCTTTAAATCTGCTTACTGTTTTCACTGTAAAGAAAATTACAAGTAGTCGTCTGGCAGAGGATTTGTCGAGCTGAATGAAGGATGAGGTTGGCAGTAGGCACAACGGCGCTCTCAGGCAGGGGGGAATTAAAAAGGACATTTTGAAAGACACGTGCTGTGTTCTGGAAATCTGATATGTGAATGTGGATGTCCAATGACATGAGGGGAGAGCAGTGTTCTCAGTTCTCTCCCAGGGTGCATCAGTGGTGGATGTATTTTATTGTTGAAGCCTTTACTGATGGTGAGCATGAAGGATGGTCGCCAACCTGTTGTAGTGAATCTCCTCAGTCAGTTTCAATTTTGCAAGTTCTGCCGTCTTGCTGATAATGGCTGACAGTGCCTCAGCATACAATAACAGTAACACTTTCTATTTGCTGACATGCTTTGAGACGAGGGTTATTCATTCATCCATACTGTTGTCCAGTCTGGTCTGACGTAAGAACAATCTTCTCACTTACAATCGACTCATTCACAATGTTCTATAGTTTATTGAAGTTGTTCTCTTTGTACAAAAGAGATGATAGTTAAGTGATAGATTTACCACAGTGCTCCTGTAATCTACTCTGTACCAAACCCTGTGATGCTGTAGACCAGTGATATTTAAATGAAGCTGTAGCGCAAGTTCAGCCAGGAAGACATAAATGCATCACTGTCAGTTACTCTCTTCCCACTGCGCACGCTCATGCTCATTCCTGCCGTCAGTGCTCGGGGCGGTCTCAGGTAATCAGCTGTTCATCCAGCTGTTGTCTTCCAACCAATAGAAGGGCGCCACACTTTCATTGCTAGCCTATCATCTTCATGCTCTCCTTTTAAAATATGATCTTCTCTGCCCTAGCCCTTTCATGCCGGTGATTTGCGCATCCCTCCACCTCCCCATCACCACCTCGCCTGGGAATCCTCGCCGTCATCTGCATCCTCTCCCTCGGATTCAGATCGCCGCCGGGTCGGGGAGACAGTCACCCTTCCTCCAGAGCTGCTGAGTCCGGACCCGTGTGCCTAGGCCCCGTCCGCGCTCGTCTCCGCCACGTCGTCTCTTCACTCTCATCACACTGTAGTTCGCATATCCCCCTGTCTCTCTCTCTCTCTCTCTCTCTCTCTGTCTCTCCAACCCATCCAGTCACGGCAGATGGCTGTCCATCACTGAGTCTGGTTCTGCCCGAGGTTTCTGCCTGTTAAAAGGAAGTTTTTCCTCGCCACCGTCGCCACGCGCTTGCTCATGATGGGAATTGATGGGTCTCTATCAGCAATTTAATGGTATAGTCTTGACCTGCTCTGTAGGTAAAGTGCCTCGAGATTACTTCATTGTGCTACGGCGCTATCCAATTATCCGAACCAATGAATCATCCTTCTGGCTCCTCCTCTTCCACCACCACCAGTGCAAGTCTCTGGGGGGGGTTTATCCTGCAACGGCTTGGATAGAGAATCTTCGATCAAGAAGTCTCCCCCCCAGAGCATAAACGCCAAAGACTCTCTGTCAAGTTGTTTTAATCATAATCATTGTCTGTTGTAATAAACCATTCTTCTCATAATCGTCTCTCCTGGTTGAACTGACGATAGGATGCTGGGTGGCCTGCCGACCTTTTTCTAATTCACAATGAAAATAACCTGATTCACACTGTGAATGTTTAGTTTGTTTACACCAATTAGTGAGCTCTGTTCAGAGGAACAGATCTATCCCAGCTTTGTGTGATGTGATAAACCAGGCTGTTAGGAACAGACAGAAGGCTGAAGCCTCTGCAGACCAAGACAACTATCAGCTGAAGAGGAGCCAAAGTTCCAAGAAATGAGGGTTAATTCTGATCTCATCGATGTGTATTTCACACTAGAAGACCCTAAATATGTTATGAATCATTCCAATATTACAGTGATGTTCCAGCCCCGTTTAATGATGTATGAACTCATTTCATATGGAACCAAAGCTGCAGCTATTGAAGGCAGTAAAAGAACTGATCCATCGACCACGCTTGGTGTCAATCCTTGGGCTGAGTTAATTTAGCTAATAAGCTTAACAAGTCAGTTCATTTGAAAATAATAATTTTTCAAGATTACTTATGGGCCTTTTAATGTTTACTCATTTTATCTGAGTTTGTTAATTGGTCCCTAACTTCCGGTCACTTTGCAAAAGTGGCCCCTGTGCAGAGCAAGTTGAGCATCTCTGTCGCAGTCCCAGTATCAATGTGACAGAAATCAGATCAAACTTTGTGTTTGGAGGTGTTAAGGAAATGTTACAGATCTGGCCTAAAAAAATGTTGTTGTGACTGTTGTGTACAGTAACAGTAACCCATTCACATATAAATACAAAAGTCAAGGCTAAACATCCTTAGACAACACGACTTTTTCTAAGGTTAAAATAGAGCATGCACTTTGCCTGGCCCAGCTGTCACCAGCTTTTCCCTGCTTCCAGGTAAATGGTCAGAGTAAACAGAGAATGCGCCTATTTAAATGTTGTTGCGTATCTGTTACTTCTTCGGGGCAGAGGATTACGAAAATGAAACAAAAGAATTATTTAGTACATTTAAACCTTGACTACAGCAAAAGCGATCCTTGCAGAAGGCCAAGTGCTGTATGTGCAGTTCAAATGGATTACAAAGCTCCATGTTGTTCAAGGTCCAGGAGTCTCCTCAGCTGAAGGTCAGCAGTGTTCCCACCTTCCCCCCTGCTCCTCTCTTTCAACCAGACCTCTGTGTGTTTTCTTTTCCACAAGCGAAGATGATGTTTTGTTGTATTGTAGACGAGTTCAAAAGGTGGCACGAAGAATGAAGCTAAAAGAGGTTCCTGCATTAAAGGTAATCACTGTGGCAGGGCCAAAATCTGAAGCAGATTTATCAGTATTTATGTTCCTTTTTTTTCTGTCGGGAGGATTTAAACAGTCCACATTCTGCTGCGCTGAACCCATCCGGTTCTGTACTGTAAATGAGTTTTCTGTGCCTGTTTTTTCTAACTGGCCTTGTTGACACATCAGCATGCTGCCACACAAACGCAGACCTGATTGGGACCATGAGTGTTCCAGCGCATTTCAAGCGTCTTGACAGACTTCAGGGTTAAGATGTTCTGAATTAGATTTGAATTACAACCACTAAATGCCCCTGTCAAAGCTAATTACGGCCGACACTGCCCATGTGCATTCAGCTGACTCGCTCTTATAGGAGAGGCACAGAGCTTAAACAAAGAAATACTCGTACGGCATCGCCCCAGAAATTGTCACAGTGTAAAAGGGTAATAGGGAGGTATTTCTCAGCTAAGAATGCTAATCCACACTCAGTCTCCGGCCGTGACTTGGCAAATAAAGGGCTTGCGGAAAATTTTCACTAGAGGTGTTGTTCTGCAGATAAAAGCCAAATGGCATTATTTGGAGGTAAGAGGATTTTTTTTTTTACAAGCACAGCAGTAGTTTGTTCTTCTCTTTATGATTTTTGTGTTGAACCAGGTGAGATCATCGTCAGTCCATCAGATCACAGAGACGAGTGTGTGATGACAGAGACGAGTGGTTGGTGTTCTGCACAACACTGGCTGAGATGCAGCTAAATCTCCCTCAGCGGCTGCAGATGTTTAAGCTCACTCTTCCTGACACAGTAATTGCACAGGGAGCTGAGGTATCCTTAAACAACGGTCAGCATCGTCGAGAAAAATGAAAGGACGATGAAATGAATTAAAATTCTTGTGTGAAACAGTGAAAATAAACAGCGTGCCTGAAATGGCACCAACAGTCCACAGAGAGGGACTCTGTGATTTCTCAGGCGTCCGGACTAGCAGCACTGACGTCCACAGGAAGCCGATGCTCTCTCGCCCTCTCTCTCTCACTTCACTGACAGCTCAGGTGTGAAAGTTTCACCTTCAGAGAATCAGGCAGCTTCTGCCCTCTGACCTTCCTGCCTTCCTTTATCTCCAATCAAGACTTCAGCTAATCAGATCTGTTACTCTAAACCAAGTCAAGTCAGGCTTTTATTTTGCTCAAGGTGTTTATTCAAAAATCCAGGATTGTTTTGGTCATTTTAAATTTGGCCAGATTGGGTTTACAATAACATTTTGTACCACCAGCTTAATAGCTAAGAAGTGGGGACACAATAACCGTGCAGGACACAGGCTGCAGGCAGCAGGGCGAATATGAGAAACCAGGCAGCTTAGAACAAGCACAGCTTAAGTTCTTTGGCGAAACAAATGGCAAAAAAAAAGCAAATTTCAAGGGGAATGCACCCATTAACATTTTTGAACATTCTTTTGACTTTCTGAATTGTAACACACATTTTGAAATCAGCCGTATTCATTTCAATATGGCTGATGAATCACCTCTTGAAATGCTTTTTTTAAATTTAAATTTTTTTAATTTGCCCCATTGCCTCATTTTTCAACGTTACAGAGAGGGAAAGTCCCTTCCTTCTGGTGAACCACCATGGATCCTTTTTTTCCTTTCCTTTTTTGTGTACAGTTGTTAATGACGAGAGGCAAATCATTTTTTTTTTTAATTGTGCCATTAATTACACATGAATAGTTTTATTGAATTTTTTTTGAAGTCAAGAAAGTTGCAGTTTGTTGTCCAACTGTTCAAGTATCAGACTGTGAAAATAGGTTCAATTACTGAACAGCAAAAAGCTGCATAAGTAACTTAACAGTCATTCAACTTCACCCTCAGTGAGAACCTTGTAGAGCTGGTTCTGCATGCTAACTCCTACAGAACCGACTAACTCTTCTTGCAGCTCTCACCATGTCCACACTTGCAGATGTGCCAACGTGACAGTCATGTTGGTGTTGGATTCACACAAGACTAAATGGTACTTTGCCTTTTCTTAGGATAAACTGTGTCTTTCTTAACTGCAAAACTGTCCTTTAAACTGAAAAGCACCATATGTGTAATTCCTGGCATAGGATCAAAATAATATTTTATCATCTCTACTCCTTTGAGATATTACGTTAGTAGTAAATTACTACTAAATAAACCAGTCTTTTTGCCATCAATCAAATGTTCTACATTAAATGAAGAGTTATGACTGTAACTGTGGTCCTGTGAATCCTTCCTCAGCCTTCCTGAAATAAAACAGGCTCCTTTGTTAAAATTCTTGAGTATGGAATATCTGCTACAGTGTATGACGTTTTTGTAATATTCAATCCAAATCATGTCATTCATGGGTGCATTTTATTGAAAGGATACATTCCAGAAATCTTTTTGTCTACACTTTTTCTTACACTTGGGGATTTTAAAAAGTTACTTGCGACTGGACAATGCTTGGCAGGGGAACGTGATTGTAAAGATTATGATACCAGTTGGTATGGCAGCTTTAATTGTAGGTTAAATCAGACTCTATTTTTCAGACTTTATTTTTCTAAAAGTAGCTCCTTTACTTTCACTGTGTTATGCCTTTAATTCCAGATTTTGTCCTTAAACCAGGCCTTAAATCTAAGACCACTTACGCGTAGATGAAAATCTCCTCTGCATCATATGAGCTGTGTGAGCTCTGGCTGAGTAGCGACATGTTTATGTCCATTACATTTTTGTTTATAGTGGAGAATAAAATGTTAAATCACCTCTATCACTGCCAACAGAAATTTCAGAATGTTTTTTAAAACAGTATTAATGCCTTTACGTCATTTTGTACAGACTTATTATTGTTTTCTCTCAAATATCGTTTTGGAGACCAGAGCAGTTTATTCATGTTTACAATGGCTCTCATGAGCTCTGATGTAATTCGACTCTAAAAAACAGGTCCAGCAACACCTCGTTACTCGCTGAGGTAGCCCTGCTGTTGCCTTTGCCCCCTCAACCTCTTGAGGTGCTTTTTTTTTCAGAGCCACCCCCACACAGCCTGCCACTGACCTGAGCAGCTACCTCCCTCCCTCTGTACATCGGTGTGCATTACATACAGCAAGTGCAAATTAGGTTACTGAGTAATATCCACAGAGCCGGGGCCCGTGGGTCTCCAGCCAGTGCTCATGAAGCATGTTTAAGGAAAACAGTTACCGAGCTGTTATTATCAGGGGTAGGATTAGAGCAGGATTTGGCTGGCCATAAATATATCACAGCTTCATTAAACATGGACAGCAGTGGAGGGGAAAAATGAATCGGACCAGGGATTTGAAAAGGGTGGCGTGGGGGCCTGAAAGTTTGTTTTTTAGGATGGGGAGGTGAGGGTGGGGGTCTGGACAAGGCTTAGCTAATTCTCTTATTCTGGACCTGAAGGGGGGTTGATAGGAGCATTGCGAGGCCTGAAAAGCCTTTCCATCTGAAAGCCCTTCATTAAGGGCCTCCCCGCACTGCAGCTCTGCCCCGGCTGCTCCGGGAAGGCATTAAACAACTGAGGGCGAAAGCTGAGAGGCCTGAGCCAATTCAGCCCAAAGTGGAGCCTTGATTTGGTCCGTTTATGCCTCATCACTGGCCTGGCGGGGTCTCAGCTTACATTGCTGGTGGAGAGTCATCGTCAGCTTAGGGATATTGCACAAACAACGAGTTGCAAGTTTAGAGGGATTACTTTGTCTGAAACAATTCGACTTGACAGCTTCCAAAAAGAGAACAATGCAAAAAAAAAAAAAAAAAAAAAAAAGCAGAGAGGCCATACAAGGCTCTTTGTTTCTGAAAATTTGTATTGTTAGGAATAATTATAAGGAAAGAGACAAACAGTATATTTAGTCCTCTCTATTGAGATTTGCATACATTTCAGCTGCTATAATCCTTAAAAAAAACTTAAAAGCCACATAAATGGTTAAACACAGAGAAAGATTTTTATTTATTTATTTATTTATTTTTAAAGTAGCAGGAAGCATAAATAGGAAATTAAGAATAAAAATGAAAACTTGAAAGAAGAAACATGTACAAAATGTTCCTTAAATGAAGGAGTGGTAATGTTCATGCAGAAATGTGTAAAGGGAATGTATGAAAGTTCACAGCATGCCGTATACTACAAGAAGGGGTTGGCCACAATCTTACCTTTAAGAGGCATGCAGGTCGTGGAGAGATGGCAAATTGCAGACGATCACCTTCTCTCCAATGAGTATGATACACCGCAGACTGGCCTTGTCCTCGGCAGTGGCAGCAGCACACGAGATGGTTTCAGAGGTGGTGAGGATGTCGAAGTGTGTCGCCATAGTCCAGCTGCCCCAGAAAGCACATCCTCTGATGATGATGATGATGGTGCCCAGGAAGCAGAAGCACTCCACAGTGTCGGCTGAGGAGTCACACGGGAAGTCTCCACGTGAGATGAGCCCAGCGAGGGTGGTGCTGTCTGTAAACGTCAGGATCTTGGTGACTGGGGGTGCAGCAGATGGTGAGCAGAGAAGAAAGGATGCAGCCTTGGTTGGATCCAGTGCTGGTGGTCCAGGAGTCAGAGACGTGTTTCCTCAGCTTCACCTACTGCATCCTCTCAGAGAGCATGCCAATAAAGCGAGCCTGTCCTGCAGCAGAGTTGGGATGGTTGGCTCTGACCCGTTGGCTCTACAGGCTAACTGCAGGTGGTCCAGGAGTGGCTCAATGAAGGTTCTTAGGTGGGACAGCACAAGGCAGTGACACAGTGACCACAGAGGTCAAGGCGACAGGTCTGTAGTCAGGTCTGGTGGTCATTGGTTTTTTGGGGACGGGGATGGTGGATGAGGAAGGTTGCAGGCTGGATCATGCATATCTCCAGTGGGGTGTTAAAGATGTCCAATACAACCGCATGGATACCACATTACAGTAACGTGGCCTTAGCCTTTCGTCAAGTGAGCAGGCAGGAGGAGCTGGAGCAATGTCAGCAGTGTGGAGATATTTTTTGGGGGAACAGATGATGACAAAAAAGTTCAGGTGCAGCCCAATCAGCCAGTCGGAAGACGGAGTAGAAGTGGGCTCTGAGAATATTGAAAAGAGAATTCCCGGCATGATTGTACTTCAGTCATTCGATGGTATCAATACAATGAACAGAACCTTAGCTGCTGTCAAGAGATGCTTTATTAATACGGATAAAGTTAACTGGTTTTGAAGTAATAAAAGTAATAACAATAATAATTTGCTCAAAATGGACTTATTAAATATTGCAACATTTACTGAACCCAGACTCAGTCTCATTCAAAGATTTCAGGGCAGTTCTTGGGCCTCCACATTGTTGTTGTTCACTTTTAAAAATGTTGTTAAAATGTTATTTCTCTAAGTCGACTTTGAAAAACCGCCTGCAGATATGTCGATCCCCGTTCTTAATCTCCCCTTCAAAACTACAGCCTGTTTCAGCCGGTGGAAAGAGCTACGCAAACACCAGACCTACTTGGATCAGTGTACCATTTGGAGATGTGGGTGGGGATTCAGAGGTCTGGAAAAAGGCGACCTAAATTAGCCATTAGACATACATTAGACGTAGTCATTTGATCCATTGTTACTGTAAAAAAATATTCAATAGTCCAGCTTTTGTGTGTATCATTCCCAAATTTCCATATAAAATTTTGCTGGTACACTGACATAATGAAACAATTTAGAAATATATTCTGTGAAGGAACACTAAAAGAAATATGTTACCACCTTGAATTCTTCGAACCTGCGTGCCATCTGTCAAAGGCCTCATGCAAATGTACTACTGCAAATCAACTAAATGCTAAAGCTGTATGGGGCCAACAGAGAGGTATTTACAGCGAGGGAAAAAAGCCACCCTAATAACACTGTAATATTATACTTAGGCCTTATTTTTCTTTCAAAAAGCGCTCCCTCCTACAAATAGGAATTGAGGGTATTGCACCGTGGCATTACTGTCTGGCTCATGAACAGACGATCCAAATGGAAGCCAGGTCTCATCTCTCTGCCCCAAAATGGCACAGTTGTTAAGAAGGAAAATATATGAGACGAGAGGCTTGGAGATCAGATTATCATTAAGTAGCACCAGATCCCCTGGTATTTTGTCAAAGATTTTGGTATTAAATCTCCGCTTCAAAGTGGCTAATTACGCTAAGCCCTGATTTCATGGTCACAGCTGTACTGTATTACCAATCACAACAGTTCGACATAAACTGCTGTGGTTTTTCTGCACGAGGAGATGCTGTGGCTTATCTACGCTGGTATCAATGTCACTGAGACGCTCAGCAGAACCATCTGGACTGATAACTCCATCTCATCTTCATCGGCCTCAACAGGCACCACAGGCAGGACGGATTCCAGGGGTTGACCTTCAGTTTTTATATCGGAGGTAAAATTCAGTGTTCATCGCCTCCTTCTGTCCCTCTCCCTTCACGGTCCATTTCATAACTCACTCACACTTTAAGCAACATGTCACACTTGATCAACAAGGCGCTGGGAGGCCTGTTATATCCTGCAGAGCTCAGTTACCATGGGAGCTCAGCCAACGCGTGGATGGCCAAGAAAAGATGTCCACAGCTTAACTTTTTGCAGTCATCAGCTGTCAACAGCCAATCAGATTCTTGTGCTTTCCAGTGTGATTTAGTTTTATGACAGTTGGTAGGTCTTTTTAGAGCCATGCTGTGAACTAGATGCTGCAGTTTCTTTATGTTCCACAGTAGGAAACTTTTGCACATAAAACGTCCTATGGGCTGATGTAAAGTCTGTGCACATTTAAAATACAGTAGCCTATTATAAGAATAAAGCTAATACACTAAACATTTGTGTGTCCAGTTTATTATTGTGCCACATAAACATTCTCTGATTTCCACTTGTAAGAGCTCACATGTAATCTTTGCAATTAGTGCTCATTTCCCTAAAGTCTGTCACTGTGTTAACCAAGATTCACTCACTGTGCTAAGGAAGTCTCACACATACAAACACACACACACAAAGACTCAACCCCTCCGAATGTCGCTGCCAATCCCTCTCCCCTGTGGTGATCCAGTGTTAAACATGATACTCAGACAGAGGAGCTTGACGTGATCAGCGTCTAATTGAAACCGACACACCAATTGCTGTGGTCTAACGCTCAAAGCACACAACAATCATTCGACTTAGTTTCTCTTCTAATAATGCATGTCTGCTGCTAGCGTGATATGACTTCAGAGTACCAGACACAATCAAGCTAATATTTTCATCTTGGGTTACTAATGACTAATAATCATAGGCTAACATAGTGGAAATATTAAGCTTAGCTCCCACTCATCTGGGCTGGGCGGCGTCCTCAGAGGCAGGACATACTTTTGCCATAAGATAGATAATGTAACAAAGTGCACTTTCAGTGAAAAAGCTCTGGTAAACCCACTGTACACTAGAGTAGCTGATGAACACAGTGGAGCATTTAGCAGTTAAAGAGCCAGGTCATTTTTCTCAGGAGTTGGTGGAGACCAAAGCAAATCTGAAAAAGGGTGAATATTACTGACTGACAGTCATCAAGTGGATGCAAACACGCCTTCAAATGAATGATGGTGTTGTAATCTGTGTGTCACAGTTTTGCACCCAGGTTTTGGTTTAGACTTTGTTTTTGTTCTACCTTAGTTTTGTTGTTACACTCCATTATGCCATAGTCTCGTTTTTGCCACAGTCCTGTTCATGTCTTGTATTTGTCTTGCTATGTTCTGTCTTAGTTTTGTCTTTGTTCTGTGTCTTAGTTTTCTGCCTGTGTTTTTGCTCTAGTTCTTTCTGTGTAGTCCTGTCCTGCCTTGTCATATGTAATGTTTAGTTCTGTCTGTTCTAGTTCTGTGTTTTGGTTTCTGTTCTGTCTGTCATATTTCTATGTCCAGTGTCTTGTCTCTGATTCATGTCACTTACCAGCCACACCCACCTCATCAAGTCACCTGTGTTTTCTGTTGAAGTTAATTACCACCACACACGACTTAAGCCAGTTGTTTTCCCTTTGTTTTGCCTGATCGTCACTTTACGTTTGCTCCTCATGTTCACGTTTGTGAATCTCTTCATGTTCAAGTTCAGGTCATTCTCGTTCACGTTTATTTTTCCTTGCCAAGTCATGGTCATGTTTTTGTATGTGGGTTTTTCCGTTCCTGAACCCGACCTTGATGTGAGTTTTTGTTAAGATCCAATTTGATTTCATTAAAGACTATTTCTAGCAGCATTGTGTGATGCGTTTGAGTCCTCAACCTTCCGCTTTGACACTGTGTCTGTTGGATATGTGAAGGTGTCATTGATTAATATGTTTACCACAGCTTTTTAAATCACTGATTAAATGTTTGATATCAAGTTTTTCTGCCTCTTTGCATCCAAAACAGAATTAGTTAATAAAGTATCAAATTAAAATGGTTATGGAGACATTATAAGTAAAACTTGCTGTTTTACCATCACAGGGCGGCAGCAGCTCAGTCCATATAGACCTGGCTCTAGAGCTGGAGGGTGGCAGATTCAAGTCCAGCATAGACAACAAGGAGCCGCTTGGAGGCCTCCAACAACTCTGACAGCTAATGCATGTCTATTATGAGCCTGAAGTGTCTGAGAAACTCAGAGGGTTTTTCAACAAACATTGCATCTCTGTGTTTTCAAACCCAGAACACATTAAGACAGAGCCTGGTCTACCTAGAAGACAGCACAACCAAACACAAGGCAAGCAACCAGTGTATGCAGGTCAGTGTTTTTTTGTATTTGAGGGAAACCAAACAATCATAAACAGACGTAAGGGTCATCATTCCTCAGGTCAACACCAAGAGGCAACCTCCGGCGCTGAAAAATGAAGCCAATGTGGAAGTGCAAAAAAGCTGCAGTTCCTCGAATAACCACTAGAGCAGGCTGCAGAAGGGAGTCAATTACATTTGAGCCCCATGTTAAAATGTCCGATTTTACGACAGAAAAAAAAACATATTTACAGCCTGGTTCAAAACATGGCTCTAGTCTCATAAGCTGTTTTTCTACTCCATGACAACTCTGGGGGGGCGAATTTTTTTATAAGGCGCTCGTTTAAAATATACAGCATACATCATTATGCACAATTCATAGCTGTCAATCTAAGTGGCGCCACTTTGATTGACAACTAGCCACTGACGGTCTAAAGGGCGTCACCCCGGCTAACTCTAGTCACTGAGTTTGGGAAAGAGATTGTCGTGGGGTTAGCCGGCTAGCAACGATATTTAGCATTTAACCTAGCTGGTTAGCCGTAGCTAGTTTGATTATTTCAAATAAAGCGGCTTTTTTTCAGCCAATAGCGTTCATTCGACCCGCCTCAGCTCCGCCCTCGCTCCACCTCTTTGTCCATATTTGGAGTAACCGGAGGTAGGCTACCAAGATGGCTACGCACTACGATTTGCTTCATTTTTGCTCTTCAGAAACCTATGGGTGGCGTCACGGACACTACGTCCATATTTTATACAGTCTATGGTCAACACTGAGCAGTTTGCCTACAGTGTACATATTTTGGATAGGGAGGAGAGATGGTTTGAAGAAGTGCAATTTACATCAATTCCCTGAGCAGAGCAGGAGGCCTAAAACACGACTGAAAATGCTGTCCTTTCATCCCTTAACAACCATGCACACTTCTCCTGTGACTTCTCCAACGATGGTCGCGGCCTCAAGTGACTCCTACATCTCTAGTGACTTTTTACTACTTTCTGGTTGGATTTGTGAATGCAACAGGTGAGGTACTGACGATACACGTCTGTTGTGATGTATGATAAAAGCTCCTGTTACTGAAGGCTAACCCTAACCCTTGATGCTTATTAATTTAAGACATTGGAGCCAAAATGTGTACAGCACTTTATGCATTGTTTCCCAGCAGGGACTGCAGCCAAATGTAAACTTCTATCTGCAGTCACATTCAGCAAAGAGAGTCTTACTGTCCATCATCTGCATGGCTCTTTAGTTAATCCTAAATCCCAAGGTGTAGTTTCTGTGATTCATAATTTCTTCATGAAAGCCTCTCACTCGCCCATGTCTTTAAATACACTGTGGAGAATGAACAATACCTCATCCAGGGCTCGTAACTGAAAAGTCATATGGACTAACATACCTTTGCAATCAAGAAATCCAGATGACCAAATGAGAGACTACAAACTTCTGCACAGGACACATCTGTCTCCCCAAAGGCTCTGTCAGACGAAATCTGGACTCAACCCCTGTTGTTCTTTTTGAGGAGATAATGCCATTTGCACATGCACATTTATTCAGTAACTGCTGTGTGCGCTGCAGGTTGCATTCATTAATACCTTTAAACTCAGCGGTTGCATTCACTTATGTCTTTAAAGGCCAATAAAAATCAATAAACAAATCTGGTAGAAAAATACCAGAACTTACTTATCCAACAGGGAAAAAACATGAAGCAGTCCTCATATGCTCTGCCAGAGATCTGCCAGTTCGTATTTAGTCAGTTATTGCTGAGTCCTGGAGCCTTGTCAGAGGATCATAATGACTGACGTTATTAACGTTATGGCAGCTGTGTATAGAGTAAAGAGGAAGTTGGTGAGGAGTGAGTCTGATCCTCTGCTGTGTGAGAAAAAGGAAGCACAAAAGAAAATAATGCAATACTGAAAATATAATAATAATACACTGAAAACTCGGTGCCTCCGCAATCTGCACGAATCAATACATTTCTATTCATGTTGATAATTTTCAGTGGGAACAGGAAGGAAAGAGTGTCCTGACTTACGTCTTCAACATTGAAAGCAGAGTCACCTTCTTCTTCCACTGATTCTTTTCTTCCTCCTATGAGTCCCACTGATCTCCACTGCTGATGAGAGATGTGCTCTCATTTTGAGCAGGAGCACTCAGATGAGCTCCCCGGCGGAAAACTTTAACAGCACAAGTATCTGCTTACTATTAAAGGATTGGTGCTTTAGCACTTCAGCAAAAAGCAAAAACGTGCTCTCGGATGAAAAAAAAACTTTTCATATCCTTTGATGAAATCTTTTGATATTATTGATGGATTTCTGGTTAATGGAAGTTTGACACCAAAGAGTGCATAAAATGTCTTCTCAGATGATCACACTTCTTGTGGGAGGAGATCAAATCTTATTTTTCCTTGTGTTTGAATGAAGTGCACAATTAGTTTAAATGCAATGAGAGCGAAATGTAGTGACAGCTTGCGGTCTATGAAAACGAGGACGGAGCCAACACCAAAGCTGATATGTTTTGATATATTATTATCTGTATAATAAGGTTTTTTTTTTTTCCTGGACAGTTGACTGATGACTCTAGTGACACACACACACAAACACACACACACACACACACACACACACAAACCTCTGATGGTGTGAGTATCCCTTTCCATCAGCCAACCTAATATCATACTTTTGCTCTGTGATTCACCCCCTCTAGTTCAGCTGGGCTCATATCATATTTAAAGTCACTATGATTGAGTCCCCCCTGTTGATGGCATATTTCTCATTTAGGTTAAATCAAAGAGACGTGGTGTCGGACCTAACCACCGCTCATTACCGTCATCGCAGGAGTACAGGGCGCAATTTACCTGTGGAGACGTGGTAATGCTGAATGGAAATAGGCCAGGCAGGAGCTGAAATGATATTTTTAATTATGTGGCACCTCTCCCACCGTTCCCATGCTGTTACCCGAGCCCCCAACACCCAAACCTCATTTCAATATTTGCGTCTCATCAGACAGAAGGGAAGGGGAAGAGTATTTGAAGGGAGAAGGATGCGTCGGGGCGGAGGGTGGTGAGCGCCAACGCAGCGACCTCCACACAAACAAAACAGCAGCATTGTGGAAAGTTGACATTGCGTTGATTATCTGGCTAAGCAGGCGCCGTCAGCTCATTTTCCTATTGGCTAACACTCTCTAAGGCTTCAATCAACAGCTTGATTCTCATTTACTTCTGGTCTGCACTGGTTTTCATTACGGAGGCAAAAGCTGCTGTGAGATCAGGTGTTACTGAGAGCAGCAAGTGAAGCTGGACACAAAAACAGTCTTTGGTTTCAGAGAGAATCAGAGAAATTAAAAAAAAGTTATTGACTTACAGTTATTGTTAAACTTGTTTCCCATGTAGTCCTCTGAATAATTTTTAAAATGAATTACAGGAAAAGACAAGCAACCAGGTCACAATGGGAGGTCACAGTCTGAATCAGGAGCAGAGTGGGATGAAAAATAGGCCCAGGACCATAGACTGTATAAAATATGGACGTAGTGTCCGTGACGTCACCCATAGGTTTCTGAAGAGCAAAAATGAAGCAAATCGTAGTGCACAGCCATCTTGGTAGCCTACCTCCAGTTACTCCAAATATGGACAAAGAGGTGGAGCGAGGGTGGAGCTGAGGCGGGTCCTATGGGCCGGCTGAATCAACGCTATTGGCTGAAAAAAGCCGCTTTATTGGAAATAATCAAACTAGCTACGGCTAACCAGCTAGGTTAAATGCTAAATATCATTGCTAGCCGGCTAACCCCATGACAATCTCTTTCCCAAACTCAGTGACTAGAATTAGCCGGGGTGACGCCCTTTAGACCGTCAGTTCATAGCTGTCAATCAAAGTGGCGCCACTTAGATTGACAGCTATGAATTGTGCATAATGATGTATGCTGTATATTTTAAACGAGCGCCTTATAAAAAAATTCGCCCCCCCCCCCAAGAGTTGTCATGGAGTAGAAAAACAGCTTATGAGACTAGAGCCATGTTTTGAACCAGGCTGTAAATATGTTTTTTTCTGTCGTAAAGTCAGACATTTTAACATGGGGCTCAAATGTAATTGACTCCCTTCTGCAGCCTGCTCTAGCGGTTATTCGAGGAACTGCAGCTTTTTTGCACTTCCGCATTGGCTTCATTTTTCAGCGCTGGAGGTTGCCGCTTGCCCAGGACCTTTGACTCAGACCAGATCCCA
Organism: Centropyge bicolor; assembly: GCA_037975185.1. Taxonomy (NCBI): domain Eukaryota; kingdom Metazoa; phylum Chordata; class Actinopteri; family Pomacanthidae; genus Centropyge; species Centropyge bicolor. The sequence goes on along the minus strand of JBBMOC010000111.1, from coordinate 659,291 downwards.
CCCGGAGACACAACACCAGCCAGGCAGCTCCTGTCATACTTGAACTGCATAGTCAGTAGAGATTTATTACATGAACCATGATCATTTGTGCAATGATACATGTGAGAGAAACTCTAATGATATAGAAAAATAATATATTTAAATAATTGTGTAATGTTGTAATTATCAATATTGTGTCAGATGAGATTGAATCAATGATACAACTAAGTCAACACACAAATAACTACGTTGGTATCAACAAAAAACTGACATTAATAGGTAACTGTGGTATTGCAGTTCCCTTTGCATTACAATACGCAGGTATTTGTATTTTGCATGTGCCAGTCTCTCTATGTGAACCACAAGTATTAGTATGAGGTTAGAATTAATTTGGTCAGTACAGAACAAAACCTCATTTATTTTAGCGCTTTTTCTTCCTTTGCTGAACATTTCTGTACCAAGGGCAGAGAAAATCCCACAGACAGAATTCAAGGAGTACTGTTGTAGTTAGTATTAGGGTTGCACTGGTATAATAAATATACTACACCATGGTATGAAAATGACAGCAATCAAAGTTATCATACCATGAACATTTGCTTATCTACAGTAATGAATTCTACTAGTGTTATTAATAAATATTTCAGGTTTATATGTCCTGTGTCTGTCAGGACAAAATGTTTTGTGAAATTTTAATGAAGCATTTGTTCAACAAATGATCTCATTCTAAGAGTCAATTTAACTGAAAATAATAAAAAATGAATTGAAAAAATAAAATAGAATAAAATAAATAATAATTCTGTTCTGTGGTTCTGAATCTACTCGCTGCTCTGTGTATGCTCTCTCTGAGTGTTTCTGTTTTTTCACCCAAAACTAAATAACTCTAGGACATTTAAGTCCACTGTACATGAAGAACTATGACTCTGTGCCAAACACCTGTGTCAGGGCTGGACTGGCACAAAAAATGGCATTTGATCAAACCTGAACCCAGCTCCAAATCAACCTCTCAAATCTTTCCAGGTAGTGTTTTTTGGTAGAGAATGAAGACGTGTTAGTTGGAGAAAAAAAAGTTCTGTTTTTATTCAATTCCATATCATAGTTAAACCAGCTAGATGCTGCTCTGTTACGTTCATTGACCCTGTCCTGACTCATCTTTCCTTTGGCTGTCAGGGAAAACTGTGCTACAGCTGCAAAAGGAGAAGCACCACAGTGGAAATCATATCAATTCTACTATATCATTCAGCAAATATCAACTAAATAAATTGACAAATTTTTCTTCATGCAAGACGCACTTAACATTATGACATTGTCTGGACGTCTGGACGTTACACAGACTTTGGACTCGGGAGCTGGCAGGGTAAAGTCCAGGTAATGTCCACATATTAATTGCATTCACACATACGGTTTGAAGAACCATTCCAGGTAGCAGAGCATGTGTGAATACAGCATCTAACTACTTACAGTCTGTCAAGTCTAGTATTGTATTTGAAGCTAGTCCTTCAAATACAAAGCTGGAACAGAACATGGCTGATCCATTCACAAGTAGGCATGACACAGTGGCATCTTAGCTTTAGATTGTATTTCATTTTGATTTTGGTTTGTGTGGTGGGGTGGGGGGGGTGGGACTCATTAGAAAATATTCCAGAATGCCACAGAGTGCTTTAAAAAAGCTGGAGAACAACAAGACGTTGTGAAGTTGAAGAGAGGAACAATACAGGCCGACCCCCCTCCCCATCCTTCAACTCACATATTTATTCACGGTCTCTTTTGTTTTTACAGTGCAGAATAAATGGCTCATGTGACACAGGACTAGTCTGCACATTATCAACACAGGCAATAAGTCATCATTAAGCCTGCTCATTCCCACAAAGTAAACCCCCTGACCCTCCACTGCCTGCAAACAGCTTGACCTTATTTGCATTCAGTTTACTGTATAACTACACAAGTCAAGTGTTGAATCAATGCACTGCTCAATCTTTTTCAAATAAATCACTTTTCTTTGGTTCTTTTAAACGTTGAATGAAACACAATTTCATCATTATGTCAAAACCCATGGTGTCAATTAGCGAGGTTAGGAGTGCAGTTACAAATATCTAAGTATTGTGTGAGGACTCGAGACGGCTGCATGGTACAGTTGCTTTGTAGCGTTTAAATGCAGAACACATGATGCACTGCGTTGTGCTGCATGATGAGCACATGATGAACTGTGGTCCACTGCTGGAGTTTACACTGTCACTATACTGGGACACATGTTGCAGCAATATGTTAAGCATAGATTAAAACACAAGTAATGAATCGAAAAAGAAAAAGCAGCGTTAGTGTCTGAGTGAGCTTTCAGGGAGAGGAAATGAAAAGCTTATGTTTCACGTTTCACACTCAGGAGTTGTCAGGGAGGGATTTCAGTGCGTTGAGATAAGATATAACAGGGTTCCAGGTGGAGTAAAAGTGGTTCTTGGATGCCCTAACTGTGTATTTGATCATTTCAAGGCTAAAGTGGAGCATAGGATCACTCATCCATAGGTAGGTGTTTGGTGATTTAGAGGGGTTCCAGTGCAATAGAATCCCTCCTATGGGCAAGTAGAGTGGTGAATGCTATTATGTTTTTGTGCTTATTAATAATGGGCCAGTTGGAGCTGTGCAAAAAAAGCTTGTAAATTTAAGGTTAGTGCTTAAAAACTGCTGACCAATGCTTGATAAAATCTGCTCTTCTCATCTATGTTGGAATAGATTCTGCCTAGTGTGGACTTAAACATATGATAAGATATCCCTTTATTTAAATTGAATGGCACCTGGTTTAACAAATTATGCTGCTATTAATCCAGGATTCATCAGTTATCACGTCCCCCAATTCCTCCTTCCATTTCTCTTTTATTTTATCGAGAGACATACAGGATCTCAGAGGGACGATGCTAAAATACAGTTGAGAAGAGGTCTCTTAGAATGGAAGGAATTTGGAGGATTTTTGATTTTTATTGTGTTGGCAAGACTGTCATAAACTTCACAGAGAAATAGATCAATAGACACCCTATGTTTCCTCCCCTATTTGGAATTTCTATTAATTGTCAGCAATGATTCAAACATAATAAACAGACTTGATGGCAAATACAAAAAAGTGGACATACTGGACACCCCTGACATGTCCCCCTGAACAATGAGAATAATTTTGAGAGGTAGTTCGAGCTCTGCTTTATGAACAGGGTTGATAACAGCAACATGGAGAATGGCAAAATTTTGCATTTCAGTCACAGGACTGAACTTTGAATGAAATGTCCTAAATGTCTCACTGATCTCGAACGGATCAGTCTTCTAATTTGTGGAATCTGTTGGTCAGAGGACAAACAGTTTTTTCACAACATTTACAGACAAAGCCACATGATTTCAGTAACAAATGCCCAGTCTTTTATCAAGAAAACAATTCAGATTAGACTTGGAGATCCAACATACTTTTGCATAGTTCTGTGTCAATTACTGAATTAAGAAGTAGCTTTGTTTCCCCTGGATGTGTATGATGAGTATATGTATGTAGTGTATGAATGAGATAATATCCCCCCTTATTACCACTTTCAAGGCCGGCCAGTGCAGGGAGGAAGAAACAGTATCTTTCTTGTTGGTTTTGAGTGGATGATTGTTGAAATCATTTGGCAGAATCCTTTACCTGTTACTGATGTGATATCAGGTCTCCATGGAGCATGTCAGGGGAGTGAAGTGAGAGGGAAAGATCTAGTATTAAAGGGGCGTGGTTGAATTCAATTATGGCTGACATAAAGCATTTTTAATGAAGGGAAGTAATGTACTGTCATTGAAAAAGTAATCGATTCCGATATGGCATATATAATGATGGACATGTAAGAAAAAAGACAATTCTTCCAACATGAGGATCAGAAAATGCTGATCGACGTGGATCCAATGTGGTTCAAGAATGCTCGCAACATGTTATCCATTTTACAGACTTTGGGCTGGAACAATCTAGGGAAGTGTTAATTGTGAAATTTAGGTCTCCTCTAAAAACAAATCAGACTGAGTTTAGGTCAGGTATACATAATATTAAGTAATTAGGTACATACCCATTAACCAATATGACAGGTTTGTGGTAAAGTGACCCAGTGTCAATGATTAAATGGCCATGTGGTCAGATATTATGTTTGGGCATGTGGAGTGTTTTTTAAGGATTTAGATTACTGTGCCACATGACCTGGAGTTACATTTTAAATTCAAAATTTGGCTGACCCACGTTTTCTTGGGTCTACTGTGATCCTTAACCATAAATTGCATTTTGTGCCGGAGAGCAAATTCACATTTTGAAGGTTTAAGACATCTTACCAGTCCCTTCAAACCCTCAACATTCTCTGAGGTAAATCACTTGTACAGAGTACCTGCAAATGGTTCTGCCTGTGTGAGCCCACATGTTCTGCCCCCATGCCATAGCCCAACGACCACATGCTGTGAGAGGCAGATACCTTCGCTTAAATATGGAAAAGAATTGTGATTCAAAAATAATGACTGCAAAATATTTGAAATTCAGGAAAGCACCCACCCAATATAATAAATAAATCCAAAGTTAGGCAAGATAACAACAAAATAAAACATAATATAAACATTGCATATGTTTGTGTCCCCAAACTTCCACAGTTTTGTAGGAGAAAGTCTGATATTAAAGGACTAAAATTGACAATGTGATTGAAAGAGCTGTTCCTGATCTCTTTACTCATAGATCACCTATAGTGCTAATGTGGATTTCTTTTGAAAATGCCCTTTTGGAAGGACTGCCAGGGCTGAAAAAGCCAAAAACTGCAGTTCCTTGAATAGCCACTTGAAGCTGGCTCTGAAAGCGAGTCAATCCCCATAGACCCCCTGTGTTAAAATGCACAACTTTACAGCCGAAATAAACAGGTTTACAGCTGGGGGGAAAACGATTATGGTCTTTGAGTTAGCCCTCGAACAAGATGCTGGCTGTGTGGCATCTTGATGCAGGACATCTGTGCTGTGTTCTTAAGATAAGGTAAGATAAGCTTTATTGATCGCCCTTATGGGAAATTCACTTGTTACAGCATCTCGCAGAACAGGAAACTTGAAATATAGTACTCAAAATAAAGTGGCAATTTAAAAAGGTGGCAATGTGAATAACAGCAGTACTTAGAAAAACTAGAAAAAGTATTCACAGTATGAGCAAAGTATTTACACTGTGTTACACTTGGTTTATCTTGGTGTGTATTTTAGGTGTTTCTGGAGCCACCTGCTGGCTGGAGTTTGAGTGTGTGTGTATGTTTGTGTTTGTGTGTGTGTGTTGTCCATGTTTCTTCTGTGGGAGACAGTGGAGATGGATCTAATCTGACGATGCTGACAGGAGTGTACAGCAGCAAAAAGTAATAGCTGGGCATGTTTTAGTAACCAGGCTTCATTCAGTCCACCTCGACTCCAGCCACTCTCCACCTCTTTGCCCATTTTTGGATTCAATCAGGCACGGTCAAGATGGCGACGACTGGAGCCATCTACACTGAGCTATGTCCATGTTTTATACAGTCTGTGGAGAGCACATCTGGTCATACTGTTCAAGTCACTAATGCTTGATCGCTAGTTACAGTGGATCCTTCAGTATTATTTAAGCAACCAAAGTTTGTAAGAAGCGTCTCTGAGCTGCATCTTCACAATCAAAACACAGCTGATTCTGGTGGTGTTCGTTAAATATTGAACACTTCGGAGCTCCGTAGTTTTCTCCTCCACCTGCAAAAACTGTACCTGTTCACCTCATCAAAGCAGACATTCATTCTGTAGGAGGCCTTATACTGGTAACCACACAGGCTTCACTTTATGTCGATGCAGGAGTATGAGCAGATTAGGAAGGAGCTGCTGACCTCATAGTCACATCTCACATACTTTCATTAGTGGGTCAAATTGGACCCGTATCATCATGAGGTAAGCCCTGTCAGAAATAAAACTTCTTCCCCCTGCAATGACCTTATTTTCATTTGACATCAAAATATATTTTAGCTTTTTTATAAATGAATCCTTTCATGCATTTAAAATGGTTGATGTACCGACTTGAAATACTGTATGTCCACTTCTACTACACCGCTCCTTGAAAAATGGACACATTGATAGTTAACAGTTGGATATTCAAACATGGATAATTATGAATAAATGCCACATGAGCATTAATGGCTAGTTTGAAGACACTGGTTTGAGTGAACATGGCTGTAGTCAGTGTAAGTCTGGTTAGTCCAGACGGAAACCTGATCCTTTTGGTGAACCTGCTCTCTTACTAATCCTGCTCTTTGCTCCTCAGGGCCCACTAAAGCTGCCGTGGTGTGCAGTCAGCAGGCACCTCAAACAGAGCCAATATAGTGGGTGCTGCTGACGAAGCTCAGAGCCGGCAGACTGGAGGAGCTGAGCACATGATGGGCAGGCTTTGCTCATACGGAGCTGAAGGAGTGAAAACAGCTCTCCCTACTAAGCACTACAGCATGTCAGGAGGACATGGTCTCCAGGTTTGCTAGACCTTAATTAGTAGATTTTTACTGTAACAATGTAAGTTCACTGGCAAGTATGGTTGTTTCATTTCTGCATGTTGTCTTTAACCTTGTCCAGGTTTTATGCTAAAGGATAATTCGGGTTTATTGCAACTTGGGTTTCAAGCTTAAACGTGTATTCTTGATCCTGAAGACTCAACTTATGGTCCTATGGTCCTGAAAGTGCTCCGAGAAATGAAATGACTTAAAGACTGGATGATATGGTTGACAGCTGTAGAGCGAGCTAGGAGGTAGACCTTGAGTGGACTTCATTTTGTTAAACTACTTATTTTCATACTGTCATTCCTGTCAGTACTAGTGACACTGTACTCAAGTTGATAGCTGACATGTGTGAAGACACCACATCAAGAGGTCAGACTGGATGGAAATAAGCCCAGGACAGTCAAACTTACTTGGAAGAAAAAAAGGACGGCTGTGAAACGATCACTCCTGGGGCTCCCTGGTAGCCTAGAGGAGAAGCTGCTGACCCTGAACTTCAAACTGTTCATGTCTGGCCCCATCGGTCTTCTTTCAACTTTACAACTATGAATGAAACTGGCCGAAAAAACTGTCTGTTGTCCGTTTACAGACCCTCATGCTTCAACCTTGACCGTTGGTACTTACCACTGTTGTTACATACTTGAAGCCTTTTCCCAGGTCAAACCAAAACATCCTGTTTGAAAACACCTCTCATGAAGTGGACATCTCACCTTTGAATGGCTACAGACCTGCTTTATACATTTCAGTTTACAGACAGCGATGACAAACATGGTAATGAGTGAGCTGTCGAGGTGTCTGCACAAGTATGTATGAACTTTGGTAAGAACCAGGCGACCTGTGCCGGCTAAGCTAACCACATCCTGACTATAGCTCTGCACTCCACATACAGACATGAGATCGATATCGATGTTCTTGTCTCATACTTGTGGGATCAACAGGAATGAGCTTGTTCACTATTCTCATAAGATTCTTATAGTAGAAGTGAAAAAAATGGTTTATTGGTGGTGCTGAGAAAAGATCAGGGGGTGATTAACTTTTGCATTCATCATCTGGGGAACATGATTTTCCAAATTTCATTGAAATCTTGCCAATAGTTGAGACATCCTGCATAATTCAGTTTATGTTACCAACACGTCACTGTGCAAACTACTTCAGTGTCACAAGGCTGACAGATCACCAACACATGCAGCTCAGCAGAACACTCAATTAACCCCACAGAACCAAAGGTAAATGACCATACCATTACTTTTATTGTAGATATACTGGGCTACAATTATAAAAAAAAAGAAAAAGAAAAAAAAATTAAAGGTATTTGTGATCCAATAAGGTGCAGACCGCAAACCACTGCAGCACGGTATTACAGTATGAGTGAGGAGTTCAATTACTATTCCAATGTCCCCCAGACATTTGCTGCAGTTGTGATGGCCCATAATTCCCCATACTGTTAACAGTTCATCACTCGGTCCGTTTAGCTCCACTCTGCTGGTGATTCCCCCCCCACCCCAACAGTCACTGTCGGTGCTCTGTGCTGGCTTTATAAGACCATTATCTTGCTGCCAAGAGATCCGTCCCCATTTTCACTGTTTATCAAAAGGCATTTCAGTTATTAGAGGAAAAATCCACCCAAAACTAATAGTGTTGGAAAACATATTGGCTATCAGGATTAATTTTCTTTTTTGGTGGTGTATTTCTTTTTCAAATTCCTGTGAACACCTGGCCACACGTAGAGGATATGACATCACATCCAGATACAGTTCTGATGAAAATGTAAAGGCACTCCAAGGACTTTTGAAACACTGCAGATGTAATCAGAATAAACAGACTGACAGAACACTTTAAAGGTCAACCTGATAACCTGAAAACAGATCATTGACAGCATCTAAAGTGTCTCAGGTGCAGCCCACAGTTTTTGGAAGTTGCTCGCCCTAATCCAGAACAGTGCTAAGTATCACAATCCTGCACTGCTATAGAATCTCCCAGAACTCATCATGACCCACGTGGTAGGAAATCTGAACAAAAGTAGCTGAGTGCAAAGTAATGAAAAATATGTTTGTATCTGAAGAAGAAATAGCACAGTCTGTACAAACTGGAAAGTACATTGAATTTTTGTATTACAGCGTACCACCTTTTGTTTTGATGACAGCTTTACACACTCTTAGTATTCTCTCAGTCAGCTTCATGAGCTTCTCAAACCATCTCAATTGGGTTTAGGTCGGGTAAGTGTGGAGGCCAGGTCATCTGACACTGCACTCCATCACTCTCCTTCTTGGTCAAATAGCCCTAACAAAGCGTGGAGTTGTGTTGGGGGTCTCTGTCCTGTTGGAAAACAAGTGATGGTCCCACTAAGCTCAGACCAGATGGGATGGTATGTCGCAGCAGAATACTGTGGTAGCCATGCTGGTTCAGTGTGCATTGAATTTGGAATAAATCACCAACACTGTGTCACCAGCAAAGCCCACCCACACCATCACACCTCCTCCTCCATGCTTCACAGTGGGAACACACCTGTAGAAAGCATCCGCTCACCTTTCCTGTGTCTCACAAAGACATGGTGGGCAGAACCACAAATCTCAAATTTGGACTCATCCGACCAAAGTACAGATTTCCACTGGTCTAATGACTATTCCTCCTGTTACTTGACCCAAGCCATTCTCTTCTTCTTCTTCTTCAGTAGTGGTTTCTTTGCAGCAGTTCGACCATGAGGGCCTCACTCACATCGTCTCCTCTGAACAGATGATGTTGAGATGTGTCTGCTACTTGAACTCTGAAGCATTTATGTGGCCACTTTTAATTTGTGGTTTCTGTGGCTGGTAAATCTAATGAACTTATCCTCTGCAGCAGAGGTAACTCTTCCTTTCTTGAGGGCGGCCCTCATGAGAGTCAGTTTCATCATAGCATTTGATGGTTTTTGTGACTGTAATTGAAGATACATTCAAAGTTCTTGGATTTTTTTTTTTTTTTTACCTTAGTTGAACAGTTTTTTTCCATAATATGGATTAGAACAGTAGTTAAATTCATTGTATTAAGTTCAATACAGTTTATACTGTATAGCGACATTACAGCTGCACAGCATAATTGATGGTGTCAAACACATTAAGAAGGCAAGAAAATCCACTTATGAACTTTTGACAGGGCACACCTCTTAACTGAAAACCATTCCAGGTGACGATGTCATGAACCTGGCTGAGAGAATACTAACAGTGTGCAAAGCCTTCATCACGGTGAACAGTGACTATTTTTGAAGAAACTAAAATATAAAACATGTTGGTTTATTCGTTTTTAGGTTTAGTTGTAGATACACAATACAGGTGGTGTTTTGTTTTGATGTTTTTAGTATTAATCTAGAATTTAGAGAAGAATAAAAATAAAGAAAAAACACTGAATGAGAAGATTGTGTCCAAATGTTTAACTAGTACTGTAAGTGTGGTCCTCTTTCTATAACTTCTGGTAGCCATCAACATGATTTCTTTTGATTGGACTAATTAGTAACCAGATATAATTACAGGTCAAATTCTGAGATTCTTGCACTTTAGTATTTCCATTTTATGCTACTACTGAACTTTGTACCCCTGACACCACTACAATTATTTGAAACAAATGACTAATATATAAAATACAATACACTGTTTGAGATGAAACCAGTGGTTTCCAACCTTGTTTGCTTGTAACCTTTAACAAAAACACAGTGTCTGCTTCAAGTCCCATTGTCACATTTCAGATGTCTAAGGGTGATTAGGTGCCAAAAAATATACTTCCCCTTTTAACTTAGCCAATATTTCACAAAAACAACACAAGTTAGAAAAAAAGTAAAAAAAACAACAAAAAACAAACCCAAACAAACAGAAAAAAAAAGTGTTCATCAAACTTAGCTTCTTGTCCCTCAACATCCCATTAACATCTGACAACCTGTCAGATTCATCTTGTGACCATTTAATTTGGGAAGCCCTGGACTCAGCTACAATGGTATGATGCTGCTTATATATTGACGCATCAGTAACAGTATAATTCAATATAATAATCAAGTACATTTTACTGCTATAGAAGTACTTGTTTTGATGGTTTGATGGAAGTACATTTTGTTCTTTCACTTCACCAGTGCTTTGGCTGTAGGACTTTTGTTTGTAGTGGAGTAGTCTTCGTATGGTATTGATACTGTTCTGTAAGTAAGAGATCTAAATACTAAGCCCAGAGTTAAGGGAGACAGTGATGCAGGACTGTGGTATGTATTATGGCAATCCTTAACCAGCGCTAACAAAGTCGCAAGAAAGGGTTCAAAACCAACTTTGTGAAAAGGTTATTGAAAAGTACAAATCGGGAAAGATAGAGGATATCCCTCATCACAAATCTGGAAGTGTGTGATCAAGTGATAAAGGGCAACAAGAAGCCTGTGGACACTGTCAAGGAACAGCTACAGGGCTTTATGGTTCAGATGAGATGAAACCAAAACTGACCTTTTTGGTCATTTTACATAACCAGAATCACACCTTAAGTCTGAATCAATGAAGAATAATTTTACAATGATAGAGTAGTAACAGAAGCTAGACTTAAGACTACAAACTGCAGTGGCGCATGTTTAAACCAGACAGAGTAATTGTCATGAACTCAAGACTAACTGATGCCAAAGGTGCCTTTGCCAGGTATTGATGTGAGTCAGGTGAAGAGTTTTCACTCAGTATTGTTTTGTTGTTAAAAAGTCCAAATTACATCCATAGTGATTCAATGTTCTATTAAAATTAAATATGATTAAGTCCAAGCACCATGAGTACTTTTTTTTTACAGGCAGTCAATTACAGATGTTGCTACAATGGTGTGATGGCAAAGTTAAGGATTTTTTGTTAACTTAAAATGGACTGAATGTGTGTAAGCTGAACCTTCAAGTTCCCCTCCACTAGACAACTTTGTGCACAATGGGTCCTGGGATATTTGAGACCACACAGTATACTTGGATGTCTGGAAGCCCTTCTTACAGCCTTGATTACCTGTTTTGTATGACCCGTATTATGTCCACAGTCAGTCTACAGAAACACAAGTGAGGGCTGCCACGAAAAAAAAAAGAGGAAGGGAGAATTAACACTGAACAAATCTGAATTAATGGTTAATTCATTAGAAATTCTTAATCTTAAACTACATCCCTTTAGTGACAAGCTGATATCACTTAAAAAAAAAAAAAAAAAAAGGCCTACTTTTTGTTGTTTTCATCAGTGGTGTCGAACCCAGAGTTCTGCCACACATCACTTGTTTGGTGTCATGACTATCTTCCATCATATCTCACTAGTTTATTCCATTTAGTTCTAACGAAAAAGGTCAATAGTCTACATTTACTTTTTGAATTTTAGCACATTATAAAAAAAAAAAAAAGAATTGATTCAGTTTTTTCCCCAAATAGAACAGTAGTTTAAATCGAAGAATTAGTGACAGCCCCAGTTCACAGGAATTCACAAACTGGTGTATAAGTAGATCAGGCATGTCAAAGACAAGTGTGAACACTGCTACAACAAATGATGACACATCGCTGTGGTCTACGATTTATCCAAAAGTACAGGAACAAGTTTGAGTGGATTTTTCCTTTACATTCCCAATAAAGGGCTGGGGGAGGTTTATCTCATATTCCAAACGAACACACCGCAGGAGTAGAAAAGAGGCTGGGAGCATCACTTGGATGGCATGTCCATATCAAAGTAGTCAGAAGAGAATTAGACCAAGAGTGTCAGTTCATCATTCAAGTCATGACTAGATGTGATAGTTTGAATTACGATTCATTTCCAAACATGTTTAAGGCAGGACGTCAGTGTACATGAAGTCCAGACATTTTAGGCCCAAATTGCAGAGATTCTTTTTACAGTGTATTTGTCAGATGATGACTTGCAGGCACATTTTGTCTCCCCTCCCATAGCCCCTTATTCTCTTTTTAAATAGGTTTGTATAATACCAGCAATTGAAACAGCAGCAAAGCCTGAACCACAAGTTAGTCCTCTTAACATTACGGCATCATATATACACTTCTTTTTTTTCCTCCACCTTTCACTCCCTTTCACACTCTGACATGAGGTAAAGTATGGCGCCCAAGTGCAATGCTCAATTGTGCTACATGTACAAAAAGAAACAAAAAAACAAAACAAAAAAAACCAAGAGTACAAGAATAGTCCGCTCTGAATAACATAGGACTACCTCAACTTCAGCGCTCCCAAACACACACCTCCCTCCTCAATTTAAAAAAAAAAAAAAAACATACAAGGTTGTTGGATATTGATGCCACTTGTGGCTGACAAGACTATTTCTGATCCTTATTTTCATCAGTCACAGACAAAAATAGAGTGGGCATGGCACCGTATGAGTGATTTCACATTCTTTTTAGTAATCTCTCCCTCTTCCCTCCCAGAGACTTACAGACAATTAGAGTGTTGAGCAAGAGGAAATTCTAAATGGCTGTGTGTTGTGTGTGTGTGTGTGTGTGTGTGTGTGTACTACAGACTGAGGTGTTGGAAGGTGTGTGACTAGAGGGCCAGATAGTCCAAGTCTGACAATAGCTCTCTAACAGGGAAATCAAAAAAACACAGCCCAGATTTCAGGGCTTACATAGGTAGACTACAGGGCCATCCATCTGCTTGAGAAATAATGACAGATTGCACTCCTTATGACACTGACATTGTACAATGATGTACCTAACTTTCATGGTGTAACTGAGTTCACATTGATTTTTTTTTTTTTAACATGAGAACTGAGGGATTTCACAAATTCACACTTTAGTATTCACATGGTGATCTGCGGCACCCAATGAGAGGTCTGAGACAAGTTTAGCTGTTGGTAGACGACAGAGATGAAAATCAGTCAAAGCAAAGAGTGGATTTATATGTATGCTTTTCTTTTACGTGAACCAATTAATGTAATGATATACCGACTTATTTAAATCTAATGTTTTGGGACTTGATGAGGTGACACAATGCTCAATACCCATTTCAAACACAGTAAGGGCTTTCCTTTAGTTAGCATTCAGTTTGTGGTAACATCTTTAAACACAAATGTATTCAGAAATATGCACTCTCTGGCACAATGCAAACTGAAGTAGTAAAGGCCTTATCACTTCATTTTGACCCAGGTCACCTCTACAAGTAATATTGCCAGTGTCCTGCTTTAAGGCCCCCATCAATTCAGTTTATATTGTGCTTTATTGATGCATTAGCTATTACAAAATAAATTTGCAATTGATCAAATCACCACAAACCCATTGCTACATAGTGAACCCAGAAGCCTCTGGACATCCAGGGTCTAGGGCTGGGGGACAGGCGTCTGCCAGCTTTGCCTGATGTATAATCTAACCTTGAACAAAGCATTAGAAACATAACTACTATAAATACTTATTTGGACTCCAGGCCACATTTTGGGAGCTCATTTGATGTTAGGGCAGTTCATTTGAGGGTCCCAAAGTGGCTAGGTGTTTTTGATAAGTTACTTGGGTTCATTATTATAGGAGGGTACATTTGTGAACTGTGTGAGGCAGAATCTTAAAATCTTAAATTGAAAATACATCATTTAAACATCGCTTTACCTATTGTTGTTTTAAGTAAAAACAAAAAGGCAAACAAATCAATTACAATTGTACATATGATTCATTCATTCATTTCCCTTTTTGATTTAATTTAAATCCAGTCTGACAATGATCTCCCACAGAGAAGGCACTGACTTTTGTTTCTATTCAAGACATGTGACACAAATTACTGTGAGGGAATGTCGACTCAGTGAAACAGATATCTGTGTGTTGTATAATGCATACGTGATGTAGACTGTATAGTTATCACAGTAAACAGACTACAGTATGTGTCATTGTTAGAGAGTTACTGAACTGAATTGCAGTCCTTTCCAGGAATGAACACTGAGTGCACTGTCCTTGAGGTAGAAGCACCTTTGGGTGGCTTGACTGTGAATTCGATTTCAGAGTTATATTAATACAGTCTAGAAACCCCTATTTATGAAGAGTTTTGAAAAAATAAGTCAAGTATTTACCTATGTTTTGAGGCAAAAGTCAAGTGTAAGAGTGCAATCTGATTACCTCTACAAGCATTTACCCATCCGCTCAATTAATCCTCTGTTTGGTTTTACCCAGGAATCTCAGCTAATTAAAATAATAGCTGATGAATGAGGGAAAAAAAGTTAGGCTTAAAAAAAAAAAAAGATCAAGTGTCAACCTCAACAACGCAGCTCTCTTCTACAGCTTGATGGCCGACAAGCGGGACAACCAAATCAAACAGATTTCCAAAAATTAAAAAAAAAAAAAAAAGGTCAAATAAAGAGGTATTATAGTTACAGTGCAAAAAAGATGAGAAATTCAAGCTTAATACAAAAACATAGCACCAAACAAAAAAGAAAAAAAGAAAAGACAATGCATGCAATTAACTGAGGTATTCAAGTGAAAAGGGCTTATTGATGAGAAAAAAAAAAGACATGTAGCAAAAAGCAAAATTTGTAGGAACAGAAACAACAAAAAAACAAAAAGAAAAAAAAAAAACAGGTTGGTATCCTTATCCCTAGGAATTGACTTCAACCTCATAGTGTCACATCTGTTATAGCTTTGGTAGGTATGGGATGTGAGGAACACTAGTGTGTTGAAATGAATTGGCCTTTTTCAGAAAGACTGTATTTGAAAAAGATTCTGTCTTACACGAGTATCCAATTTGTAGAAAAGTCTGCAGCATATTGAATGTATGATATGTCTTTCTCTTCTTATATCAAAACTGGATGATACACTCTGTGGAAAGACATTTAGTGTGCAAGAATGACTAATTCCACCCATTCTTGGTATCAAAACACGTTAAACCAAATCATCAAGATAATGCCATAGACATCTAATCTCGCTCTCACACACTCTAGATATATCCATAGATTTAGAACATTTATAGAAGCCATCCAGTTGTCAGGGTTTATACATAAGCTACAAGAACATGCAACCTCAAGTGCGGTTAAAAACTAGTTTAAATTACAGTAACTGGGAATGTTGAAATTCCTATCCATTTTGCAGGATATGAGGGTGAGCCTTATCATCTAAGGCCAAGAATATCATTCATGTATTTTATCATTTTTATATATATTTATATTTTTTGCTACGTATATGATTTTGGTGTCAATGTGACCACACAATTCTCAAAGTAACAGACCCTAATGGAATAAGTGCAAAAATGATTAAGAATACCATTTCAAGACAGATTTCAGACAGAAGTGCCACCAGGTTTTCGTTCCAGTGGTATCTGTTAGCCATGTCTGCCATTAGCGTTTTAAAAACCGCTTTGAAACTGACTGGCACTAGTGCACAGGCTGAGGAGTTTAGCGTTTTTTTTCTTCCTACGACATACTTTGATTTACACCTTTGATTGAACTATGTACAGTCTAATACTACACAATAAGCATAAGCCTCATCTCACTGACATGGAGGTTAACCAGAAAACAAAAATCAAAAACAGTGAGGAATAGACATTGCGACCTGACCTTTTTTTTTTAAAAACACTTTGCTGAATGTTAATAAAGCACTCGTGATTACAGAAAGCAGAGAGGGGAAAGTAAAGATTGTGTTTGCGCCAAAAAAAGAAAAAGAAAAAAAAAATTACAAGATCTGATGTGAAATCTGTTGTGAGATCAGTCTGCTTCTTTTGTTGCGTCTCTTCACACAGTGTTCCCTGGCTGCCTTGGTTGTGCCATCGCAGGCTGAAGATACAGGGCTAGCGCTGCTTTTTTTCTCTGTTAGCATCAATAGCTTAGGTGCTAATGCTGAGCTCAGTTGTTTAGGACCTGAGGTTGATTGGCTTTGAGGCTGCGCAGAGCTCGTCGCGCTGCCGCTGACTTGGCGATCCGGTAGCTGCGGCCAACTCCTTTAAATTTGCCCTTACCGACGACCTCCACTGTCACCCGGACCTTCCCATCATACGTTCTCTCTGCAGGGCTGCATATAGAGGAGAGGTTTCAGATTGGGCCTTTATTTTGAAACAGTCTGATATTAGAGAAGGACGTTTATTTCTAATGTCCTGTTCACCATATAATAGAAACTCAACACTATCCATCCATTTCCATACCACTAATTCGCAGTACAACAGAATTATGTCAGAATGATTTACAGATCAAAAACATTTTTAATGAACACCAAACATCTGCATTGTGTACTTTTTTTGAGTCACCTCTTTGTTAATGTAAATAACAGAGGTACTTCACAAAAAAAAATAAAAAAAAAAAACCTTTCAGTGGCTCAAGTGCATAGAAGCATGCTGAATATATTTCTCTTCTTTTTAGCGAATTTACAGTATTTGGGATATGATTCATGTGACTGGCAGGTTTACGACCAAAGATGGCAGATCATGTTGTTTGTGTTATGCTTATGAAACTCTTCATGTCTGTGAAACTATTGCTATTACAATATTACATGTGTTGTTTTTTTTTTATTCTGTCTAATTCAAATGAAAATGCTAATCATACCATTTTGGTTATTAAGGCTAGAATAATAATGAATATTTTGAAAAATACAGAGACATTTTTATGATTATTTAGATTTATTTGAGAACAAAATTGGTTTGCTGTACTTGAACTTCAGAAATTGTCAGAAAACAAAAGTTTTACTTCAAATGCAATTTTTTTTAATCAACATATGACTTGAAATAAGTATATTTTCCCTATATAAATACAATAAAAAAAGACTTGATGATGGAGATTGTTTGTGATGCTATGAAATTCATGACTGCACATTGGAAACATACACTAACCTTTACTTCTCAACATCAATGGTAATTATCCCCTAGATGAGTCCAATACGATTAGTGTGGCCTTTCATCTGTGCAATGCTACAATGACTAATTTCCAAGTTAGGAAAATAAACATCTGTCTATTCCATTTGATGAATGTAATGACAAAAGCAGCCATCAAATATAGTTTTGTGTGTGTGTGTGTTGATCACCTACCTGAACTTTGCAGTTTCTGGTTCCATCTCGAGCAGCTCCCTCACAGGAGAGCGTGGCACATTGGCAGAGAATTTCTCTGTAGGTGGTGAGTGGAAGGAGAGTTACGAGGGAAACAAGTGGCATCATAAACATCCTCAGACCTTCAATCCTTCAACATGTCAACACAACTACGATCACTCAAGCTCCCTGCATGAACTGCTCAACAATCATAGCAGAGAAAAAAAACATTTATTTTATATGTACAAAACATAAATAAACGTGCATTTACTCTTCCTCACCTATAAGTGGCCTCATCATTGGATAATACACTTGCCACACTGTCTCCAATGACATCCTGCTGTCCATGTAAATTGCTCCGGCTAGTGACTCAAAGATATCTCCCATGGCCTTCGGGACCTCAATGTCCTCCTCCTTCTCCTCGTCTTCTTCAGAGCGTCGCAGCTGGTAACAGAAACACACGGATGTCAGCTAATGTCATCATAACATGCTTAGTGCTGGGTGTTGTGGACAAAACAAGAGCTTTACAAAGAGATTTTTCAAAATAGACCAGTCAATTTAAAAGGAAATAATCAGGTTCTGACTAAATACAGTAGCTGGACAGTACAGCAACATACTGAAAGGGTTGTTATGATCAACACGGAAACCGTGACGGCAATTCACATCATGGTAAATTATATGTACAGTCCAGAGGTGTCCCAAGCCCAGGGCACATGCATCACACTTTAATGAAACTGTACCAGCTAAAATCAGTCAAGATCAGATGCTTTGTTTTCCTCTACTGTGTTAAGTTTAAGTTCAGACACCTGGACTGGAAAAAATCATGTGGTTTGATACACGGACATGTGATTCTCTCTCTTGTTCATCTCCTTACATGCACCCTGCCATAAATCTCCAACTTGGATTCATCACTAAATAGAAAGTTGAGTTACTTGAATGTCCCTTTAATGAGTAATTAGCATTAAGCTGAGTGTCATCTACCGTGTACTTTAATGGAAGGCATCCAACTCAAGGAACGAGAAAGAAACCCTGACCTTTTGTACAAAGGATTTTAGCTGGTCTATGTCACAAATTTACTTAAATTTGCTTTCTGAATCCTCAAACTTTAGAATTTTTTTCCAGTTTACATGAAAATACTTGAGATTTTCAATGTACTCAATGTGGATTTTGGACCCTGCTGTATGTGATGACATGCCTGTGTGTGTGTGTGTGTGTGTGTGTGTGGGTGTGTGCAAAAGCACCAGATTAACATGGCTGAAGGCTCACAAAGTGCAGACAGTCAAATCAGTATGGGTCTGAGTCTGCGTATACGAAGTGGGTGTGCACGAATAAAAACTTAAGTTACTCTTTAAACCTTCATTAAAAAGTATCAAATATGAACCTATGGACATTTTCAACTGAAAGCATCCACTGACAAACATAACAGTCTGACTGTTAACGTACTGGCACTACATGTTACAGTTTAAAGCATGCTACATTAACAGCTTCATCATGTTATTGTTCCTCTGATTTGATGAATAGTGAGCAGTGGAGTGGTACCATATTACTGCGGCACATTTCTTTATTTCTTTCAGCTGTTTTTTCAGTATGCTTGTGTATTTGCCTGCTGTCCCAAGGCACAGAGTACATCTCAGGCAGAATAAGAGAAGATCTGGTGCCAAGATAGCCATTTCCAGGCAAATTAAATCCAACTGCATTTTCTCTTCTGTACTGGAATCACTGGAATATGAAACAGATTCATAGAAGCTGACAGCCTTGTTATTCAGGCAGATCTTTTTGAATACTGACTATTATAAAAAAAAAAAAAACTACAAAAGCAAAGATTAGGTTTCTTCCCACAAGACTTTGTTGTTCAGTACTGATGCTAGCTGTGTTTTTGGCAGAAACAGGACTCACCTCGGAGTCCATGCCTTGCATCTCATTTTTCTCCAACTGAAACTGCACAAAGTCGTCAATGACGTGGAAAAGCTCAGGCGAGATGGCCTTGAAGTACTTGTGGTAGTCATACTTGACGGCCAGAGAGGCAAAGATGGTGTTGTTGACGAGTGCTGAGCGCAGGTCGGTCAGCACGCCAGGGGAGTGCTGCCGTGGGTCTTCATAAAGGTGCTTTGTTATGAGGTAGTCTAGAATTGCATCACCAAGGAACTCCAGCCGCTGGTAACAATCTGAAGAGAAAGGGAAATAAACAGCAGTCAGAGATGTGGGTAGGTGAACTAAAAATGTGTAGAGAACATTCATGCCGTGGAACATTTGGCAGCTGGAAAGAGACACATATTTTTCTCAGGTGTTGGTGGAGACCAAACCAGAGCTAAAATAAGAGTGAATATTAAACTTACATTCATCAGGATTTGGCAGCACCATACTCATGAACCCATTACAAGCTTTTCTGTCGTGCTGTTCAATCAAAAGTTAAAGTCATTGCAGCATCAGCTGTAAACTAACTTCTAAACTAAACTTAAATGCCAGCTCTTCATAAATGTAGGTGTGACTTTGTTTTATTTACATGTGCAAACTGTACATGGTGTGTGGTACAGAATAAGTGGTATTTAAAAAGCATAACTTTCATAACTCATTTATTCTAATGTTACTGGCAAAAGATTTTGAAGTTTGAGGTATATTGTATGATTTTGTTGAGTATAATCTATTATAATCTAGTGTAAGTCACTACTTAGTATGTTCGATATGTCAAAACCAGGATCATTTTGATTTGAATAGCTGATTGGCAATTGTAACCGTTAGAGGTCTATACTGGGGGCAAAGGCACCCTTCAGATACAACATAATCTATAATAAAGTACTCTCACAGTTGCTCACTGCATGCACACTTGCAGAGGTGTTACATGCTTGTATGTTATAGTACTAAATGTATACAGCTCTTTTAATAGTAAGAGATTTGAGGCACCAATATACTGAAAAAGGGGCCAAGACCCCAGACGGTTAAATGTCAGTACCATTAAATTGGATTCCAATTTCTATGGAAACACCTGCACAACAGAGCTGAGCAACGTTTAAGATGGGGAAATGGGTCAAATGGTAGAAAAAGATGGATGGATGAAAAATGTACTCATTGATCATTTCTGGCAACTTCTACAAACATTCAGCATTATCAACCTGTGTCATCATTTATAGAAACTAATACTTTTTACTTAGATGATACTTATAATTCTCAAAGACATTTACATGTACTGTGAATAACCCTAAAAAATAGTCTGAACTGTGGAGTAAACAATGATGTCCTGATGCTGCGAGGTGAAGTCTAACCTGTGATGGTGTTGTAATGGTAGGAAGCGTGGGTGAAGGCTTGCAGGAGGTAAGCCTTGTTTTGAAAGGTATAGTTGATCTTTCTTTCGAAGTTCTCAAAGCCAGAGATCAGGTGGTTGAGAGTTCGCTCTGCGTCTGGATGGTCCAGCATGCAGCGGGGTGGGATCTTCAGCCAGCCGTAGCACAGGTCGATGGCTGTTGTCTGACGGCTCTGCACCGCTGTTCCTGTCAGGGTCCCTCTCTCCAATGGTAACACCTGTTATCATCAAAAAACAACCCTTAATACCTCTGCGCACCCCCACTGATAGTTTTGACATACATTGTTTGGGAGTAAAGCTTTTGCTTACATTTATATCTGTAATACTCTATGTGCCTTGTCCCTACTTGAGATCTTCTGGCAGGGCCCTAACAGTGGTTCCAGTGGTAGGATTTTAAGGTAGCCAGTTGGACGCTAACTCGTCCATCTTCAAGCTGCCAAGTTGAACTTATTCTGGCTTCAGGACAACGTAATAGCATTTCCTGGACAGACAATTACGCGTATACCTCACACTTTGGAACTGTTTGCTATGTGAGTGCGTAATGACACCTACACTAGCTTTCAGACAGGAGGGTGGCTGCTTGATCCCAAGTAATACTTTCTTTAGTTAAAAAAAAGTGAGGGCTTAAAATTGGAGGTAACTCGCTGACTAGCTTGTTAGTTTTGCTGCACTTAGCGCTGTAGTTTGCGCATGCGTGGTGACCTAAATGTCAGAAAAATTCAGTTGTCATCTGACTGGCTGCCCTGTATATCAATCAAGTGATGGGATGGACGATAGGCTGACATCTATTATTTTAATGCCATGCGATCTACCAATACTACCTTTGCGATCGACTGGTAGATCGCGATCGACGTAATGAGCACCCCTGCCTTAAAGCTATAATCAGTCAATTCAAATTATCTATGGATCACATGATAACACAAATAATTCAATTTATTGATGGGTCAACATGAAAGATTGCATTTGTCAAAGAAAATTTGGAAAGGTTGATGGTAGCATTGTATGTGTGGTATTAATGGTAATTATATACACACACACAGCATTGTTATGATCTAGTCAGTATTGTTTTTACACTAAAGAACTATACTTGACATACCTATATCATATCGTCATCAACTATTATTAGTTGCATCTTCCTAAACTCGCAATTGTGTCCCATTTGGCATGCATTCACCGTTGCCATGTTGTCAAGTCAATTCAATTCTTCTTTGTCATCCTATTGGAAAACAACTGAAAGGTGCTGGATTATTTGGAAGTTTTTTCCAATGGACTCTATAAAGCCAATGGACCTAATATCAATTAGGCATGTCCTCTCCTGTTCATTTTGTTTTGTTGCTCTGTTTTTCATTTTTTTTGTTTCGACAATAACCTACCAGAACTTCCTGTAACTGGTCCGAAAGTCTGAAGAAAAATGTTTTCACACTTGAAATGAACCCAACCATGGCTTAATTTGATCTAGACCAACACCATCATTTTCCGTCAGACGAAGGTTTGGCTATTTGGTCCTGACCGCGTTCTGAAGAGAGCTTGACACTTATCAATTAATTTTGTTTCAGATCAAATTGAAAAGTCTAAAAGTTTAGACCAAATGAGGTAGGTATGAGAGAACCCTAGGACAGTTGACTGCAAATTACTTTAAATGCAGCACAGTGTCAGCATCTAGGGTCTTCTCACACCAATGTCTGAATCAAGGTTTACGTTTTTGTTGGAATGTATACATTTGATCTGATAAGTTTTGGTTTCACATTGCAATTATGCAAGCGCACTAAAGAACTATATCTGACATACATGGCATACATGACAAGTATACATTCTATGCATCCTGTCTTGTTTATATACATGTTTCTTTGAAGCGAGAACAAATACCAAGACCAGAGCAGAAAGAATGTAATGTATGCAATATTGATGCAGGGAGTTTCATCTATATCAGTCATATAAATTGCCTGCTCTCTCCCTTGCTATTCTTCTCACAATTATTACATGATTGCCTTATTGTTAGAATCTTTTCCAATCATATGTATAAAAACAGCAGGATAAATCCAACAGAAATGTCATATTACAATTGCTATTTCCATGCTGTCTTTCACTGTTTAAAGTTTACCTGGTGCTCTTTTAATGACATCATCTCATTGCGCCCCCCTGCTAAGGTTTAATGGCACCTGAGTGAAGAATTTGTGCCTCAATCTGATGTGTGGTTGTATTTTGGAAAGAAAATTGATTGAAGATGGTCACCCATTGCTGCAAAAGGAGGCAACACCTCTAATCTTATCATTCACACACATTGTGGCCACCGCAAACCACATCATTGCAAATGCAAGGGACTGAGCAGGAACAGACAAATCATTTATAATTATTTGTATGACTAAAATGTCATGATTGTGACCGTCCTACCCCTCACTGAACTTCACGACTGAGCATGCATAAACTTGCCCCACTCTAGCATGTGGACTAGCTAATGTAGGATTGAACCAGGCAAGACAGGAGAGCTGGGCTGTGTCCATGGGGCCCTCCATGATTACATCTGTAATCATGGCTTACCTCAGCATGACACGGCTAAAGTGGGCGATACTGTGCATGTGAAAAGATGCTATAACATCTCGATTATTGGACATGCATCTTGTTATGTTCTGACTCTTTTTATTCAGGGGCTAGCTCTTTTATTTTTTTCACTTTTCCGTATCTGCCTTGTGCTATACCTTCTCTAACCTGTGCTGCCAAGGTGTCATTGTTGAATTGTGCAAAATTGAGACATAACAATGTGGGAGGTCATGGCTCACCTTGAGGCCCAATGAGCAAAGGAACATCTGGGCGGCTCTCTCTCCACAGCTGGTGAGGTAGCAGCCCAGCAGAGCCTCCACACAGTCAGCAATGCTCTTGTCGGCGATGCACTGCTCCGTGTGCAGGTCGTAGGAGATGGACTGCTTGCCCAGCTCGGCGCCGCAGTTCTCCTCCGACGGATTCCAAAAACCCACCACAAAGTCATCCTCCTCTCCAGCCTTGCTGGGATCAAGGTAGCACATGGCATCCCATGAGCTATAGTCAAACTCCTCTGCAGAGGGCCCACTGGGAACCGGCTCTGAGGGGTAGTGGGCTGTGGTGGGATGGAGGGGCTTCTTCGGAGCCTTCCACTCGTATGGAGACTCCATGGCAGGGGAGGAGCCAGAGGCCGGGGTAAGAGAGGGAGGGAAACCGCTCAAAGAAATCTTCTTACCAAACGCACCAGATCCTAACAACATGTTGTCAATGAATTTGATGTGCTCCTTGTAATACTCTAGATCATCCTCCATGTTGACTTCATCCTTTGGCTCATCCTTCAGCATCAGCTCACCGTCCTCATCCACCTCCTCACCCACCTCATCGTCCTCATCAAAGTCATTTCCAGACTGCCCATTGGCCAGAAGCTCTTCTTTGGCCTGGATGATGGATACGGAAAAGAGGAAAACAGAGTTCAGGCAAAAAGGAAAACAAAGTAGAAAAGTACATTTAAGGTAAGGCAGGAGTTGCGTTAAGGCCTGAATTTAATTCAAAATGAATGTGTACATGGACAGCTGTGGACATGGTAGAGGTTCTGTAATACTACGTTCTGGAAACCACATTCCACACATATGCAGTATTCTTTAGCTTGTAGTCTGAACAAAAGTCTGCACGGTCACAACAAATTGGACATTCGCAAATTTCTGCAACACGGACATTTGTGTAGTCGTAGAAAGTACCATTTTGGCTTAACAGGCTGTAAAAATGAGGACTAAAACATACTATTTTCAACAGGCCTTTGCAGTGTGTGAGGAGACTTTGCAACAACAAACTCATGACTCAAAGACAAGTCATTCTCTTTAGTTGTGCTTAGGAATGGTCTGTATAATAATAAAGCTCTAATAGAAAAGTTGTGAATTCACATTTACTTGTTTGTAGAAACACAGACATTGTCAATCGTTCATAAACTAACCATAAGATGTATTGGTGGCCTGTTCTTTGTCTCTTTTGTATTTGTTTTATTTTAAGCTTCAAAGAGTATGAACAAAAGCACCAGGGATGTACATGAATCAGAGGTTTCCAAGGTGACTCTCTTGCCAACTTAGGCTGAATATCGACTCTTAACTTGCCAATGATTATAAGAAATAACATTATTCCCAGCCCCTGCCTGTGAAAATACGCTAACCAGAAGAGGAACTGCCCCATTTTCATACAACTCACTCGCACAGACGCTGAACTGTGGGGCATTTTAGCATGGTTCTAGAAAGTATTTCATGTGTACTAGAGCAATTTTTCTGCAATACTTCTGATAACTGATTCATTGTTGAAGGTCATTTGCAAATTATGCAGTACACGCACTTCCCGAGGCTGGCCATTCTGGCCCGGCGCTACCTGTGTATTCCTGGGACATCGGTCCCATCTTAGCGCCGAGTCAGTGACTCTCTGATTGATGTCTAAATGACAGAATGTCGGAATGGCAGCATGGAAGGGCATTTAAATCTTATCGGTTAGCGGTTATTAATCGTTAAAGGGCGTCGGTTAACGGTCATAAAAAAAAAATACAAAATGTGCATCCCTAGTCAATATCCTAAATTGAAATTACTTTATCTATTATTGATCCTGTCATGGCACTTCCCACAATTTATTACGTCCCTTAAAAAACACTGAATTAAAAAACACTGAAGTATTATTTTTCCATTTTAATTCTCCAATGCAACAACAGAGACAAAGCCTGGTCCATGGCTAGATCCAGTGGAACTCCAGTGGACTGGTTAACCTTTAGGCAACAAGTATCTGGTCAAATTACTGATAGATAATCTATGGTTAAAGCTTTTAAACACAATTTCCTCTCCTCTGGTCTTTTATTTCATATGTCTGCAGTTTCAACTGTAGACAGTTACCAAATGTGTCCAGCTGAGGGAGTCCCCACTGCCTCACAGCTTTACAAAGCAACACTGGTGCAGTTATTCGTGACCCATATCTAATTCATCTCACTACCCCCTTAATCTGTTCACATTTAGGTCATATCATATCAATGTTTTTTTTGAGAAGTTTTGTTCTTTCAGTTTGCCAATTGTGTTCAAGTTAATGTAGGAGTAGAGTCTAGAGGGTAAGGCTATAGGACTGAAAACCAAAGCCCAAAATGGTGTGTTGCCAGACAAGGTGAAAGCCTGCCCTCTAGTGGTCGGACAACATCATAACACTAACAAGATTTATGACAGAAATGAATGGATGGACGAATTTATAAAAAATACAGTCTATTGTGAATGACCTATCACTAGGCACATTCATTCTCTAAATCCTAGGGCTATCCCTTCCAAATACCTACGGCTATTTCTTGTTTTAATACCAAACCCTAATTCAGCCCCTCAGAAATCAGGGCTAGGAAAAATGTCATCTCACACACACACACACACACAGCAGAAAAACAAAAAGATAACAGTGTGTATGAAGCCATGCAGTATAAAGTAAGAGAGTAATAGTTCACTGACCTCCTCAGAATCCAGTTTGTCTGTGCTGCTCTTGTCCTGGTTGACCACATAGCCAGGAGGCAGCCAGTTCACAGGGGGGTCAAAGATGGACACTACCATCCTGCTGGGAAGCCCCTTCTTCTTCCCCAGACGGTATAGGTTACAGTTGCTCACCTGTGCATGGGCAAACCACAGAGGGTGAGTCAAGGCCTTAGTTAAGTTAAAGTCAGCATTAATACAGCCAGTCAAAGACAGTCAAGCACAGATGTTTTCTGGATACGAACTGAGTCTGATGAAAAGTGAGAGGTTTGTGTTTATTCCTCCACCATTTCGGTGCAGATGGATGAAAGATCAGAAGATTTCAGCTGATAACTTGGTTGACTCAGCTGACCAATCAGACGCTGCACTTTGTAATAATATGTGCATATCTTGTTACAAAAGCATATGCCTGACTAATGATCCATCTGAGTGTTTGTGGATCTGTGCCACTGTGCAAGAACAGCAATGCACTTAATCATAGATAACATTTACTCATAATTCCTAGAAAGGAACAGATATGCAGCTGTACTTTCTTAAAAAAGCAGAGATCATTTGTTTTGTAAAGGAGACATTAACAGTGACAGAAACAAAGGTATGTTTCCAATCAATTAATTCCAATAAACTGTGAAACTGTGAGTCTTCCAGCCACTGCAAAAATGTCAAACCTTTCAGTGTGTGGTTGTAAGTTAAAGGCAAGCACACACGTAGCTAAGTAAGAAAGCTAATCTTTCTAATAATGCATTAGTATGTACAGCATTCGTAGAAGTAATAAAATGTCAACTCTGACAACAAATGTCATTTCACTTGATTATGCCGAATTGTCCTTACAATAAGTCATAACCTGTCTCACCTTCTTGCTGCGCATGTAGCTGAGCCGTCCCTCGTGAGCATCAGGGTAAGTACAGAACAGGTATGTGGTGATGGCATGCTTGAGAAAAGAGTCTCCAAGCATCTCCAGCCGCTCCAGATTGAAGCCATCACTGGCATTGGATAGGGTCAAGGCCTGCAGGATGAGGCCTGGGTTGGGCCCCAGGCTTTTGGGGGAGTCTCCTGCCTGGGTTCTGTGCTGGTGGACAGCGGCCAGGTCAGGAGAAGGTGCTGTGGGAGCGTTGGGACCCGTGGATGCCCGGCTGCAGACTGAGGTAGTTTTATTTGTGTGGTCTGAGGTCCTCCCTGGTGTACATTCATCACTAGGCTGAGGAGGACTGGAGCTGGGCTTCTTCAAGCTGTGAGAGGGCTGCACAGGAACTGAGGTAGTGGTTTGTATTGATTCAGGGCTCTGCAGCTCAGGGGAGCTGGGCTGGGAGTGTTGGCAATTGTCATGTTGGTGAAGGTGCTCATATTGGTGACTGTCATCATCACAGTCGGCGACTAGGGCAGTGCCATTGATTAGGTTCCTCGTGCAGGTGGCTTCTCCGGGCTCAAGGGCTACAAGGTGGCCCTGCTCGGGCAGGGAAGAGTGGTGACTATTGGGATGTGTATGGGAATTGGGGTCAGGGGTTACAGTCTCTTGGTGCTTGCAGAGACCCTCACTATCCTCGTTGCAGGACTCAGGACAGGAGATGAAAGTTTTGCTGTCAATGGATTTCTTCCAGCCAAAGTCCAGGTTTGGATACCTGCCACATAAAAATAGACCACCCACACATTAGAATGTTGGAAAACTGACTAAATAAGTTTAAACACAAACATTCAAAATCAAAAGAAACAACTTAAATTCAAGCATTTTATAAAATTATATTTCCCATGTCAGCAGTGGCTCAGGTGTGTGTTGATCTGTCTAGACTGTCCTGCCTTCTGATAAAGGTTTAGCCAGCCACTGTTTTTCTGCTGGCAAACTGGCATGTAACAGAACTGGTGCCTGCTTGGCATTGCGACCATAATAGATTCTAAAATCTTTTTGAGTGGGTTATTAACATTCCACTAACAGTGTTTAACTATTACACACCACACATCTGTGACAGCCAGCTGGCAAACAAATCCCTTTATCTATTCTTATAGAGTTAGATGGTGTCTGGTTACTGGTAAAAAGTACCATCATTACAACAATTCTACAGCATGCAATAATAGAGAGAAAGAATATAAAGAATATGATAAATAATTTTTTTTTAAAAAAGGATAAGAGTAGCATTCAATTCAATATTACTTATATGGCCCCAAATCACAACAGATGTTCAGAGCACTTTTCAGAGAGCTGGTCTAGACTGTCCTATTATAATATTATTTACAGAGAACCAACAATTGCTATCATCAGCAAGGACTTGGTGACAGTGGCAAGGAAAAACTTTTTCCTTTTAAGAGGCAGAAACCTACAGCATTTCTAGAAGCAAAAAAAATCAGCAAATTGAATAACTCAAAGAGGCAGAGCTCATATGTTGTGTCGTGTATGTGAAGAGGGACCTGAAATCAGGAGGGAGAGTCTGGGCTCCCACTCCAGCTTCACTGGCTGTCTGGGCTCTGAGCTCCTCGGCGGTCAGGAGACAGTGGAGACGGTAGAGGATGCTGGGCAGACACACTGCTTTCCTCCACAAGGAGGCAGGGATGGGGTGGATGGCACACAGCTCTGGAACCAGGATCTGATGAACACACACAAAACACTGCTGGGACCATTGTAGTACAGTTGTAAGGAAGGTGATGTGCTGAAACTCATTTCTATTGTGATGTTCTCATTCACATAGACACTGTGTCTAAATTTATAACAACAGAGCTTTGTATAAGGAAAACCAGGACTTCATCTGCTTCCTCTATATTCGTGACTACAGTGGAGCTGTATCAGCACAGACACTTACATGATGGTTTTGAAATGACATTGAACTTTATATAATTTTAAACTTGCCATGCAGGTAAAATAATGATAACATTACGCTAGACATGTCAAGGTAAATCAAAAAGTGAGTGTGCACATACAATTACATGCGTGTAACTTCAAAATACTGATGTCATATTTCTGCATGTTTCCAGAAATAATGTTACCCCAGATGTTGTTATTGGCTGGTTATTGAGGCTCTATGGTAACATAAAGTTTGACAGCCCACAAACTCAAACTTTTTGGACTGGATGATGACATGTGCTATAACTGAGAGGGCTAACCTTCCTCTGCTAACCAAGCACCAGAGTCTCTGCTCAGTATGCTGCCAGCCTGCTGCACTTCCATGCCTGTCCCAGACTGCTGGGAACCCCCCCGCTACAGCCTGGCTCTGTATCACTCTGGCATGGCCATGTAGTTTCAGGAAGGAGCCGAGCACACTTAGATCAAAATGTCCTCTGTGATCTAGTTTGCATACTTAACATGAGCACTAATGTAGTAGACATGAAAGGAAATGAGAGAGAACAATAAATAAAAAACTAGCTAAAGCTTGACTCAGAGAGCTCCACAATGTCACACAGAAGGGAGAACATGCATGTGTGTATGGAACCACGAATTATAGAAAGTGAACAGCATTTTAGTGAACAAATGAGTGAATGCAGCTTCTGAATAATGACAGCTGGGTAATTTGGACTATATCACCTATTACTGCAAAGCAGTGAGATATGAGCCCTGTGTGTGACTCAAAAACATAAACAGGTCACCAGCGCCTTTTCTGCTAACTTCAAAATACACAAGAACAACACCTGCATCCATATTAACTGAACATCTATGCTATCTAAGATAGCAAAGCTGTAGTCTCGGAAGGCTTAGAAAAGATGAAAATCAAGAATGCCCAATGAAAAAGAGATAAAAACAATAATCAGATGACTAAAACTAATTCACATATCTATTCAAAGACTAATATTAAGTTAAAATCAGGTCCCACTATCAATATTGATCACTGTCTAGCCAGGCATTCAGACATGAAGGGTAAGGGTTTAACTATCAGACCAATGAGTTTGAAGTAAGGATGCACCGAAAATTTGGCCACCGAAAATTTTCGGCCGAAACTGGCTCAAAAGTGCATTTTCGGTTTTCGGAAAGACTTTTGTCACCGAAACAACACGGCTGAAACAAGACGTTGTGATGACGAAGAAAAAACACGCTCACCACGGGCAGTTGCCGCCTCTAGCCATTTTTAAAATGCGCGTGTAGCGGCACCAGTGTTTGTAACTAGGCAACCGTGACAGCGCTTTTTGATGGCAGAGAGCGCAGCGGGTCCTCTCAGGGTCCCCGGCATATGGCCCCCGGCACACAGATTTAGCTGGCCTTAATCTTTCCTGTGTTTTATTTAGTTCATTATTGTCACATTTAGTGTTGAAATGTGTTTGTGACAGACATGTGTACGGGACATTTATGAAATACGGGACAAATCGCATCCCGTGTTAGTTCAAAAGAGGACGCAACATTTAATTTTCAAATAAAGGACAATTCCGTATTTTTCGGGATGTTTGGCGACCCTACCGGCACGCGCACGTCTGGATAGTTGCCAACATGTCTGCGGTGTGGATGCATTTCATTATATCCGAGAAAGAGCCACGGATAGCTAATAGCTAGTTTTAATGTGAGTGTTAATAAATATTTTCATAATTTTATAATTGATTTATTCTTTGAAGCATTAATATTAATTTATGCAATTGCAATGCCTTGATTTTAGTGAGGTTAGTACACAGTCTTAACCACAAATGCAATGGTAATAATTGGCATAATAATTTATTTCGGTGTTTCGGTTTTCGGCCTTGGTTTCTTCATTTTCGGTTTTCGGTTTCGGCCAAGAATTTTCATTTCGGTGCATCCCTAGTTTGAAGGTTTATCAGAAAACAAAAACACTGCAGGTAAATACATAAGGTAAATGCAGTGCATTATTGGAAGACACTGCATTGCACTACTGCAAAAGCAGCCATCACCTGTTTATTCTGCAGACTCTCCCACTTGGCCTTCCTCTTCTCTGCGCTGCTGAGTGGCAGGGCTTTACCCTTCTGGTTCAGGTGGCGAGGGGTTAACAGGTTCAGTCTGAGAGTATAAGAAAATAAGTCTCAACTTTTCACGTGTCCAAAAAAACAATGCATGTACAAAGAGGCATGCTGATGACGTGCAGTCATTACGCTGTGACTTTATGACACTGTGCTTTAAAATATGGCTGTTGCTAATCACATTACTAGACAAGATCAAGGTTCAAGGTCTCAGTCAAAGTAACTGAAAAAACATTGTCAGAGATTTTAAGTTTTATAACTAACAGTTTCGTAACAACAGCAGAACCAAAAATATTGCCATTTTGCATTGCACTGCATTTCTCTTCCTTGTCAAAACCTGGTGCCTTAATTACCCATAAGGCAACTTGACTTTCCTCATTCTTTTGAAGATTGGGTGACAGGTCCCTAAGTAAACTTTTACCATCATCACAAAATACAATTTAAACTGTCACAAAGGAATCGCTGGTAGTCCCAATTTTAAAAAGGTGTTTTTTCTACAATAAACTTATTTCAATAAAAAAAAGTGTATGTATGGCATAAATAAAACATCACAGAATTTTTACATTTTGAATTAATTTGTAATGGCAATTTTGTTATATATACATATTCACATACATATTTATATCAAGCTCATTCAATTCACAAATCAAACATTTTTATTATATTATCTGTCTAGTGTGCTCCAATGTGGGAATTTATATGACCTCAAACTAATGCATACTTCTGATATACCTCAGTGCTGGACAGAGAGACAGGGAGTTATCCCCTGTGTTTGTCCCCATCTCTTTTGTGGTGTGTTTTTGCAAGAGTGGCCACCTGTGGCACTAGAAAGCACAAATACTACCACTGCCATTGTTATCTGACAGCCATCACGGGTACAATGCTTTCAGATGTCACGGTCAAAATTCACCTTCCTGCTGTGTGTTTGTGCACTCCTGAATTGAACTGTATCACACTTCTACATTGATGACTTCATCAGAGATTAATATTACGGTTTAATTTAATTGACTGTCTCTGGAATGTCAGGACACCTTCAGGTTGGAGCCCTGGGGTGTGTCATGCTGGAAGCAGCTAATACAGCCTGGACCTTTGAGCAAAGATGAGGGCGGGCTGCAGAGGTCTGGTAAGCCTCAGAGCTTTTAAACTTGTAGTCTTCAGTCCCAACTGAAAAGGGCTCCAGCAAATATCACTTAAAGACATTGATCAGAGTTCAGACAGCTCCCTCTGGAGCCACAAAAGATTTTCACACATACAGTAATACTCCCCAATGTCTTGGAAAATCAGCTGTACCACTACATCTGACTGAGAGAAAGTGGACAGTAGTTTACAGCTACAGTCCCGTAATGCTGACCTGGAGGAGGTGTGGTCTACATCCAGAAGTGGCTGGTTCAGGTTGGACAGGTCCAGGTTGTACTTGGTTTTGTAGTACTCAGCAAATGTCTCATACTCCGGTGAAGGGAACTTACTCAGCGGCGTAAGGTCTGTATACACATCAGCAACATAGAAGCGATGAGGCTGGTCAAAGTTACGATACCTGGGAGAGGAGCAGTGCGACAGTCATTATTACAGCCATGTAGCTGTTTCCACGTTTGTTCCTCATACATCTGAAGCATTTATACACAGTAAAAAAATTATACAGAATCTAATGAAGACTCATTTCTCAGTAAAAGTAGCTAAGTGGTACCTTGGAATGATGACAGCATCCTGGTAGTCCTCAAGCTTGAAGGTGAAGGGGTTCTGCTTGGTGTACTGTGTGGTAGGAATGCCAGTGCGGGCCTCAGACTTCTCAATGTCCTCCATGAACCTAAAGTCCATATCTAGTGTGTTCGAGTCCCCAACTGAACGAGTCAATGAAACAGCAGCAGAGAGGATAATGGAAGGAAAGCAATAAGTGTCTTGGCACATTTGGAAAAGTGATCCACCAAGCCAGACTGGGAGTGCTTCTACTCACCAACATTGAGAGGTAGAACGCAGTAAGCAGAGTCAGCCAGTGTGGGTTTGAACTCCAGGGCAGGTTTCTCCAGGCGGAGGATGTGGGAGAAAATGTACTGATGTAAGCGAGTGATGAGCTCGAGCTGGGCGGCGGTGAGCGCGAAGCCAGATTTCTGCAGCTCGATGGAGATGGTCACCTCACCCGAGCGAGTGTACACCGGGAAATGGGGGATCTGGACAGAGGGACAGCATCAGTTACCATCCATATCAAATGATGAGTGCTACAGCCTATTTTTCTTTTGATAAATAAACAACAGAACAACATTTTCAGAAGTGGAAACATGTTAGTCTGGTCTGAAAGAATGTAGGAAACGTACTCGAGGTATGGGTTTGGCAGTCAAGATGCCGAAGCACCTGGTGGTGTCCTCTGGCGGGTAGAGTTTCCTTCTGCGGAAGTTGAGCTCATCAGGGAGAGGGGTGGTGAGGACCATCCCAATCACATATAGGTAGTACGTCTGCTCTGGCACAGCATAGCTGTCCCGCAGACACTCTGGTATCTGGACAAAGAGAGGAAGACATGAGACACCCTTAAAGAAACTTCTGGACTATTTCAATTTTGCATTTATATAATTATAGACTGCTACGAAAAGCAGGCAAATCATGACGTGAATTAGCTATAGTTAAATCAGTCTGTCAGCTCCATTTATCTTTATAGCCAGTGAGCAACTTTTAGAAAATTGTTAACAGCTTGTTGGGACATTCATGATCTAAGTTATAATCGAAAGCGTACAACAATGATTTAAAACTGATAGAACATGATTCATTGTAGTATTGCAGCATTTGTTTGCTTCACTGCTCTGTGTGCCTTGAATTTCCCCCCAGGGACAAATAAAGTTTTTTAAATTGAATTGAATTACTTTACATTACAGTACATTTTAAGCAACTGGCAATTAAAAAAATACAGCAAATCTATCTCTGAAGTTGTTTTAATGAGAGTATAACTGTGGTAAAAGTTTTCTTCAAGTAACAACATGGCCCTTTTGGCATAAAATCAGCATCCAATAGCTAAGTCCGACAGCCTAAAGTATTTCAATATTTGTCCCATGAAACAAATCACGGAAAATTGTATAAATATTCATTGTGCTTTCTGATACCAATTCTTCGCATATAATGAGAGTCAGTGAGCTGAAATGGACAGGATTTACGGCTTTAGGGTAGCACTGTCTCCTCTTGGTAGAGCCGGGTCGGCCTGGTACGCTGGTTTCCTCTTCATCATGAAGGTCCAACTCCTCCTCATACTTCACTGTCTCCTTCCCCACTGGCATCAGGTGATCATCCAGCTCACCTGAGAAGCAAGATAAACAAGCTAAAATAGATGCAGGGAAAATTTCTATGAAGGCCGACAGTGAACATTTCAGGTCTGTTTTTACCTATTTTGTGGAGTTTCTCACAGCATACTAGTGCAACTGCTTTCTCTGCCAGCCTGGTGCAGTTCATTATAGGACCCTGTAAAGACAATCACACATAAATGAAATAAATGAGCCTGGGGAAGTTAAAATATGATTCATTCTTACTAAATCCCGAGTGAGACAGGGAACATGTGGGAGGGAATATTCAGGAGAGACTCGCATCAGGCTGTAAGCAGTACCATTCTTAAAATGTAGATGTTCTTCCTCACCTTAACAGGAACGCGCAGAGGGGAGTTGATGGGCAAGTAGAGTGTGGACTGAAAGCGTCCATCCTGTGTCTCCACAGTTTTGCACTTTGGTGCTAAGTGGGTGAATGGATCACTGGGCAGCCGAGCACAATACCTGAGCACCAAAGCAAAAATGAAACTAAGAAATGCTATTTTTAAGCTGATGAATGTTTGTTCATGTAATTTTTTTCGGGTTTTTTTTTTTTTTCACGAACTGAGGATTC
Source organism: Centropyge bicolor (assembly GCA_037975185.1). Taxonomy (NCBI): domain Eukaryota; kingdom Metazoa; phylum Chordata; class Actinopteri; family Pomacanthidae; genus Centropyge; species Centropyge bicolor. Next base: position 624,367 of record JBBMOC010000111.1, on the reverse strand, counting down.
AAAGACTTTGACCCTACCTGTTTATGTGTCCGATGGCTGTGTTGATAGTGACCCGCGGCCCTCCATCCTCAGATCGAAGCACGTAGGGTGGAAGGATGTTGTCATCATCCAACACCTGCTCCACTTCAAAGTCACTCACCTCCACTGATTTGGAGCACTTGTTCCTTAGGATCTGTTCAAAAGTAAAATAAAAATCATCATCACTACCTCTTCCTGTTTCACTTTCCACTCTTACATACTACTTCCACTCGCATACCTCCTGGATGAGTCTGTATCAGAAAAACTAAGAGTTTCTAAATTCCTCCTAAAATTATTCAAAAAATAAACTATTAACTAAATCAAACTAGACAAAGGGAAGGGTTACCTTCTCTATGGCCTTGTACGTAGTGAGATCTTCCTCGAAGGCTGTGGTCCTCTCACTGTCAGCCAGCATGATGTAGTTGGAGACGGGTGCCCGAGCTCTGCCTTTGGACTGGACGTAGGACCGGTACTCTGTGGGCAGGTCAAACCGCACCACCAGGTTACACTTTGGAATATCCACACCTTCCTCCACGATGCTGGTGGCAATCAGCAGGTTGGTTTCATGAGCCCGGAATTTGCGGAGGACCTGTGAGAAAAAAGGGGGGTCAAAAAGAAGAGAGACACATCAGACACAGACGCATCATCCAACTAGTGTGGACAGTGTAAGAATGCCAGAATACATGGCAGATTTAAAGTTGATTTAAAGAGGTGAGCGAAGCGACGACTACTGGTAAACAAATTGTGTGTATATTAAAACACTACAGTTTGTAACATGTGAATGACAATACAAGAACGAGGCCACGTGATTTCTCTTTGTATACCTCCTCTTGTTTCCTGAACTCCACCTCCATCTGCTTGTTCCTCAGCTGATTCTTGCCGATGCTGTGGCCAGTGATGAAGTTGCTGCTGATGTAAGCCAGCTCTGGGTCCTGCTTCCCTGCCTCTTTGATCAGACTGTGGAAGATACATCAAGGACATTTTACAGTTTCTCTCAGCTGCAAGTGCACAACCAAAGAGTGTCATTAACTGTGGATGTGTGGGGCTTTAAAGAGGACCTCTGAGTCTTTGTTATGGACTGTGAATTAAGGTTCTAGTTCTAAAAGGACAGCAGGCAAGAGCATTTTAAAGACCACCAACAACCATGTATGAAAGTTAGGGATGCACCGAAAATTCGGCCACCGAAAATTTTCAGCCGAAACTGGCTCAAAAGTGCATTTTCGGTTTTCGGCCGAAAGACTTTTGTCACCGAAACAACACGGCCGAAACAAGACGGTGTGATGATGAAGAAAAAACACGCCCACCACGGGCGGTTGACGCCTCTAGCCATTTTTAAAATGCGCGTGTAGCGGCGCCAGTGTTTGTAACTAGGCAACCGTGACAGCGCTTTTTGATTGGCAGAAAGCGCAGCGGCTCCTCTCGGGGTCCCCGGCATATGGTCCCCGGCACACAGATTTAGCTGGCCTTAATCTTTCCTGTGTTTTATTCAGTTCATTATTGTTACATTTAGTGTTGAAATGTGTTTGTGACAGACATGTGTACGGGACATTTATGAAATACGGGACAAATCACGCCCCATATTAGTTCAAAAGAGGACGCAACATTTAATTTTCAAATAAAGGACAATTCCGTATTTTCGGGATGTTTGGCAACCCTACCGGCACGCGCACGTCTGGATAGTTGCCAACATGTCTGCGGTGTGGATGCATTTCATTGTATCCGAGAAAGACCCACGGATAGCTAATAGCTAGTTTTAATGTGAGTGTTAATAAATATTTTCATAATTTTGTAATTGATTTATTCTTTGAAGCATTAATATTAATTTATGCAGTTGCAATGCCTTGATTTTAGTGAGGTTAGTACACAGTCATAGCCACGAATGCAATGGTAATAACTGGCATAATAATTTATTTCGGTGTTTCGGTTTCGGCCTTGGTTTCTTCATTTTCGGTTTTCCGTTTCGGCCAAGAATTTTCATTTCGGTGCATCCCTAATGAAAGTGTTAAAAATAGTCATTTTAAAAGTTTAAAACTCTGTCTGAATTCTCTCTTGTGCAGCAGGTCAAACAGCCATAAAGATGACAGAGTCCTACCGATTGAGGACAACAGCTGTGTAACGCCTTTCCACAAAGATGATCCCACACAGGATGTTGGTGAACGGTGAGGGAAAGTTGGCTTCCGGTCGTTCTTTGGCCTCCACCTCCTCATCCTCATCCTCATCTTCAGAGTCGCTCCAGGACACATAGTTGTCCTGGTTGCGGTTGTTGTACCACTCCACACTTTCAAACTGCTGCCGCTCGAAGGGTTTGTATTCATGCAGGATTTCGAGCAGCCGGAGGACCTTTGGGGTTACGAACTTGAGGTCCAGGGAGGCAGGGGAGAAGTGCTCCTCGCAGAGGGCGTGCACTTTGCGCAGGATGGTGTCTGTGAAGAGCAGAAACTTGCGGTTGAGCTCCTCCTGCTCGTGTTTGATGTACTTCTGGAGCTCCCGCACCATGATGCCCGCTGCCTTATCTGCACACCAGGGCCCCAGCACCTGCAGCACGGCCCAGCAGTCACTCAGGACCTGGATATGACAGAGACAGAGACAGAGACAACAGCCAGTTGATCAGAGCTTTCTTACTGACAACAGCTGCTTGCTGCTGGCAGAAACAGCTTTGATGTTTGCATAAGTGAAAATCAATTGGCACTGGCAATTACAAAATTACAAAGTCTGAATCCCAGAAACGTTAGGTAATGCTTTTGGCTCTGACCTGTTTGGAGATGAACGTGGGATCACGGTCCTCTCTGGCAACAGATATGTTGCAGTCATTCAGGAAGTGGAGCGCTTCATCCAGCTCTGCCTGCAGACGGGAGGAGAGACCACTCTTATCCACATAGGGGCCACAGTCCAGCACCACTTCTCTTGGCTGAGAGGCGTATCTGAAATATAATAGAGTGTGTAAGTAAGACTTTAGCATACACCTATGAGTTTTTGTAACTTTATTGCTGTCATTGATTTGTATTCATCTGTTGGATCTGTTGATTTTACAACATGTTCTGCCTTTATCTTTGATCAGTGAAATCATTGAGTACAGGTCATATATATATATATATAATGGCTTGCAGAACCTGTCCAGGACCACAAGGTCAGTGGCAGTTTCAGCATTGCTCTTCAGGATTCTCTCCAGATTCTGGATCTTCTGCTCCAGTTCTGATGGGTCGCACTTTCCATTCAAAATGGAAGCTGTGAGACCCAGGATACGGGGACTGCATGAGCAACCCTCAAACAGCTGCACAGACAGAGAGGAGAACCAAGTCATTAACACTTCACCAGCCCAGTTCTACATAAAACACAAATTTTACTTTGCAACCACAATCTCACCTTCATTATCTCACAGTACGGGTGGTCCGTGATGGCCAGGTGACAATCATCAAAAACCACCAAGTTGATTTTAGACAACTGTAAGATTTTATTCTTCAGAATGTGCAGGAATATGTGGCAAGTCATGACCAGCACCTGTATGAGAGTAAGTTGAGAATGAAAAAAGATTCATTGATCATTGTCAGCGGTGAGCACAATGCGCTTCAGTCTACATTCACTCACATGCACACCACTCACTATTCAGTGCTCTCTTTAGTTTCCACTTTGATTTATGCACTCTGCTCCTGGCCTGAATGTTTGTGGGCCATACAACTCCAGCATCATATAGACTCTGTACACTGTACATGCAGTAAACTGCTCTGTTATTAGTGAACTAAGACTACAACACACACAGTTTTCTTTGATAGAGTAGAAATATGTCACATCAAAGGAGCTGATCATGAGATTAATGTCTCATTAATGACTCTCAGGTAAAGTTTTTACTACAACATATGAGAAAGGTATTCTAGGCGTTTAAAAGGCAGTTAGATCTGCTGTGGCTGCTTAGTGCACTTGATTGGGCTGTAACTAGGTTGAAGCCATTAATTGTGTATTCTCATAATTCCTGAGGCACTGTATGCAAAGACCTGTATTGAACACCTGCATCAAAAGGACTGCCTAGGCCTATTCTTAAATCTGACAAACAGTCGCAACAGTAAGAGTATGAAATAAGCGTTAATGTATGAAATTAATTTGATAAGTTAATTAGATATATTGTAAAAAGCAATGAGAATGATGTGAGCACCTGATTCTCGATTATCTCTTGACTCCACTGTTGGTCAGTCCATGCTGAGGTCTCCTCCAAATCTGTGTACTCTCCCACCTGGAGGTCAGAGTGAGTCCTGACTGCAGCTGCTTGCTGAACTACAGACAAAGCTGGACAATACAGACCAGAGACACAGTAAACTACTTGGAGAAATACAAATTAAATTACTCAATGCATTTGAATTTAAATTACATGATACAATGAGATGAGTAACTTGAGAATGAACAAAGCCATTGTTCCCAAGTGAATGTCACGGAATAGTCACGGAATCAAAAGCAACAGCAGCTGCATTGTAGGTACCTGTGTTCACCAGAAAAACAGTCCTCTTCGCATTTTCTTGGAAATGTCCACGGATTTGGTGGGAGAGCTCTTTTGTTAGAAGTACTGCAATAAAGGTCTTCCCTGAGCCAGTATTCAAGCAGACGATAGTATTATGTTCAAGAGCTGCTTCAAGAAGTTCAACCTATGGAGAAAGGTTCCGTTTTTATACAGGGTCAACTAGAATAAATACAATAATAATTAATGGAAACAATAATAATGACGATGATATTATTTTATGCAAAATTAATGCCACGGCCTGTACATTATATGCAAGCAGCTAGTAAAAACATCCAAGTGGATGGCAGCCTCCGTACCTGATATTTCCTAGGTGTATAGATGTTATCATGGATAGCCTCCTGCTGCCATGGCAGACCAAAGAAAGGCCCCATGGGTGAAGTGGCAGGGGTGACAAGCTGTAGGCCTGCCATGCTTCAAAGAGGTGGAGGTGAGGGGGCTGGGCTCCTCCAGTCGTCCACTTTATCTCATTTCATCATCTTCTTTTCAGAAGTTCACTGGCATGGGAAATGGGAATACTGTATTACTGTAATGTAAACAGCAAATACAAAAGCTGACACTTCATTCAGAAAGCTGATAAATTGCATTTGGAAAGCCGGGAGTGAGAAGAGACATTTCAGCCATGGACAGCCGCCTGGTGCACTTATCCCATCGACAGGGAATTTCTGATAAAAATAAAGGATTACAGACAATGCCTGAACAATGTTGCAAACCAGTCTGCTAAAAATAGTCTTTAACAGGTTTCGGGGCCACCTTCTTTGACTAGAAAACATGTATGATGATCCTGATGCCAAAAATTCATTGACTTATTTATTCCTACACTTCACGGGCATAACATTAACGTAATGTTATGATAGACTTACATCAAAAAGTGGTGAACTGTGTGCAAATACAATAAGGTGTGTGGAACTTAGGGCTGGGTGGCAGACTGGTGTCATAGTCCTGGATTTTGCAATATTGTCATCACAGTGATTAATCAATAACAGCCTACTTCTAAAAACGAGGCATTTTATTCAATTCAAAAGTTCAGTTGTGGTCTGAATACTTGTCCTTATACATTATATATCTTGATGCAAATAAAAACGGAAAACATAGCCACTATAACTGCCTGAAGAGGGGGTAATGCCAAGGGGTCGGCAATTAAAATAGCCTACGCTTATGCTCGGCAAAGGTAAGCTATCAATAAAGAGACAACTAGCAAAACATATGGTGAAGAAAGGTCAGAGCTGTAGCCTGTAGTGACTGAAAAGATATGTGTAAGACAGGGAGACCAAGTCCACAGGAGAGGAAACTCTCGTTATTTGGAACCGATTCTTAAAAAACTTCAACAAAATGCAAGGTCTGCCGCCGTGTTATGACGGCAAGAGGAAGGAACACAAGCTCCTTGTTTCATCATGTAAAAAGCACATATGCCGGTAAAACAAAGAAGCAACCAGGGACAAAACAAGTGCAGGTGGTAGCAGGAGTGCCAGGGAGCAAGTGACCAAAACTACACTGTCAAAACTGTCACTGCAGGCATCGTTTACTACAGCGACACCTTACAACAAGAGCAGTAAGAGATGGAAAGATATTACTCAGGCAGTCACGCTACATACAACAACAGACATGATTAATGATAAGTATACAAACCATTTGTTATATTATTCAACTATTGACCAAAAAAACCCGTAATAGCATGATGTAATGCCGTCACCGCCAAAAGGTGAAAAATACCATGATAACATTTCGTCCAGACCGAGTGGAACTTCAAAATATTAATGCCACACTTCAGTGTGATTCTAGAAATAACGTTCACCTAGATGTTGCCATGTTTTTGGTTGAGCTGGAGTTACTGAGCTATTGAAATTTTAATGAGGCTAAACGGTGATGTAAAATTTGATGGCCGGTGAATTAAAACTAATTATTATTATAAAATTATTGTTAAAATAAGCGTTTATGGTTTATTAAACCAGTTAGTTACTGTATGAACATTTTGTTTTGTGGGAGCACACCAAACCAAATCCCCATCAAACATGTTGAAATAGGAGTACTGAATCATGAATCTAACTTATTTAGAGCTTGAACACGATCACAGCCTGGGCTAAAGTTTGACAACAGAGAGTTAAGAGCCCGATACTAAATGCGCTAAATGGGAAGATTACTTGGTGAATGGACTGAAATAATATAAACGACTGAAAGTTGTAAGAAACATACTTACAGGTAATAACTGAGACTTTCCAGAAACACAGACAACGCTTAATCTGGGCTTCATGATAAAATATCTTTTAATCAACTCCTGATGCTCCTCCACATTTAGTTGGAAATAGACCTGAGAAATGAGAGAACATTGTGATAATCCTGCATTTCACACACTGGACAAAAACTTCAATGTCGAGATGACTATCTATATCTATATATAACAGTGCAATAAATGAGAAAGAAAGATTTATTCTGGCTGTATAAAGCTGCATTTTCATTCAGGCTTCTGGGTTACCAATAAATGCAAAGCCACACAAGAATCTCTTTATTTACTACAAATACAAAATGTAGAGGAAGCATTCAAGTTAGTTTGGCTTCCACAGAGACTGCTGTTACTCATGCTCTGATCATACTGTGATAGAACTGTTACACACAATAGTAAAACGTCTCACCTCTACACAAATGGAAAGTGGCAGGGATTGTGACTAGGTCCTCCAGCTCTGCAAAAACAAAAGAAGAGAGCAAAATCAAAATGGTATGGTATTACCAGGTGCCAGATGCTGACGATGCTAACATTAAGCAAAGGGAAGAAGGGTCCATTATAAGAGTAAGGCAGCACACTACTGACACAGGCCGAAGACACAACCAGATCACATGACTGTACTATGAAGACTGCTAAGCACCACAGCTGCAACCAATTCTCGTAGTCGGCTTGCTGCAGCAAACACGAGTCTTTATATTAATGCTACGACTCGCATTTGCTGGAGATAAGAAGCATAACACAACATGATGTTCAGCTGTGCTTCATTCAATTAGGGAACCGAAAGAACAAAGTGCAGCTCTGACGTGAGTTCTCAGGCACATTCACTGACATAGAGGTGTTTTGAACCAGTGCAGAACCACAATAGTGCTTCAAGTACTGGCAGCCTTCAAATTTCAAATTCAAACACACAAGTTGTGAACCCTCAATATTCATAAGAGAAGCTCAAGTTCAGTGTGGTTTAACATAATTGTCAAGTCCACTTCCAGGACTGAGACAACCACCTTGTCAAAGCTGTACTTTCTATATGAATACTGTCAAGTTATCAATGCAACAGAGGTGACAACAGTGTCTCATGAACCAGATTCAAGAAGGTTCATCTGTCTCCTCAGACTCTGGTGAACTTCAACTGCCACACTATCAAACACATTCATACCAACTGTATCACAGTATGGTATGGCAACTGCTCTGTCTCGGGCCAGAAAGCAGTGCAGAGGGTGACGAAACTTGACCACTCCCCACAATTGAGGTTGTGCAGACCCCCTCAGCCCTTCACACCCTCCTCCGGATATTTGCACTATGACTGTCTCTTGCACTATAACTGCGTCACAGCTACTGGCTACCGCTCACTACAACTGCCACATTACTGCACAAACACTCACCTGCACTATTCATGTTTTCTTGTATCAATACATATTATACCACTGTCCATACTGCGTACTGTATCTGCCCCATAGTGTATTCATATTACTATTATTGTAATGTTGTATTCATATTGCTGTCTGTACTGTACATATCTGTCCTACAGTGTGTACACTGTATTCACATCCAGCTGTTTATTCCATATTTGTATACTTGTCTATTAGCATTACTCATTTATACACCTGCACTGTATATTTACACTTTATCTTGCAATTGCATGCTGTAACTGCTGCACGTGGTGTGTGTATTATACTGTATTCATTTTGCTCTCTTTGCACCGTTATCAGTGTGAAGATATCTCCATATTGTATTCATCTTAGCATATTCATACATACACTTCACTGTTATTTTATGTCTATACAAGTACACTACTGTGCACTTTTTTGCTTTTATCTATTGAGCAAATCAAGTTCACAGTTCTGTAGCAGAAAACATATGGTACATGTATAGAAAGCCAGGTGTATACAAGCAAAAATATTGCAAAAGTAATATTAACCAGTACTTCTTTTATAGTACTCAGTGGAAACTGCTTCCACTTATGTGAAGAAAAAATGCTTCATATTAAATCCTTTCTTTGAACCCAGAAATAAAGTGCACCCAATGTCTGGACCAATGATGCAACACTGATGACAGGAATGTTGCCATTGGCAACACTGGTGGAGTACTAACTGTAGAGAAAACTAATATTGCAAATGAATGACAGCTTGATTGCTCAACATATGCAGCACTAAGGGGACTCTCACCCTCGCTCAGTAGTTCTCTAAAGGGTTATACACGCCAGTGACACACACTGTGAGTAAAATCACCAGTACCTTTTGTTTTCTATGTAAGCCAGCATAGCAGGCGGCATTGACAGGTGCCATCACAGCTTGATGTGTAACTCCAACTCAAGATACACCACTGTCCTATTTCCAAATATCAACAAGTCAGCAATTTTAAAACATTTGCGCCCCAGACTTTTGAAGAAGAATTAATCAAAGTAGAGCACTTAAAAATACTTCAAGAGCACCCAAATCACTAGAGGAAGCCTTTCAAAATGGATAAGATGTCAAATTTGAGCTCTGGCGTTCATTAAATCCAGTTTACTTCCTTTCCTCACAATCGCTTTTTCTTTCCTCTGTAGCACCGAACCATAAAAATAAAATAAAATTGAAACAACATCTTAAAATAATGGGCCTAACGATTAGCTATGTATTACTTATATTTTATTTCAAATCTCCCTGGTAGACCTTTTTTCCCCCATCTTTCCCAGTATGTTCAAAGTTCTCAAATATAATGCATTTGACTTTCTGAATTTTGTTTTTTTTGTTTTGTAAACAAAAATTTTAATTGTGAGTGGCAGAAAAAGTACAATTGTATCTTATTGGAAAGTAAGCGCTGCATTATAATGCCTCCACAAATCAAAAATAAAAAAGTAAATAAAAAAATCCAGCAGCACGGAGACTTAGACAAAGTGGCTGATGGTATGCCACCCCAAAGGGCCTTAAGTTAAAGATGAGACATTTTCAACCTTTTGTGAGTAAAAGGTATGTTTAAAGACAAAAGGGTGCAGAATTTCATAATAACACCTCTCCAACTGTTACACATGTGGGTGGATCGATCATGCTTTGAGCTTGTGTTGCAGCCAATGGCACAGGGAACATTTCACTGGTAGAGGAAGAATGGAAAATCTGTGGATAAACCTAAAAAGAGCCCTGCATGCAAGATGGCCCAATAATATCACAGAACTAGAAGCCTTTTTGCAACTGAACAAGAACTGAAAGACACTTAGTTGGCTACAAAAAGTGTTTACAGGCTGTGATACTTGCCAAAAGGGGTGTTACTAAGTACTGACCATGCTGGGTGCCCAAATCTTTTGCTTCGGGCCCTTTTCCTGTTTTGTTATTTTGAAACTGTGAAAGATGGAAGTACGGATGAAAACACGAAAGAAATCCGTTATCTTTAACTTCATGCCTTTTGGAAATCACATCGTCTCTTAGTTGATTAACTTAATTATTCACAGTAACAGAAAGTTTGACAAGGGATGCCCAAACTTTTGCATGCCACTCTATTAAAACACTGTATGGTGAACATTTGGCAAGCATAGCCATTGGCCATTAATGCAAGCAGAATGTATAAGTGGAAAAACAGTAAACACCATTTTCATGTGCCTTATGTCAACTGAACCTCAGTGCCATACCACTTGTCAAAGTGGCATAGCAGGGAACTTGACATTAAAACACCATCTGTATATGAAGGTGAAAGGTGGTATCTGTCAGGGAAACATGACACATTAGCGGCACATGTCCATAAGGATCAGTATATGCCGGTTAGAAAAGGGTTATAACAATGGAACGTGAGTGACTTACTGATTATAAACACTACAACATAGCAGAACATCAGGAGAATAACAAGGACGAACAGTGACTTACCAGTCAGAATCAACAAATACTAGTCAAACAAAAGAGGAATACCATCAACCATTTTTTGACAAGATCACTTGAAAACTTCTGTTCCTTAACTTTGCAAACTCAAACATAGTATTTTGCTCCTTAGACAGCTGAGCAAACAGTTGTGCACAAGCCTTGATCAGTGGGCCTCTATATAAATGTAAGTATATATGAAAAATAACTATATTCACGCATTCTATGATGCTTATACAACAGGAGGTTTCTGTGTTCACAGATGTTCAGACCTTAACATTGTACATACTGTAGCTACTGATGTGACTGTACTGGATACAGCCTGAGGTGGTGCAGAACGTTCACAGAAATGTTATGTGAGACGTAGACATACTGAGACATAATGATGACAGATTAAATTGCAAGGACACTTACAAACAGAGGTGTTGTTCTGAAAGCGGCCTGAGTAAACTTGATTCCAACGTCAGAGTGAAATCAGGTCTTTCACACCTGAAGCTCATACTAACATGCAACCACATCTGTCTTTATCCCACAGTTTTGCACAGGGGTCTGTCAGCTCAAGCACGGCAGACATGCAGAATACAATGTTCACAACATTAGCCAGGATAACTCACTTTTACTGCATCATATCCAGTAACGTTAGTTGTCGTTAACTGTGTGACCTCGGGCCAACATGACATTAATTTGCACGATTCTCTGTAGGCAGCACACAGAATTACCATTTAGCATCATACACCATGTTAGCTTTGTCTCTGAAAATGTAAGCAGGAGCTCGTGGGTAGCTGTTAGCTGAACGCTTGACCATCCAGTAAAGGTTCCTGGATGAGACCATGCTGAGTAACATTAGCTAGCTACTGAGCAATTAGGCAGCTCCGTTTCCGCCAAGTATTTACACATAACTAACGCTAGCAGAGTTCATACACATGAGCGCAACATTAAAGCAATATTATGGAGGATATATGGAGATGTCTGTTTGAAATTATCTACACAGCAAAGAGCAACAAAGCCGCTCAAGGTCCTTGGCCTCATTACTAGTCGCAAAGTATGAACCGTGACGTTAGCTAGCTTGCATTAACAAACTACTGGGTGCTAGCATTGCTATATGACAAATTAGCTTGCGTGCATCACGTTAGCTCAGCTGCTACTGTGTTGTAAAGATATGATTGGTACAAATGAAGTAGCTAAACAATGTCTCAGATGGTCAACTAGCCGCTTACATGGCGTTGCAGACTGGGCAAAGACTCGCATAACGGCAACGGAAAATCTCTAGCAGCGTTCAACAAGGTAACTCAACCTAGCATGACTAGCGAGTGTTACGCTAAACCATACGGATCGCGCCTGTCTGGGACCAACTATTGACCTGGCTATTTTAATGGCCAACGGCATGTATGTCTTAATGTGCTTTTCCCAACAAGACTGGATGATTTATAGAGCTAAACTGAAAGTTAGCTTCGCCCAAAATGAACAGCGTGTAATGCAACACACTGTCTGGACAGTAACTGCAGCCACCATGCACCATCACCATGTCAGCCAGCTTGATAGCTAGCAGGCTAACAGCTAGCAAGGCCAACACATGCAAAACAGTAACGTTATTCCAAAAAGGCAAATCGTAAAATTCGGTACACAATCTCACCTGATGTGTGTTTTTCAATTGATAGTCTTGACTAAAAAGATCTTAGATCATTCGTTGGATATCCTAACTGCCATTCACTCTAGCTGTCTCGATTTGGTGGCTACTCGTCCACGGTGGGAGCACTTCCTTTCACCTGGGCCTCCGCTACGCCAAAACATGGACGTAAACTGCGTAACTGCCGCACGCAGGAGAGGCTCAATCTGCAGTCCCGAGGACCACACGACACGCCCACTTCACCACACGACACACCTCCTGAGTGCCGTCCCTGAATCCAACCAAGTACTGTTGGTGCACAGATCTTTCCGTTGGTTCCGAGCGAGGGTGTGTCATGTAGTGGGCGTATCCTACAGCTACTGTGAATCCGCAGACAGGCCGACTTGGGCCGCACTGTGGCGCGCTGCTCCACTAAAGTGTGTTTCCTGATGGGCAAGTTTGGAGGAAACCGTTGTCTGTCTACTCTTGCAGACTTAAATTATTTTAAAACAGAAAAGCAAAATGTGTCAGCTTTACTTGCTGATCGTGACATTATGCAAAAACAAAATCACACCTACTGTATAGAAACATGGAGTTTAACTTTTAGACATTCATAGAAATTAAATACACGATTCAGTTTTTATTAGTGCAGTACAAATATGAAAATAACATAGTAAGACATTATTAATCTCCAGAGAGGAAACTCATATTACCACAGCAGTGCAGTCTGATCTTTTGTGCAAAGTACTTTGTGTTTTGATAAGATAAGATAAGATAAGACAAGCCTTTATTCGTCCCACAGTGGGGAAATTCACAATTGCAGCTGTAGTGTTAATGTTATACTTGATATGTACTGTTCTCCCCAGGCCCACAGGCTCAGAATGCACAACCAAATTGCACCACTGGGAACACTTCACTGTGGTGCTCTTGTACATATTCAGCTTTCCTTCTGAGTTTGTTCAGGCCTCCATGAGTTGTTAACTGTGTTTCATGACATCCTCCAGATGGCAGCATCATGACACATAAGCATAGCACTTCCTGATGGAGAGTTGCTCTTAGGAGGCCTGCCATGTGCCATGGATACTATGTAAAATCTATATAGGTATCTTAGAACTTTATAATGCTCCTTCTCAAACTCCTCATATTAAACTAACTCATAAGCAATCACTCCACCTCTCATTTCCAACAAAGGCCTGCAGAAAAGAGAGCACTTTATTATATATGCAGGTTTCTGAGAAGAAAACCCAACACCCTGAGATCTATTTAACTCTATCTGAAACTGGATTTAAGGTCAGCTTCACATAAAATATGACAAATTATAGGCTTCATGATTGAACATACATAACTAAAAGCATTTATGGAACAGTACATTTGCATAGAACAAGACAAAGATTTGGAACCTTCAGATCCCAATATGTTTGTTAATATTGCTACCTATTTTTAAAGCTGTATTAAAATAAAATTTTAGTTGCATTGATCCATTTCCTTGTTTTCTCTTTGGCTGCTCAGAGGCAGAATTCCACAACAAGTTGAAAATGATACACATTTAACATATAGCAAAGAGAGCAACAGTAGTATTCATCTGGCGTTGCATTCTTGTCCTCTCAGTGAATGTAAGTTCAGTATTCAGTCCTCTTTTAGCTCTGGTTTGGTCTCCACCAATTCCCAAGAAATATACCTTGCTCTCATGTCTTTAGCTAAATGCCCTGTCTGCTGTTTGGTGCTGGGCAGGAAGTGTACAGTTGGTTTAGCAGACCTTTTGCCACTGAAAACAGCTGCCTGCAGCTGGAAACAAGGTTGATAGGAGTGGTGAGAGAGAAAAAAACAGTACATTTTCTTCTGGGTCCTTATATCAAAACAAAGAACTGAAAAGGCTGAAGGGTTCAGTAGAGCAAGCATTGGTGGTTCAGAGGTAGAATTCTTGCCTGCCACGCGGGAGGTCGGGGTTCGATTCCCGGCCAATGCAACGTGATGTTTAGGAATCTTGTATTGTTACTTAGTACAGCATTGGTGTAAGGGAAATAAAATACTAATTTCAGCTGTTCAGCATTATTGTGAATTTCCCCACTGTGGGACGAATAAAGGCTTATCTTAGAGTGAAGGGGGACTACAGAGTTAGATGACAACTGTCTGTCATGCTACCTCTCTCATGTAACACATTTGATCCATTGCTCAATGCATTTTTAAATTAAAAATAGCCCAAAAAATGACTGTGAATATGTAAAACGTACATTTAAAGTAGTACATTTACTTCTACATCTGAAGGATTCTCCAATACCCTGAGAGGCGAAAACAAAGCTCACAGAACAAGAGACAAAGGATTTCAAATATGTCCTTTATTGCGCTTGACTGGTTCTGTTAAAACAATTAGAACTGAGGTTCCAATACAAAATGCTCTTACTAGGTCAGTCCTTTCAGTGTTTTGGTGGTGGTGGTGTGGTGGGGGTGGCTGGTACGATCATGTGGCCATGGTCACTGAACACACAAACACTCAGAAACACACACTTTTGTACTTCTATACTTTTGAGGATCCTTACTGAGACAATGCAATCCCACGCCCCTTCCTTAACCATAACCCAACCCAAAGATACATGTGATACAAACTGATCCCAGCCCCTTAAACAACCCTGAAACTTAAGTAATTCTATGAACATTACCTCACTTTAAACTCACATTTAGGATCATGCTAAATACTTAGAATGACTTAAAACTCAGTGGAAAAAAGCATTGATGGGTGCTTTCTAATTGAAACAAAACAATTATACTGAGTGTGATCAATGGGCCAAACAAAAACCTGAAGCATCCATTTAACATCACTCAAATCTAAACTTAGTCCTTTTACAAAATAAATTCAATGTATGTGCAAAACCTTATGCTAATCCATATTCTAGTCTTAACTGTAAGGATGTTCCACTTTAAATGTAAAGTTAAACCTTGCCCTAATCCAGACCTTAATCCTATCTAAATCCTAAATCTATTACAATGTTAATTGTTGTTTAATGATTACCCTAATGTAAGCTAAATCTACTCTCAATGTTAATCAGACTGGAAAGACCATAGTACTCATTGTTCTGGTTGGTTTACTGGGATCACACAATGATTAAGTCCTTACCGTGAAATAATTGTGTCTTAAATTTAACAAAGTTCGACAGAGGAAATTATTTTATGATCTCCTGCTTTGTTTTATCACTATCTGAATGATTACTTAATAATTGACTTTATCCTAAAACAAGCTCTGTCCCATTTCCATACAAAATAGTACATGTAAGAAAGTTTTGAGTGCGTAGCAAAATGTTGACAACCAGCTTATTTCCTTTGTTTTCCTACAACATCTGGTGGTCAAAAGTGATGAAGTACTAAATGGCATGGTGCTTATGTTCAAGTTTGAGTTTCCATTCTATGCCACTTTATACTTACTCCACAACATTTATCTCACAGTTTGCATTATTAGTTACATTTCAGATTTAACATGGGAAAATGTGAGAAGCTTATAAAATACAATGCACTGCTGCTGGGCTTGTGACAAAAATGTAGTGAGTTGGTTCTTCTTTTCATGTTTGAGATGTCTGTGAGCTGTTAGAACGTCTCACATAATTTAATTTAAATAACTGTCAATTGTTCAATTTTTTCACAAAAAGCAAAGACAAATGTCCAAAAAAACCCCCAAAATAACACAAGACTACTACTAGTAATAGACACCCTTCAACAATAAAATGCTACATGTGTCCTGAAGAATCAGTCACAATGTAATAATGCCATATACAGTATAATCACTCACAGAGGCCATTTTAGTGCCAAATATGAACTTTTATTTTAGACATGTTTTAGGTACGTTTGCCGAAAACACACTAGTACAACAAAAGTAGGCTTTTAAATGCAGGACTTTTACTTGACCTTTACCTGAGTACTTTCACCACTGACTAGATCTGCTTGAGACAGCTAAAGCATGATTAATGTTTCTGTTAAAGTTAGGGAAGGATGGTGGATGCTTTGGAAGCTCCATGTTCGCTGTGTGACTGACGGGTAGTTGTAATAATTAAATGGAAAGTTGTTTGGAGATGTGTGCTGGAAACAGCTACAAACCGGACCTGTATGCAGTTAGTAAAGCTAGTATGGAATTGGGACACAGCTTCAGTTCTGACAAGGATCAAAGTACAAAAATACATCCACATACACACTTGAGATGTGACTATGATGCACTGTGCTATTGGGACGACCCAGCTGGTACTGAACGGGAATGAATGGCTTTTTTGCTGCTCCTCCGTCAATGGATGGAGGAGCTGTATTTATATTCAGCTAGATTCATAGAGTAAACAGAAACTTCACCCACAGGTCAGCTGGTGTGGAAGAATGATCAAATGAAGGATATTCACTTTGTCATAGTGCTTCATTACAGACATTGTCCAAAAATAACATATAGAATGATATTTCATTGTAAAGCATTCTCTTTCCATTGGCAGGCTTGGACAAGCTCAAGCATAGCTCAGTCGCATAAAACATTTCTTTGTCATAAAACTTTTTAAAAATCCATTCATACATCTTATGAGCCATAAAATATTATAAATACACATTCTGCCTCAGCTATTATACAATATAGACCTGGGGTGATGCTTTAGTACAAGAGTTATACTAGACTGTTAAAAACAAGGTTTCCATTATTGGGCTTGTGGTGAGTTGTGTACTTCCTGTATTAGCACTTTCAACATGATCTTTGGCAGTTTGTATTCTTTTTCAAAAGTGCAACAGATCCAAAATACCGCTTCATTCAGACTGACTAGTTCTCTTTACAATAGTACAGGTATATAAGCTCCAAAAGCCTGGCTTTATCATATATATATATATTCTTTTCATTTTCCTGCATCAGCGCCACTGTCTCCAGTTTTTATTATCAGCCTGAAGCAGTTTTACTGTGAACATCTTCATCTGGGTTAAATGGCTATTTGGATAGGCAACTGTGCATACATACATCCACAGCATATATCTATCTACAAATCAGAGTGTGCTGTACAGTCATATAGTCTTATAAGGTTAGCTCTGTCAGCTTTGCACATCAATAAACCACAAACTTCTATAGTGTCTTTAAAACAGGAGCACATCTGCAACAGAATATCAGGGCCACTGTTCAGAGATTTCAACAATCATATTGTAATATTTTGAGAAACATGGCAATCTTATAATTTTGAGTGAGACTATAACATTACATAAATATTTATATATATAAATAATTCATTATGAGTAAATAGTCAACACTTGAAGAATTAAAATGAAATTGAAATTATACTTCTAATAGTAATAAAGAAAGACTTTTTATCACATAAAATTACAATTTTATTTGCATAATATTAGGAATTGTTCTTAAAAATTATGACTCTATTCTTATAGTATTATGACCTTTTCTCAAAATATTGCAATGCTTTTCTCAAAATCTCAGATTTCATTTTTCCCCAGCAGTGGTCCTAATACATGGTCATAATATTTCAAGCCACATTAAAAGCTAAAAAGCAAACACCTAAAAAAGCTTAAGTAGTTTGAAATGCACATCTTTTAAATGCCTTCATTTGATCTGGAGTAGAGTCAATGTTCTGAAAAGGAAAGAGGAGTGGCAGTTGAGCAGTGTGTGTGTGTGTGTGTGTGTGTGTGTGTGTGTGTGTGTGTGTGTGTGTGTGTGTGTGTGTGTTTTGGTGATGGTGCATTGAAATGTACATATTCTCTTTTTTCCTGTAACTGTGTGTGTGTGTGTGTGTGTGTGTGTGTGTGTGTGTGTGTGTGAGAGAGAGAGAGAGAGAGAGAGAGAGATTCAGTGATTGAGGTTCAGCAGCAGGCTGGGCAGTGTCTTCAGGTCCATCTGTGGCAGCAGCAAGAAACAGTAGAGCAGCAGCCACAGCAGCAGCAGCAGATACAGCTCCCAGTTCTCACTCCTACACACAGACACACACACACACACACACACAGACACACACACATACAGATACACAGACACACAGAGACAGAGACAGAGACAGGGAGAAAAGAGAATAGAGGTCAGAAGGAGAGCAGAGACACAAAAAAACATAAAAAATAAATAGATGATTGGAAGCAGCACTGCAGCTACCAGGTCTAAGTCATTAGTCATAGGGGACGGAGAGAAAATAAACCTTTAAGTGTTGATCGATTCTCACGTTTGGTACGTTTATTTTGGGTTTTCTCATGTGCTGTGTCCCAGTTTAGGGGCCAGGTCCTCTGCAGTGTGCTTTTCAGCACTAAGTTACATCAAGCCAACAGAGTTAGTTTATTCTAGAGATGACACATAGAAAAACAGAGGACACATCCAGCATAGCCTTTGCAGTCTTCAGTGTCAACATCCATTGCAAGCTGATCACTTGTTTGATGGTGCTGTGAATCAGTTCCCTAAAACTTAGAAACTTCATAAATATGTATGTATGTATATGTGTAAGTTAGTGGATTTAACAGTTTAGAAAAATGTGAAATATAATGTAATGAAGATGAACAACACCTCCTGCTTGTGTACCTGTCCTGTGGACATGCAGACAGAGGACAGCATGTCTACATCCTGGGCTCTGATTGTAGCTGCTCACAGCTGCTTCATCCAGATTTATACTACACTGCATTAAGGGCTTCCACCTGCCGCTACAGACTTCAGTGAATGAGACAATGAAAATACAACAACAGCACAGAATTGCACCATATTCAATAAAGAAGCAAGGTGAACCTTCCCACAATCACTCGTATCACAAATAGTGAATGACACCATGTAAGCACAGATATAATTAAAGCATGATATGATCTTGTGGTGGTGATAAAAACTGGTGAAATCCAACACTGTTCTAAGTCTAATTCTAAATAACGACCTACACCAGTATCTCCAGAGGGACTCCCATTAACCCTTTGTGTCAACTATTGAACCAGCTTTAATGCTGTGTGTCACGTACAGTATGTTGAGTGTCTGTCAGCCTAGTATTCCAACATGAGAAATGCCAACCTGTCAACTACTACTTTGGATATCCATGAAGCTATTCGAGATGTGTGGTTGTGAGAGCTCTATGTATCCATAACTAAAACAATAAGGGAAAAGTTCTTACCAAAAATCAGGGTCATCATTGTCAGCTTTTCGGGTCGCTACAGTCTGATTGTCCTGTGAGTGAGAAAAACACATAGTGCACAGTATCAGAGACAATATTTATCTAAGGATAGTAATACAGTATCCATGGACAAGGAAATGGAGTCAAACCAACCGTGGACTCAGTGAAGCGAAGCCCCTTTCTGTGACGGAGAACTGGAGGGATCTGGCTTTCGTCTTGTCTGCTGGAACTTTTAGTGTCACTCCTGAAAATACAAAATCCATTAGTTTGGGTGTCAACAAGACAGAGCAGGCCCACAGAATGCAAATAATAAAACTATGAAACCAAAACTAAAAATCTGTTTCAGAGACTTGTGTCCCTGTCCCCTTTTCTACAACCCATAACTTCAGGTTTGACAGACTCCTTTTTCCTGTTTAAAGTTGAATCTTTACAGCTGCATTAATCAGCTGTTTTCACCACAGAACAAGCTGAAAGTTACATGTTTAACATATTGCAGCCTTATAAAGTTCATATGGCAAGCTGTTGCACATTTACACATCTCGCTGACACAAATCAACATCAGCACTTATTTAGAGTTGTGCATCTGGCACCTGATGAATATAAGTCTAATATTTAACTTATTGTCACTCTCCTTTTAGCTCTGGTTTGGTCACAATCCACTAGCCGTCCATTCTGTTTATGTGCTAAAAAAAAGTCGTAATGTTTGTCATGTTTGTGATTTATGTTGAAATGACAACATTGCATTACTTGACTAGACATTCAGCCTATTTTCTAGTTTGCAAACACATGCTACTGTTCTTAGCTACTGTTCCGATCTTAGCTATCATCGTAGCAGAGTTGTGAGTATCCCTGTCTGGAGCTGGTGTGCTGGCTCTGGAAAACTGTCCGGTCCTCTACAAAAGCAAGTTGAATTAAAGGCAACTGCACTTGGTGTAGATTCAAGAATCTATTCAACTTGCTTTCGTATACCATGACCTGGATGACTGAGAAACTTCACAGACATGTCTGGTCCTCGCTGCACGTTTACTGCATGTCCATGGGTTTGTCCATGAATCTCTAGAATGACTGACACCACCTTTGAGCTGCTAAATATTCCACTATGTCCACAAGCTAATCGCTAACCTAGCCTGCTGTTTGGTGTTGAGCAGGTATACAGTGGGTTCATCAGAGCTGTTTCACAGCTGCTGCTGGAAATGAGTTTGATAAAAATGGTGAACATACAGTAAAGTTGCAGGCCTTAACACCAAAACAGATGTAAAAGAGGCTAAAAAGCCCAGGAGAGTAACCGCTCTCAAATTAGAAACTAGGGCTGCACGATTAATAGTTAAAAGATCACAATCTCATTTCTAAACACGGACAAATCTTAAGCATTTTATTTCACGGGCTGCATTATAAACAAATGGCCCCAAACACAGCACCGCTGCTGCCTCCTCCCTCAGCCAATGATAAAGCGTATTCACAACACGTGAGCACCAACACCCACTCCTGCTGCTGCCTGCTGCAGTTGAGTGAGGAAAGAGTGAGTGAGAATTACGACGGAGGAATGCCTCCGGTACGGAGAGTGAAATGGATGAAAACCCCAGTGGTAGTGGCCAGAATCACCCACCCGAACTCGTTCAAGCCAGAAGTTGGCAAACAGTCTGAGGTGTGTTGTAAAGTGTGTTTTGCTGTTGTTGCGGCACCGCAGGTCCTAAGGAAATCTCACTGTTTGATGTGTATATGATGATAAGTTGTTATCAGCTGCATCTCTCTCTCTCTCTCTCTTTTTAACTTCTGTCATTATGCTCAAGAGCAATAATAACAATAAGCAAAGTTCCTGCTGCTCACTCTACTTGAATGACCATTTGAATGTTCTTTTTTTGTTTTCTTGAACTTCATCAGTGCAATGAACATTTTCATGATCTCAAATCTAAGAAAAAAAAATCGTGATTCACATTTTTGTTCAGAATCGTGCAGCCCTATTAGAAACACAGATGCTTACTGGACTGCTCTTTGTTAGGGATGCACCTCTGTTGTTTGTTACAATGTTTGTAACATGGTTACAATCATTTTGAGAATTTGCACTGTCACATATGTCAGGAATACAATGAAGCAAACCCATCAATGACATGAGTGAAGTGATGACAATAAAACTATGAAAACTATTATATATTACAAAAGCAATTACAGAATGTAAATACATTAAACAGTATTTACTGGAAAAAATGCTGATCATAAATAGCATTAAAAACCAGGGTTTGATAAATGTAGGTGTGAATGATTAGAGCTTTAATTCCACTGCTGAACATGAACAGCTGTCTTGCATTAATTAATTCAACCACATTAATGTCTGTAACCCCCCATCCCCTTTCTTCATGCTGCAGTCTCTCATCCCTCATAAGGCCTGTCTTAATTCCCATCACCAGCCTACATAGATAAGTTTGTTCAGTACATTTAAGGAAATATCTGAGCAAACTGAGAGAGGCCAGGTCAGAGCAGTCCCATCCATTGCCATAACACTGGTTTCCTCCAGGGTCCAGTGTGTTTCCCAGTGTACCACAGAACTGACTAAGAATAGAAAGCCTACCTCACAGGCTCTGTGTTTTCCCTGGCAGAGCCTGAGCTCTGTTGCTCAGCCTCACTGAGATCACTGCCTGCTCCTGGAACATCACCACTCCTTAGTCCTCCTATCTTCTCGCCGGGCACCAAAGAGCGTTCCTGGGATTCAGATGCTTCAGTCTTGGTCTTGGTAATCAACTAATTAGAGGGAGAAACAAGGAAAGAGTTCTTTCATCAGCTTAGCAACATACAGACGTGAAAGGTGGAGGCAAAGTCCAGTGCATCTTTGAATGGTTTCGTCCCACTTGCAGGGTTGCACAAGTATAGTGACAGTGTGTGGGTCGTCAGTCACTTATGTCCAGAACATGACATTTCAACAACTAGTGGCCAAACTGCCAGAAGTCCACAACAATGCATCACTAAAACACATTTTAGGATGTTGTTGAAATTTATCTTTACTTGAGTCACTGTTACCAGAGGATGAATCTGTTTTGGTGGACCTTTTCTCCAGCACCATCTTGAGGCCAAAACCTCTCCGTGTTTAAGATTGTCATGAAGTGATGCTCTGCAGAAGATGGACCTATGTTGGGCACTCTATGAGCTGTCTTGAAGGGCCACCCCCAGACCAACACTTGACTATTTAATCAACTATCAAGGCCTCAGATAGATCATTTAAACCCCAACAACTAAACAATATTTGCAATCTTGACAATCATGCACACACAGGTCTGTTGTACAGAGGCATGAAAGTAGGCAGGATTTAAACTTCTCTCCTGAGCTCTCTTTTTATTCTGCACACAACTACGTCTGTCACGTTTTTTTTTAAATGGACATCCATTTGCAACACCGTGAATGCTTTCAAGGAGAGACTGAAGCTGTGCTGTGTTATCCCCCTTATTACCCTGTAAACTGTTCTACCTTGAGACATGGTCGGACGACACATCATACCAGCAACTTCGCTTGATGCAGACTGACAGCTCATTATAGGTAAAGGTAAGCAGAAAAGATATAATTGATTGTAACTGTCAAACGCTGACCTGTGCAGTTATTCTTCCAGTCGTCTGTAGACAAAACCATCTTAATTATGACTGACAGATAATTCACTTGTTATTATTTGGGATCTCTCTATTTAATCTTATTGCAACTAAATCCTCATTTAAAGATATTTTTACAATTCACATACCACATGTCTAACACAGGTCTGAATAACTGTCTCTCTCAACTGCCACTTGCCAGTCTGCCACTTTGCCTGCTGCTAAAATTTTCAGGCAATTTGTTTAATTCTCAATACTCAGTTTTTGCAATCAGTAATTCATAATAACAGAACATTTGCATCATCACACACAGGCAGGCCTCAAGCTTTCAGAGACCATCTAAGATGCCACTTATACTACACTGAAAAAAATATAGTAAGCTGCAAAGAATACAAAAAAAGAAACCTACCCAGACGACCAAGACTTGTGATTTAACTTTATAATTGAGCAGAATAACAGATCACACGATTCAACCAGCCTCACTTTGCTGCAGTCCAGCCAAAAATCTGCACATCAATCAAAAATGGAATTAATTATTGCACTCTTTTTTTCCAAGTGGAGGTACCACTACACTGAAATAGGTTCACAAGCTGATGTTTAATAGGTGCAATTAAACACATTCAGCCTCCTAGTTTAGGATGTTCTTATGCAAAAATTTTCTATTTGGCTCCAAACACAAAGTACAGTACAGCTGAGTCACCAAATAAGATAGCTGAGATTGATGGGAATATAATTAGCTTTGGACATGTTTTGTTGTAACCCAAAATAATGGACAAATTGGTATTTTGACGTGATAATGGTGCTGGATGAAAAGTCAGGAGATCATCAAAGTATTCTCATTCATCCTGGGGGCAACATACAGTGAATATCTGTCAAAATAGCAACTTCATGTTGATGCAAAAAAAAGTTCTGTTGATTCATCCTCTGAGGACTAAGAATAGCAGTACATCATTTCATGGCAAACAACGAGTACATCTGTCTGACATTTGTTAAAATATTTCAGTCTCGACTAAAGAGGTGGACCATCTGACTTTCTAATTGATTAAAAGCACCCATTTAAAGCAGAAATGGTGTGACTGTATTTAGGCAGTGCCGAACAACCTCACACTTACCTTGTCAATCTCTTGAATCGAATCCACTCCATTCCTGAATTCGTCGCCCAGCAGGTCGAGTGGTTGGTCATCTGGCAGAGCCTCTGATGCTGGAGCTGGCTGGAGAGCAGATACACTCAATACAGATGGCCAGCTCTGCATTTCAGTATCAGGTGGCTCTGTGAACATAGGCTCCACTTTGTCAGGGTAGAACAGATCCATGGGTTCAATAGGGTCACCAACTATATCATCTGTGGGAGAATTTCGATTAAAGTCTGTATAAAAGAGGTCCATGTCTCTGGACACACTTCCAGCTTCACAAGATGAAATCCCTGTTGTACCATTGGGTTTTGTGTTGACTGGATCCAAAGTGTTCTGCTGTGTGGATGCTGTCTCATTGTCGGACAACAGTCTGTCCTTCCGTTCATCCACTTGATCAGTTAAATCTGTTTCCTGGTCAGTATTTCCAGGTTGCCCTTTACCATCTGTAGAAGAGGTCTGAGCTATCAATCCCTTCTCAGTGTTACCTGTCTGAGAGTCACGCTGAGGTGACTCACATCCCTGTTTGGCTTCACTTCTTTCCTTGTTACCTATAGTTTCTGACTGACATATGTCTGCTGCATTTGATGATCTGCTGATATCATGTTCATCTGTATCAGCCAAATGACCACTTTCTGTGTCTCCTATTTGTTCTGAGGTTGTCACCGGAGTTGCATTGTTGTCACTGGAGTCACAGCTCAATTCATCTGGAGTTTGAGGACTGTTAGCCATGTCCGTTCCCTTACTTCCAGTTGCCTTAGCCTGATGTGCTGCATCATCATCAGCATGATCTTGCCTTTCAGGATTGCATGTTCCCTCTTCTTCCTGCTCTTCTGGCTCACTGGAAATAGAGATCAGAGGAATATTTATGCCTTTGCTTGGGTCCAGACCTGTTTTTAAGGCTCCATCTTGGTTGGTTGACTGTATGTTTGCTAAAGCATCACAAATCTCTGAGCTCAAGCTTTCTTGAGGATCTAGGTGTTCTTTTAGTTCTCCTTCACTTGCTTTGTCTTGTGTTTCTACAACCCCTTCATCCTTTTCCTTTACAATCCCTGACTCCTCTCTTGACTGCCCTCTTGTCTCCTTTGAAAGAGAATCAGTTCTCTGATACTCAGTTTCCACTTCAACCTTATTTTTCTCGTTCTGACTTTCATTTTGATCATTAATTTTTCCTTCATGGTCCTGTGCATGCCCAATAAATTCCACAGTGCTCGCTTCCATCCTGGTTTGCTTTGCAAGTTCTTCAGAATGGTCAGTGAGTGGTAGTTCCGTGTTGGAGATGAGTTGGGACGGGTTAGTTTTTTTAGTTTCTTCTTCTTGCTCTTTGGGTGCTTCTCCTTTTTGAGGGAGACTTGTAGCCATCTGTTTAGGATGGACTTCTGTAATCTCAGCTTCGCGATGAACAGGTACCTGTTCTAATGCCATTTTCTGCTTGTCGTTCTCAAGGTTGGCCTCTTTCTCTCTCACCACTTGTGCTTGGTTTTTCACAGAATGCCCTTGGATTCTCTCCTGGGTGCTCTCCAATGAGCTCAGTGAATAAATGCCTTCATCGATATAGGACTCAGTCATCGACTTCTCATCAGGGGTTCTCTCCTCAACCGATGGGACAAATCCTTCATCAAGAGTAGTGACCTCCACAGGGGTGGCACGGTACACATCCCAGGCTGTTCCACTGTCACACAAAGAACTGTCACTTCGGCTCTCACTAAATTTCTCTGGCGTCATCCCCAACTCACTCTCCACCCACGAGTCCGGTGAGCTGATTGCAGAGTCGCCAATTACTGACTCACTGTTTACAGACTTAGGCACTGATGAGGAAGTGAGCGAGTGAGTGGAAGACAGTTGTGGGGAGATTAAAACGTCACTGGCAGTGTCCTTGGGCTCTTCAACCTCACTGCTGGAGACGTCCTCCATTTGAGGGGGGTCTGCCAAGAAGTCTTCACTGGACCATGAGCGAGCTGCAGCTGGCCTGATGTGGGGTGACATGGTGCTCCTGTCCACTGACACAGAGGAAATTAAGATTTTGGGTGGGGGTTGGGCACAGTCTCTCTGGAACATATAAGACCTCTCCCTCACTCTGCCTCTGTGAGCACCATTTCTTAGGTGTTCGTAATCACTGTCACGGAAGTTGAGTCGGCACAAAGAGATGCTTCTTTCAATCAGCTGGCAAGGCTCCTCTGACTGAGAAGGAAACAAAGAAGTTGATAGAAATCTCTCATTTCTCGCATTTGTCAATCAGTGTTTGTCAAAGACTGATGATAGACACATGTCATCCACGTACTGTAAGAACGGTTTCTTACCTCCTCTATGCCAGGGAAGTGCTCCAGGAACTGTGACACATATGTCATGATTGATTGCTCATCTGGTGCGTTGATAGTCACATCTGGGCAGGTGAAGAACAATTACCACACTCAGATCATAATATAGCCATAAAATGTATCTTCTGGCAGTTAGAAAGTTGCAAGTTGCATCTTATACAAACACTGAGCAGGAAGACAAAGGAAGCTATAAGTGGGCTAGAATGGCCTGGTTAAGCTGAGTGTAACCATAAGAAACCTGTTTAAGAGGTCTAACTTACAGCTGTGTTAAACAGGTGGGAATACCTTTCACTTTTGGTTAAGCACATACTTAAACACTATGGAAACATTTCATGATGAACTGCTTTACTATTTTGATGGTTCTTGATTTCCCTTTCATTAGAATGCAAGTAATTCATTACCGCAAGGAAATTACACTGTTAACCAGGTTAATCATGGTATTAAAGTTCAATGTTGGCAGTAACCAGATTATGCTGATATGAAATACATATTTTTTGTTACCCTCAGGCTCCAGTAGGCGTGGGATACCCAGGCTGTAGTGGGCTATTCTGAAGGCATCCTCTAGATTCTCTCTGGCGGTCCTCAGCAGCGCCTTTCTCATGTCCACCAGGCTGGGGTCAATGGACTTAATAACAGCCAGGAAGGCCAGACCACTTGTCCAGCTCTTCCCAAAGTCCTGCACTGCCACACCGAACCTACAGTAGGACAGGACATATTCACTGCTCAGGCTCAATCCAGAAAGATCACCAGACAAACTTTATGTGGCACACTACAAGTACACACCGATGGAACATTATTGCTTGTCCCTTTAGATGGTTTTGGTGAGGCAGAACATGCAGTCTGTTGTACTATACTGTATATTCACGGAGGGAAAAACACAATAATCGGAAATTGTTACATTTTTTTATACCCCCCCCACGAACAGTCTTTATTTAAATGGTAGACCACACTCACTTGCGCGTTCGCTTCTGAACCCACTGCAGCAGTTTTTTGATGGCCTTGCTGTGTTCTCGCATGGCAATGGACGCCGACTGTCTCTCGTCTGACGGCGTGCTGCAGAGAGACGCGTCGGAGTCGGAGCTGGTGGGGATGGACGACAGGCTGGAGGAGGAGGGGAACTGGCTCCTGATGTTCCCAGTCAGCTCCTTAATCTGGAAGCAGAGTTTGATTACGTTCCCCTTCAGTCAACAGTTTCACTTGTCAATTCAGCTGGTGAGTATCAAATGTATCCACGTCTCTCTGGCAGATTATTTACCCAAGTTTTATGCTGGCACTTGAGAATAAAATGTGCTGAATATTTATAATAAAAAGTTACCAGCAACCCCAAAACTGCTTAGTCGGTCACTTTGTGTGAGACTGGCTTTGGACAGGAACTATCCCAGGTATAAAGTATTATCTGTTCTGGCTTACAATTCTGTGAAAAGGCTACAAACAGGTGAAAGGTTGAGTCAGTAACAGGATTTATTACATAACGGATACCATGGCAACCACGACACATGATGTAAATATTTCAACAGATGACCAACAGAACTGCGTCAGAATTAAAGCCATCAAAACACTCAGAGGATCTTTCCAGTGCTGAATGCTTTGGAGGAGATTAGAGATGAAATTAAAGGGAACATTTTACACATTAAGCACAGTGTGTTTGTGACGGTCAGCCCCCCACTCAGCCTGTCAAAGCAGTGTTAATTCAATGTCTTTTTTGGCTCTGGAGGATTTTTTTCTACAGTCTGAGACAGTAACCTTTGATGGTGCCAAAAGTGAAGACTATAAATTTCCAACTGAAAGCTTGTGTGAAAAAATAAGGGATGTGTTTCAGAAGCCAGTTGGCTAACATGATGTACCTTCTTGGGTATTATCATCAAAGATCTTTACACATCCAGTGATGGAGTCTTAACAGGTTAAAATCTGCTATTTTAAGATGTTAAAGGCACATTTACACATTTATTGGGAGTAAACACTTTTCCTGTGATTTTCCTTCCTCTTTCTTACATAATATAGCACTGGTGGACTCTCCCCCAACCCCCCCCCCACTCCCTGTAATACATCTCTCTCTATTCAAAGTATGAGTACATTTCTGTGTTTTATATATTTGTCAGGACTCCAGGACAAACCGGGACTGGAAAGAGGACTGACTTGAAACAGAATATATATATGCAGGTGTAATGGAAAATATGAAAAAAAGAACATAGAAAGATGTGAGAAAAATGAATGCTAGAATAATAAGTGCACATTGGTGGTTCTGTCGGCTGCTCCACATGTATTTGTGAACATGGTCTCATTCTTTGCCATTAATGGCAGAAACAAGTAATTCCTTTCAAGGCTGAGGGTGAAACTTAGGGAACGGCTAAATCGTTGGGGTTAACTAAACACTACAGCAGCTATTACTTGTGGGTTACTTCTAACTAGGAAGATTTCAATTGATCACTCTGGTGAAGTTACCCATTAGCTCCTCTAAGCAGTTTTAAGACCAAAGCTCTGTAAAAGGCCATCAAAGAAGCTCAGTGTAGTCTGCTCATTATTGCCATTCATCTGAGCTCAGACCTGGCAGTGTAGACAGTTTCATACAGGAGACTGCCTCCAGAATGAGAGGACAGTCTGTGTGAACTGCAGAAATAATTGTTTCCTCATGGTGTCTGTCCGAGGCATTGAATTGCAGTGTGGATTACATAAACTACCCAGCGAACTGTGCTTTGATGGGCTTTTGTGAATGGAAAGTCCACAGGCTGTGAAAGTAGACACATTATTCTCACACTTGACCTCATTATGAGTAAAAAGTGGGGCAGAGGAAAGGAGGGGAGATGGAAACTCAAAGTGCAGATGAGAGTGGATGAAGAGGCATTGAATAAAAAGATAAAAATGTCAGAGAAAAGCAGTGTGGATTACCTGAAAGAAGAGAATGATGTTCCAGATGAGTCCCAGGATGATGGAGGAGTTTCCATCAGCAACATCCGCTGCGTCGATACTGACCAGCTTTACCTGAGGACACACATATGTTTGTTCAGCCAATCAGCAGGCAGTAGGCAGATATGTCTCTATAGTTCCTGCTGTGGTACTCACGTTTCTCTCCTCCAGGAAAGACAAGACCTTGGCAATGTTGTTGAGTCTGAAAATACGATGGGAGGACTTCTTGAATCCATGAAGCTGGAAAGCCATTCAGAATGAGAAAAGTATTATCGAGGAGTGCAGAAAACAGTAAACTACAACACCTGCTTTGACTACCAGTCCTGCTAAAGGAGCTGCCCATATGATTTTTACACACAATATATAATGTACAGTTATGTGTGTGAAACGACCTGCAACTAGAAACAAAGTGTGAGAGTCTGACCAGCTTGCAGCCGGAGAGCTCCTCCAGCAGGGCCATGAGGATGTGTCCATCTTGTATGTCCTGGAAAAGGTCATGAACCTCAATGGGTGGGTCACACTGAAAATGGAGGGAGGGGAAGAGAGTATTAGAAAGAGAATTAGAGCTGCAATAATTAGTCAATTGATTGATAAGCCGATCAACAAAAAATGAATCACCAACTGTTTTGACTACTTTTATTTTCATTTTAGTCTTTCTTGTAGAACATCTCATGATTACTGTTTTTAGCTCTATAAATGTGAGGATTTGATTTTCTTTGTCATAGATGATGTCAAAACTGAATATTGATTTTTCCAACAGTACATTGAAAGTGAACACAGAAATGGATACCATAGGGGTGTATTTTCAAAGTTTTTGACCCCACTTACACTTCATGCATCTTGGGTAGATTGGATGTCAAATAATGCTACCCAAAAACTGCAAATGCCACCAAGAAGCATTCAAGACAGACTCAACCACATTCTAGCCAGATATTACAAAAGTGCAAATGCATCCATCTCTCCATTATAGATGGCTTGCCATTGGCCCTGTCTAATTAAAGCTAGAGGAAAACACATTCATTTCAACACATTCAGTTGTGCAACACATGTTTTTGTGGTGTAATTCTAATCACAAAGAGCATAACAACTAAATAACCTGTGTGAGTGAGTAGTGATCTGTATGGTTGAGAAGGTGGAGTTCTTCGAGCTGGTGAAGATGGTAAAACCTTTTGCTTGTTCATAGTATAAAAATAATGCATAGTGTTTAAGGCTGTTAGTTATCTAGAAAAAAAATGTTATTCTAACTAAAGTACTAAAGAGCAGAAGTTATTCTTCCTCTGGCATTTTTGGCAGTTACCAAAGAGCTTCAGGTGCATTATGACCACCATCTGGACTGTAGCAGTGTAGCTGCATCGATACTAACCAGCTTGTATGTATGTAACCCAGAAAAATCAAGATGGATGCAATCAGATTTGTAATATGGCTAACAGAGAATCATATACGTATGTGTGTGCGAATGGGGCCATAGGCAATACTGTCAAGGCTATGTGCAGTGGATGCATATAAAAAACTGCCAAGAAAGATATAAAGAAATTATCCTTCACATTTCAATGTGGAAAGAAGGAAAATGTGGAGATTATGTAACATTTCTGGTTATCTGTTCCCAAGAGAACGATCAGTGTTAAAAATCAACACCAATGTCAAACCCCACCCTCGAGCTGTTGAGATGGCACCTAGCATCTCTGGGATCAGCACTTGTCTAGACACACAGTATGCTTTCAGTAACATTAAGGACCTAGAGTATTTGATGATGTTCATAATGTAAGATTTGAATGAAAAAGTAAACTATGCAGATTCGTCTATGCTAATGAGTCAGTAACCTACAGCATACTTCCATACCTGGAAAAAACATTATCACAACAAGTCATTTCTAACTTAGGCATTTGTAAACTTGGGGGGGGGGGTAAAGAGACTGGAACTTTCCAAGATGACAGAAGACAAATGTATGATTGTCAATTAGTGGGTCAGAGATTTGATGCGAGGCCAAACAGTGAGTAAGAGAAGAGAGGCTTATTGTGTGAGAGAAAACAAAAGAGTTGATCAGACGTTGCACTCAGACTGTCAGTCAGCTCAGCCTGACTCACCCTGTTTGGGGCCTGAAAAGATAGGCTCAAGAGCGAAACTACACAGCTTCCACAGAGATACAGTGTCTGAGTGTGAACAGCTCTGCTGCAGCTCACAGGTGTAATGTAACTATGGCAGTGAAACCATGCTGTTGTCGATGTGTAGGCCAGTCATACTCAACTTATGACAGGGTGCTGGGTGGCCCGACAACTATTTTCTAATTCATAATGACAATAAACCGATTCACATGTGGAATTTTTTAATTTTTATTTTTAGCTCTGTACAGAGGAACAGACATATCCCAGCTTTGTGTGATGTGATAAACTGATGGCTCTGCAGAGGAAGACAACTATCAGCTGAAGAGGAGCAAAAGTTCCAAGAAATTAGGGTTAATTCTGATTGATCTCATCAATGTGTATTTCATACTAAAAGAGCTTCAATATGTTATGCACCATTCCTTTATTTCAGTGATTGAATGATTGAACAGGTTCCAGCTCTCTGATCCAGTTGACTGATTTCATCCAGACCTACTGCCAACTTTCTACCTTACTATGACTTCTACTAACGTCCTAGTTGAGATTCAATTATTACGCAACACTGATTATTCATATACAGTCAGCTATCTGTATACTACTGAGATAACTGCCATTGAACCAATTTTTTTAGGCAAAAGACATTTGAAGACATTTCCACTATCCACTACTCTGATTTTATGGATAGAACAATTTTAATCCAGAAAATAAGTAGCAGATAAATTGACTTAGCTGTTTGCAGTGTACCAAAGAATGTACAGACAACTATCACGGAGTTACTTTGATAGGGACGAACACTTGGGTCTTTTATGATTTCTCGGTGGATTTAAGGACCTTTATTAACAATAGACATTGGATCATGATATGTGTGTAGGTTATAATGACTCTCACATTATTTTTGCATTGACTTAAGACTATCTTATTTTTCTCTTTTATTGGTTTTCCATATGTATTTACTCCTACTCTGCTCTGGCCAATACTGAATTTTTGA
Source organism: Centropyge bicolor (assembly GCA_037975185.1). Classification (NCBI taxonomy): domain Eukaryota; kingdom Metazoa; phylum Chordata; class Actinopteri; family Pomacanthidae; genus Centropyge; species Centropyge bicolor. Next base: position 592,107 of record JBBMOC010000111.1, on the reverse strand, counting down.
GGCACATATTAATATTGATATTTAAGTGTTTAAGATAATGATGATGACATATTGGGCAGGAGAGCAAAACGACCACTTTGGGTTCGCTAGACCTGTAACATTGCCACTGTTCCTCTCACATTTACACTTTACAGTCTAGTGAAATTTTAATGGTGCACTCAGGCAGTTCCACAAAACCACATGTATAATTCAGGGAGTGAGATGGAGAGACTGCGACTGTTGTTTATGTGCAGCACGTGTCCCAGCTGCAGCGCTAAACACATACAGTCAGCACGGTGGGCCGATCTCAGCTTCTTCATGGAGCTACCCTGGGTTTTCAGGGTGGAGTGGCAATAAAAGAAATTGTCTTGTTCCACCCAGGTAGTAAATGAAAGCGCCGTGAACAGCTCTGTAATAACCGAGTGAAGAGACCATAATTACTGTTTCTCCTTATTGTGTATTTTCTGCAGCCACCATTTCATGAAGCTATCAACAAACCTTCTCTAAATGTAGGTTCATCCATCGGGTGAAGGTCCTCTTCTGAACCACTTCTCTTTCAACTGCAACACAAAAAGAGATAAGATTTCACTCATCAGGAAACTGAAGAAAAGGCCACAGTACTCATCAGGGAGTCTAAAGAAGTAAGTGAGCATGAATCACATTTCGCCATAGGCATGTCACCATAGCAAAGAAACAACATGGAAACAATGCACCAAAACACAAACACCTGCAAACTCTCTCTCTCTCTATCCATCTTTAACCCTCTGAGATTAAAACATCATGACAGAAAAATGCCATCTCAGGCATCAATGATGAATTTGAGAATAATTTAAGAAGACATGTCAACACTGTTGTACTAATCTCCATACTTTAAATGTAACCATTTCTGCTAAACATGGAAGGGGCCTCCATACAGGTGTTTTCACAGATTCTGTCCGATCAGATATCTGATGAATGAATGAACCCTTTGCCGAATTTGGGCAGAGCGATTGTGAGAATTATGTCAAATCATCAAACTGCATGCATCACTGAGAATGATGAAGCTGTGTCTGAGTCATACAAGAGCAACAAAGCTGAGTGTGAGGCAGCTGTCCATCACAGTCAGTACAGGCCCACACACAAACTGCCATGAGTCTTTGTCTTCCCATAAAGGCTGGTGTAGAAACTCATAGTGTAATAAATGTGGATAATGTACTATTTGTGCATAATGTAATAAAAACTGACAGTGTAATAAAAAGATGATTCATTACAGCTTAGTGACATTGTATTGTCTATATTGTCATGTAGTGCATTTACATTGGAAAAATATTCATATTTTTGTTGCGATATTTATCCAACTACTTTATCGTCAGAGTCCCAACTTCTGTATAATAACTATTATTTAATTGATATCATGGCAGGATTAGCAGTATTTGCCAACTAGTATCCAAACACACACCTCTGACCCCTGGTGTTGGTCTGCCAGCTACAACCCACAGTCTAACAGTCAGATGTAGTTTAGTAGTGGTAGTGGTTTGCTTGTCGCCCTAAATCACATTTGACTGAATGTGTTTGCAGGATGAGTTCTAAGAAATATCATAATGTTTGACAGGAAACGAGGGATTTTGATATAAAAATAGAGACATATTTGACATACAGTGTATTTGATCCTACCAGGTGGTATCTGGAGATTTGTGGATTTTAGCCACAGTAGTGGTATGGCATTAGGGACAGCCATGTCGCTCTGTCGGGCTGGTCACCCACTTTGGATCAGAGTGAGATATCTCAATAAATATTGGATGGCTTCAGGTCTGATTCTCCACACAGACATTCATGGTCTCCAGAAGATTAATCCCTGTGACTATTGTAATGCCCTGGCAAACATGGTACTTTCTTTGTATCGTATCGTATCGTATCGTATCGTATGTGTAAGCACACAAACACAGCTGTGCATAAGCATCCCTTCATATTGCCCCTGCAGCAAGGCTGTGTTGAACAGTGCTGGACAGCATTACATTACAGATCTTTGTAATGATGGACCCACTGGTGAGTCTGACAGAGGGGGAGAAAGTTCATATGCCAGTTTACCCAGTTACAAAGTCAGCTCATCTAACATAGCACCAGATTAGTACAAACGTGTTGTTGGTGAGTCAGTATAATTACAGGTGTCAATAAGATATCTTGCTCTGGAGTGGGAGGGGGGCTGCGGCTGTTTACTGTTGACTTTCCTGGAAAATTCCATTCATGTCTTCGCTCTCCTGAAGGAGCTTTAGTCCGCTTAGCTCGGGCTGACTGTGCTGCACCAGAGTACAGGAAGCAGACATATGGAGGGAACTAGAGAGGATGGGAGGAACTCTGGAGGGGTTACCATGGTAGCACAGTCGGTCGTTATTCATCTTTATGTCCAGTATGGCTCACTGGAGGCACTGGGGCTAACTCTGCATTATACATACCAAGGGTAATGAGAGCTGTGGCTGCTGGAATCATATTGATTGTTTCTTCATCCAGTGTAATCATGACTGCTTCACTGAGGCCTGACGGGACAGCACTGCATTACAGCAGAGAACTCAGCTACAGGAGAAGACCATATTGCTCTTCATCATGGGGGGAGGGGTCAAGGTTAATGTCCATATTGGCCTCTTAGTTGTAGAGCAGTGGCAGGTGGAGGGCTGGGCAACTCATTTGTTATTGTGCCCCATTAATGGAGTAGCAGTCTGTCCTGTCTAGGGTTTCGTCACGGGGGAGCGTCTCAAACACAGAGAGTTTCCCCCCAGTGTTCTCAGAGAATGCAGGACTTGGGTTGGTATTCAAGAGGCGTAGCTGTGGCTTTAATGCATGACTGTTTGTCAGAGCANAATATAATTTGGAAAATTTGCAAAAAACACAAATAAATAACATTTTTCAAAGCTACATATGCAGTAAACATGAAAGCCTGTCAAAGTGGGTGTTGGCATTACTTTTTAAACATTAGCCCTAATGATACATTTGACACCACCTTTCTAGTTTACTGCTTTGTACAAAGACGTGTATGTAATCATATATGTGACACTACTTCATACTAACTCTGATGTATTATGAATGCTATCTGAAATTCAAACATTCATATTTTTTCCAGTAACCAAGACCTTTTTTAATTTAAAGCAAACGGTGAACATAAACTTTATTGATTTAAGACGTTATTCTAACATGAGCCTGTCATGAGCCTCCAGAATAGCTTCAGGGCTCCTTGTTATATAGTCTCCAAGTGGGTGGAAGCCCACTGGAGGGGAAACAGTGGTGGAAAGTAGCACTACTCAACTACTGTACTTTTGTCACATTTGTGTATCACACCTTTGCTTTTACTTCTTTTCTCTCCCATTAATCATCTCAACACCCGTCAAATTTTTCTTGTAGTCTTTTGGAGGGCCCTGACTCCTTGGTTGGGAACCACAGTGTATGTATGTATGTATGTATGTAAAATAGTTAAACCTAGCTCCACCTCAAGCAGCTACGTCAGTGAAGTACTGCTTACACATTGATTCAGATTGTGACATGGTTGACTTATCTAAAAACAGCAAGCCTGGCTCTGTCCACAGTTTTAAAATACACCTGCCCAATGTGATGTTATCACATTACTTGTTTTCCTAAACATATTCAGTTTAGTATGCAATGAGAGAGAAACAGCAAATCCTCACACTGTGAAGCCAGAACCAGGGAATGTGTGGGAATGAAAGTGAAAAATGACTCAAATGATTCATCATTATCAAAATAATGGCCAATTATGTTTCTGTCAATCAACAAAGTGATTAATTGATTAATTGCTTCAGCTCTAATCTACAGCACATCTGCCCACTAGGTCTCAGGAAAATCTCAAAGTGGGGGTCAAAGGTCAATTTTGCCTTTTGGTGCTTTCAAATCATCCTCAGAGAACTGATTTCATTGAATCCCATATTCTTGGGGGGAATAAACAAGATGCTTTGAGTTGGGGAGATGAATGTGGTGTCACACAGCTGTGACAGGTTAGCTACAGAAAACCAATACTAACAGAATCAAAACGAAAAAGATGAATCGACTTAATGCTGCAGTGAGAGCCCAAAACACAACCTGCCTTTTTGTTTATGAAAATGAAGTGTCATCACCACACTCTTACAGGAAGAGACTAACCTGCTATTTTCCATTTCACTAAACCTTATTCATGTTTGTTTGTATGAATTTCTCATACTGTGATTGTCTGTGAATGTCAAGACTGAACTAGAGAATATACCTCTTTAATCGTTGACTGAGGAGTAGTAACACACTTAGTAGTAACACAAAGAGGATACAAATAAAAGGAAATCCTATCAAATCTTCTGGCCATATAATAGTGGCAGGGATTTTTAGACATCATTAAAATAGACCCATAATGTTATGAGAGTCTGAGTTTAACAGTGGACATGTTATCTAGTCGTAAGGGTTGTGTCAAACAGTGATTTAGTGATATGGTCCTGAAAACAAGCTCTACAGTCTGGTTTGGCTTTTAGCCAGTGACACTGGAAGTTCAAACACAACAGACTTAACTCCACTAATGTTACTGTGTGCAGGCCTGCCCTGTGTCCTGAGTGGAATTTATTAATGGGGCTCCCTCCCCATGAGGACTACCAGCAAGCCTTTTTAATTCATTCAGCATCCACTTATCATAGCTGGCACCAAGCCAAGACTTGGCACCGTGAGAGAGGTGGGGCCTGGGAACAGGGGCCATCCTTCTGATACAAGTAGGGACAACTGTATGAGTTTTCTGGAAACAATTCCAACCTTTATATTGTCAAAATCCTTCCCAGAAACCAGGTGTTACTGTAGACAATAGCTACTTTTACCCATGCTGCGCATCATTTGTTCAAAAAAATATTCTGGCATCTATTGTTTAGAATACATTGTCAGGGATGCTTGACAGATTTCAAAGCAGTTTGAGTAAATAATAAAAAGTTTATTTAGATTAAGCATTCAGGATTTTCCCTGCCTATCTAACTCAAAGGCCACCTTTGTACTGTTGGCCACCACCAAATTAATTTAGCAGATGCCTTTATCCAAAGTGACGTACATCCTCACATACTGATGGAACAGCCATCGGGGGCAGTTGGGTCAGGTTCAGTATCTGGCTCAAGGACACTTGAGACTGCAGGGGGCAGGGATCGAACCAGCAGCATTCCAATTGGTGGACAACCGCTCTACCTCCTGAGCTACAACTGCCCCTGAAAACCTGCCATTATTCTGTTGTTTCTGCACATTCCCTACAAATATGTATGATAAATTAAGGATACGATCCTTTATGGCCGTTTCATTCAGGCCTGAGTTAGGTTTACCTAAGATAAGCCCTGTGTGCTCTGATTCATTTGCTTGCCATGCAAACTGAGGAGGCTCAGCTGAGTATACCAAATCCACATGGCTCCAGCAGCCTATCGACTCCTACATGCATGATGTGTTTAACACGACATCTCATACACACACACACACACACACACACACACACACACACACACGGAAGGGAGGGAACAGAGGGAGCAAGCAAATAGAATTAAATAGAAATTAGCTCTCTGTGGGCTATAAATGAACACACATAAAAATAACTCTTTGGTGGGGTTTTGTGGCCTCAGTGTCTCTTTGCTTTGTGAGCCCCAACCAAAGCACACATGATAATTGTGCTGTATTCCCTCAGAGGGAGGACTCATGTCTATCGGTGACACACAGCATGCTGTTTGTTCACTATGGCTCTTTGCACAGACAAACATTCCCATTCTGCTTGAGGGCAGTTTGTAGCTCATTCCATTTCAAAGGTGAAGAGCACATGAAATAGTTATGCCAACATTACTAGTGTATGGACTACACAGTTAGTTAGTTACTGGATCGTGTACTGTCGTTACAACATCTAAATGAGGGATATGAGGCAGTTTAGCAGCTTTAACAATAAAGCTTTATAGATGAATGTCATGATATTATTCTTGTCAATAAGTGCATCCAACTTTGTGATACAGAAAGCAATGAGGAGTACAAAATTTGTCATTAGTGTAATGCACCTTGATTAGGCTTAGCTACTGAAGTGATGATGGGATAGCACAACAATACTGAAAATTTAAGTAATCAAGTACAGACAAAAATAGTTTTATAGTCAAGAAAAGATAAATGAATTCTATACAAAAGGCAATTTTGATTTTTAATATTTGTGTCAAATACTAAATGTGGATTTTGAGTGACTTTGATGGTGACGTATTTGTGTGGATATTTGTCCTAAGTATGACTCAGACAGTGATATTCGAATATTTACAGTTTAAATGGCAGGATAGTGAGAGATGTGTGAGATTAGTTAGAGTTTGGGTTGGGGAAAACCATGCACATAAAACACAGCAACCTCTGCATAAAATGGGGATTAAAATACTGTTCAGGAACAATATGTTATTCATGTTTAATGTAAATAGTAATGGACCAAGAACAGACCCCAGTGACACTCCATTACTGACAGTAAATGGGCTTGACCACAGCATTGTGAGTTCTCCCTGTAACACAAGCATAAAACCAGCGGAGTGCAACATCATCTAGTCCTAAAAACTGTAGGTCTAGACGTATAATCCTGTATGCTCATACCAAGCAGGTAGAAGGCTGGGCTACCTGAGCCACAAGCAGCAGGATCAGAACCACTGAGAGTAGAGCAAAGCCAGACAAATGCAGGGCAAACACACTGGGCAAACACAATGATAACTATGGTAACCACTACATCCCAAGTAAACATTACAGCAGTGGCACATTGCAACAGAGTTACAGCAGTGGTATCTCTGGCTGTCTGCCACAGTTACCACCCACGGTTCAAGACAAAGGTTCCCACCCTATTTTGGCACAAGATCCCATTTTAGGACTGAAAATGTTCAACACCCGGGCTATTTATAGGAGACAGTTCTTTGCAACTGGATACCTTTTAAATAACAGACAGGGATTTTATTAAAGCGTTATGAAAGAACATTTTAGTCCACAGTCAAGAATGGATTACCCACCGGTGGCTCACACCTTTGCAAACATTTGTATTAGGTGTAGGGGTGGCTTTGAGCACATAATTGACTTCTAATCCAGTATTGAATCCGTTATCAAATACCAGTCTTTTCCAATCCCTTTTCAAATCTTAATAGGTTTATTTTGCGACATTTGCAAATAACAGAAGGCTATAATAAGTTTAACACAAAGACGTCTAAGCCTTTGTTGGCTGAAAATCCAAAGGTTTTTAGTGGCAGCCTACAGCCTGACAATGGTGATCTTATTATTATGTAAGGAAGCTAAACTGTAGGTTAGTGACTAAAATATTTAATGACACACGTGTCTATACACACAGTAGCAATATCAAACTAGGTCTTGCTCTCAAGACTTGTGCCTCCATCAACACCCTGCATGACTGCTGTGGTCAGTGCTTCACAGGGACGCCAGGATCATCTGATCACTGATGACTTCTCACTGGAATCAATAACAGACTAAGATCTATGGAGGCAGCGAGGATGTTTTTACAAAACAATAACCCAACAATAGTTTTTTGTAAACCTGTTGGGTTGAAAAAAATGGCCTTCTTGCTGTAGTTCAACAGTGGTGCAACTTCTGTAATATGATGTGGAGTGATGTCAACAACAGCATTCCTCATGGTCAGAGCTGAGTGGAACTGCTCTCTGTACATGTATGCAGTACTACCAGTGACAATGCCAGTGGATGTGTGTGTGACGTCCACTTGAAGAAGAAAAGAGTCATTGTAGGACAAGTATGACACCTGAGCTTGTGCAAACAATATGAGTTTCTCCACAGATGTTCACATGAACTGAGATTATAGTTAAAACAGTGAGTGTCATGATAATTACATTATCGTGTCCTTCAATACATTTCCATATCTCTGCCCAATATAAAATCTAGAAACAAGATAAGACAAGCCTTTATTCGTCCCACAGTGGGGAAATTCACAAATCTATAAAATCTATTAAATCAGAATGTGGTCGTGCAGTCGTAACATATAATGCATGTTAGTACACATTGGCTTTAAGCTATGAACATGAATTGCTAATTTCCTGGTGGGAACCTCCCAAAGGGATTAATAAAGTACTCTGTCTGTCTGTCATGAACAAGATTAGTAAATCATCATATTGGCAGTATGGAGAAAAAATTTACTACAACAAAATGACTTGTTGTTTTTCACCAACTGACCCTCAAAAATGTAGGTATTGCCAAGACAGATAAAGAAACATGAGGTTTCCTGGTTAGATGAAAATGGTTGCCAAAAGTAAACAACTTATTTAACTCAAAGCTTTTCTCATTTACATTCTGTGAAACAGAAGTCAAAGAATACATAACAAAAGAAATCATTTCAGCGCCCATGGCACACGTAAACAGTTTGGAACACTGTTCTGTAAAAGTGTGCCACTGGGATATTTGAGAACAGTGCAGTTTATTTTGTTGGCACAGACAGTGATTAGATAAGAGTGTGGCTGTATCCTGCATCCTGTTGGTACTGCTCTATCCTAACTGTCCTCAACACCGTAAAGGCTTTGACACACCTTTCTCTCCTGAGAGCAGCTTGATGCTCAGTGTTTTAGCTGGAAGGTTTCATCAGAATCTTGTGTCACTGATAAAACTGCAGAAGCTCATTAACTGAGATATCTGCAAATGGAGCATCATACGGAGAAAACAGTGAATGTATTAGGGAAATTGTCTTATAGTTGACAGAAGTACACTGTGTATCATCTCACCATATACACTGTCACGTACAGTACGTATAGATACTTCCCAATCAACCTATTTTTAGGTCTTTCCAATTGTACCTACGCTCCTAAAAGCTAGAATTCAACTCCCCCATGTTGCCGTTTCACAGTGGTGAGATTGTGGCGTGCAGAGGCAAATCATGATGCATGTATATTCAATATACAAATTAATTTCTTTTTTTAGTCTGATAATGATTTCAGACTTGCCACTTAGTTTCAAATATGACAGCATAAGTTTATTTGCCTGTTGTGAATCCAGCAAGTTAGGACTTAAGACAATGAAAAGCTTTTGAAATTTGCACTTCAGAAATTCCTGAACGAAGCACAGTTGCTGAAGTGAATGTGGGCAGGGCTGGTGAACAGGTATAGCCTAACGCTTACTCTTAACAGTGAAGGTCCTGATTCACAACCATGGTCAGATTAAAATGTTGATCTACTATGAATCAAAAGCTGGACTGAGAGACTCTGAATCTGACATGATGTGATCAGCTGATGATTTCTCTAAAGAACAGTCACCACTCTGTTGGTCTCTTCTGTCCACTGGAGTTCGTACAGTGTCGTTACACAGTGATGGGTCTTTTCACTCACAAACAATCCAGCTGCAAGGAGCACATTAACCAGACAGAAGACAGACTCTCCATTTCAGCTGAACTAACAGTGGTGATATCGGTCATTTTAGCCAGTGACATTCACAGTCAGCTAAAAATGAGAAGCTGCTACGTACAAGCCATCACTCTTTGCTTTGAGGCAATATTAAAGGTTTCATACAAGATAGGATTTGTGGTAATTAATCAGAGCAGGAGAGAGGAACAAGAAAAGCTTTGTGCAATTTATTTTCAACATGATTTTAAGCTTTACAAACTTCTTATTGTCATTACACAATATACACGGCAGTGCAAGTTGGTAACGAAATTTCGATGCAATGGCTTCCAACAAAGAGTCAGCAACAATAGTGTCAGTCGGTGGAAATATAAAAATATGAAAAAGAGATATAAATATATACTATATATAAATACGGTGCTATGAGCTATGTATAGACATATGTAATGAACAACCCTGTTTAGAAAAGGATGCTTTACTACAATCAATTTTAAGAAGTGAACAGCTCTGATTTCATACGTAAGATGAGTTGAGCTTCTTAAATCCATTACATTTAGACACTCTGTCAGTCTGAAATCCATGATAGCAGGTTTTACTCCTGCTTTCTGAGCGGTGATACAAGTCAGATCTAGGGGACTCTTGGTTAAATACTGTGGTACAGGAACATCTTTCCATGTCATTCCATTCAGCCTTCCTGGGTGCCAATTAGAGCACAAAGATGTCTTCTTCCACCGTGATAAGACAGTAAAAAGGAACGCCTGCAGATGTTCTGGAACCACCTACGCACATCACGTCTTTGAAGACAGACACAGGCGCTGAAAGACACCAAGCAATAGATGTTCCCTAATCGTTTTGTATTTGAGGTCCTTTGTGCCACCGCACATCATAATCACACGTCAGTTGTGTCTGCTGTTAGTTAGTGTCTGAATGTAGCCCAAGGTCCTGTAAGAGAAGATGAAAAAAACAGGAGCTCTTGTATTGAAATATTCATCCAGCAGCTCTGATAGAGGCATCCCTTTAGTCTACAGTTCTGCATCATGCAGAAGCATTACATAACTGCAGAGTTCACAGAAAGGCTCTCCCTCCTTCACACTCTTGGGCTAAATCGTCATCTTACCTCTTTGTCATAACTATTTCAGATCCGTAGGTAGATAAATGCAAATAGATGTTTACAGTTTTAAATTACTATTATCGCACCATTATTACTGACACAATTTTTTCCAGAAACCATCAAAATCACATTGAATGGAATATTTAGTACAATTGTTTTACAATAACATCATATCATTTTCACATATATTTTTTCAAAATGACAATTGTTGTTTAAATTGAAACCTATTTCAGACAGCTGTTAAACACAATACATTCATATGACATTTTTATCACAACTATATAACATGACTATTTATCAAAACAATTACATAATGGTGTTGTTATGTCTGTATGTATAAGTATGCATATGATTTCTCTTGCAACTGTCCCTTCATTCTTTTAAAATTCCTCACCTTGGAAAGCACTTGCTTATTGCTTGAAAGGTGCTCTATAAATAATATTATATCATTATATCATAAATTATTAATTTACCTGGGTAAGAAACAGGGTAAATGGGGGGGATCCCTCCCCTGCTCATTTATTTTTCACCCTCAGTGGGGAAAAGTGTGAACATGTTATCTCTGCTTCTGTGGTCAGACTGACTACATTAATGCATTTCAAATGACTGCCAGTAGATGATGCAAGTTAATAATCAACACAAGATGCTATGTATCTTCCTGAGTGGACCAAATCGTCAGTGGATCGAACGTTAATATGTCACAGTGTGGCTGCTGCATCATGCTTGGAACAACCAAGCGGCAACCTCCGGCACTGAAAAATGAAGCCAATGCGGAAGTGCAAAAAAGCTGCAGTTCCTCGAATAACCACTAGAGCAGGCCGCAGAAGGGAGTCAATTACATTTGAGCCCCATGTTAAAATGTCCGATTTTACCACAGAAAAAAACATATTTACAGCCTGGTTCAAAACATGGCTCTAGTCTCATAAGCTGTTTTTCTACTCCATGACAACTCTGGGGGGGGCGCAAATTTTTTTATAAGGCGTTCGTTTAAAATATACAGCATACATCATTATGCACAATTCATAGCTTTCAATCTAAGTGGCGCCACTTTGATTGACAACTAGCCACTGACGGTCTAAAGGGCGTCACCCCGGCTAATTCTAGTCACTGAGTTTGGGAAAGAGATCAGTGATATTTAGCATTTAACGTAGCTGGTTAGCCATAGCTAGTTTGATTATTTGGAATAAAGCGGCTTTTTTCAGCCAATAGCGTTCATTCGACCCGCCTCAGCTCCGCCCTCGCTCCACCTCTTTGTCCATATTTGGAGTAACCGGAGGTAGGCTACCAAGATGGCTACGCACTACGATTTGCTTCATTTTTGCTCTTCAGAAACCTATGGGTGACGTCACGGACACTACGTCCATATTTTATACAGTCTGTGGGAACAACACAATAAATACTTTTCATAGTGTGTCCTGTCTGGTGAGTGAACCATTCCCATAAGCAATAATAACGTCAAAGAAGTTGGGACACTGTATAAAATGTAAAGACCAGAGCAATCATTTGTAAAAGAACTGTGTTGGTAACTATTTTACAAAGTGACCTCGCCACAACCTTGTCTGTGAATGACTGATCCTTTCAAGGAGGCCCCTTTTCACTCAATCATTACCTCCGCCAAGGAGGCTATGTTTTGGCTGGCGTTGGTTTGTCTGTCTGTCGGTTTGTTTGTTTGCAACATAACTCAAAAAGTTAAGAACAGATTTTGATGAAATTTTCAGGAAATGTCCTTTCTGGGACAAGGAACAAATTATTAAATTTTGGAGGTGATACGCCATTAAGGAAATGTGGATTTTCAGGTATAACTATTAAACTAAAAATGATATCAATATGAATCCAGTTGCTAAGGGTCTGTTTTTATGGTCCAGGAATCCATTGAAATAGATAAATCAAAGGTAGGACTAATATTTTGGGTGTAAGTCACAATAAGCGGAGGGAACTGTGCTGCTTGGTGGAGGTCTGCGCTCTCAGAGTGCTTTTCTAGGTAGTAATTAAATTGATGAAGTAGAACATTGTCTTTTGTTTTTAACTAAACATATGTGATTTTTTTTTGTGTGCAAATAATCATCTTATTGTTGCCATAAAACAAACACCAAAACAGTTAACCTGGTAGTATGAGTAAATGTCAGAGGGTCACCAAAGTCATAAAGCAAGATGCAAGATGTTTTGACTCATAGCAAGAAAAAAACAGGTGGAACAAGGGATGAGCAATATATATATAAAATTAATTGGATTAATTAGCATTTGTTTTTAGCAAGAGGTTTAAAATGTTATAAAATATCCAGATCTTATTCCCTAAGCTGGAGCTGACGATGGCTCTGTTCATTTGTGTCCTGTGAGCCAGCACACAGCAGTCCTGGCTCTGCTCCACCTGAATGGCATGAAACCTTTAATAATGTAACTGGCTGACGAGTCAAAATGTGAGAACCAATTATCATCCTCTGGGGACCAGGAATATCTCTATCAAGTTTGTCTGATTCATAGTTATCAAGATATGTTTCTCTGTGCAGAGGTACTGGGCAGACAGACACACCGACTGACTTTGCAAGAATAGATGGTTACATGGGGCAATATCTGACAAAGCATGATTACGTAACCTGACTCCAAAAGAGCAGTGACCAGACAAAAAGGCTCTGACTGCGGAAGGTTTATCAATCGTTTACAGAGGAGTCATTGGTTTCCTGTCTCTCTCATTCACGACTACGGGGATATCACACAAATAAATACCCACATACAGTTGTTGATCAGTTTAAGCATAGCATGATCAATAAAGTGACTCAACAACAAAGTCTTTTAAACAAGGTTAACTTAAAAGTAATAGTTCACCCCGAGTCATTTCTTGTGTGTTCATTGATGCTGGCATATGAATAACATCATGTTCACTTGTTAAAGGTGTGTATGAAGAATAATAAAGCTATAAAGAAACACATCAGCGGTCAATGTCTACAAATAGTGAAGGGAATGAAAAATGAAAGATAAGAGGTGGTCAAATTACAATCTGTTAGTCACCAAGCTTATCTGTTGGAAAAGGGTTGACGAGTCATGGGACAAGGGGAGAAAACTAAACAACAAACTAAGCTTCAGACACAGAATGAAGAGGTTTTAAAACTTTCAAGTAACATTTGCTGAACATCTTACATTCTGTGTCATTGTATTAACCAGTGTTTATATCAGTGTTGACAACAGTGTAATCAAGTATAGCAACACAACAGCATCACGACACAAAATCTGACGGGTCATAAATAAACAAATGTTCTAACTAGGTATCTAAACCACCTAGTTGGTTCAGACAATCTAACATAAATTTGGCAAATTTGAGGGTTTGTTTCCTGTCTGATCATCTGACTGCTCCTGTTTCTCTTCTGCTTTTGATTTTGTGACTACAAGTTTTTTTGCTGATAGGAATGTAGGCTTACTACGAAAGTCAGACCCAAGTTGTATAAACACCAGACCTTTGCTCCATGACATGTTCAAACTGACATTAGTATTGCACAGGAAAAATACATAGCATCTTTATCCATTTCATTGAAGCCACTGCAACACGAAGCCCCTCTACATAAGGCAAAGCAACACAAAATAATACAGTGTGAGAGCCACAAATCCAAAGCCACACTACTACTCCTTCACCATGCAGCTGGTAGCAATGGTACTTTGGCTTTAAGGCCTGTCGGTATGTCATTCATCACATCAGCAAGATGGAATATTACCATTGTCATAATAGAATTTTTTTTCATTATATCAAATTATACTGATATTATTGTGAATGAGATATATATATATATATATATATATATATATATATATATATATATATATATCCCTAATATAGAATACTAAATTATTATAAGAGTAACTACAATATTACTTCTTCAAAATCATCTCTTAACTGTTGCACAACAGAAACATGATAATTCCCTATAATCTTGTAAGCATGTTTATGTAATTACTGGTCAGTGGCCGAAAGCAAGTGCTGGTCCTTGTGTCATTGCCCCTGGACCGCACACTGTCTCATGAGCACACAGTCACCGCTGAAACTGATCGTGCCGTGTTTTCTGCAATCGCCATTTCGAAAGTGTTTAAAGGGATACGGGTCAGTTAACAGCAGCACTATAAACCCTGTTCAACTGCTTGAGCAGGACAATAAATACCTAAATTTAAGCTCAACACACTCAGTGCTTCTTACAACACAGCGACCTTCCCCTTTGCTGTTTAGAAGCTGAGGGGACACAGTAGCTTTCCTAAATGAAAAATGGGTCTTGCTCAAATAAGATTAGGGTTCAATAGAAGAAAAAAGCTTCTGTTAAAGCAGCAACAATCTCTCAGAGTAGGTTTGATGACAGAATTATTTAATGTTTTATTGCAGTATCAGTATGGATGGACTGAAACTCCATCAGAAAATCATCTGCATGTTTACACATTAGGTAATACTGCATGAGGAAGACCAGGGGCCCTCAGTCATTTTCCATTTCCATTTCTCACTCAGATGTTGACAGTCAGAGTGCGTTTAAACAAAGCATATACATGCACAAAGGCAGCTGAAAATGTGGCGTGGCTCATTAGGATGTGATCAAAAGAGGCAAAAGCATGTCATGTAAAAGAGATGATTTATGGGCTACGCTAACATTAATAAGCCTTGAAGTGCTGCAACAAGCACTTTTCACAAAGGTTTTTACTAAGCAGCAACAGCCAAAACTGAAAGCTGAAGCCTCAGGCTGCTGTTTTATGGCAAACGAGTGGCTTCATGTAACAGAAAATACAAGCTCACAGTTTTTCCACAAAACTAGGAGCACTCAATAACTATTTTCACATATTGTGCTGAGCAATTAAAGAGATTGGAAATTACCAAAGACATTTTATTCATTCATGTTTTGAATTGCCAGCTTACAAATTTAGAAAGTCACTACTTAATTTGATTGGTATGCCATGACCCTGTACGTTATCTCATTTGACCTAATAATAGGCCCTCCTACATGTTGAATGATATAAAGGGACAAACAGCTGATATCACCCATAGAGTGTATAAAATATGGACGTAGTGTCTGTGACGTCACCCATAGGTTTCTGAAGAGCAAAAATGAAGCAAATCGTAGTGTGCAGCCATCTTGGTAGCCTACCTCCGGTTACTCCAAATATGGACAAAGAGGTGGAGCAAGGGCGGAGCTGAGGCGGGTCGAATGAACGCTATTGGCTGAAAAAAGCTGCTGAAAAAAAACGCTTTATTCGAAATAATCAAACTAGCTACGGCTAACCAGCTAGGTTAAATGCTAAATATCGTTGTTAGCCGGCTAACCCCACGACGATCTCTTTCCCAAACTCAGTGACTAGAATTAGCCGGGGTGTTGCCCTTTAGACCGTCAGTGGCTAGTTGTCAATCAAAGTGGCGCCACTTAGATTGACAGCTATGAATTGTGCATAATGATGTATGCTGTATATTTTAAACGAACGCCTTATAAAAAAATTCGCCCCCCCCTCAGAGTTGTCATGGAGTAGAAAAACAGCTTATGAGACTAGAGCCATGTTTTGAACCAGGCTGTAAATATGTTTTTTTCTGTCGTAAAATCGGACATTTTAACATGGGGATCAAATGTAATTGACTCCCTTCTGCAGCCTGCTCTAGTGGTTATTCGAGGAACTGCAGCTTTTTTGCACTTCCGCATTGGCTTCATTTTTCAGTGGCGGAGGTTGCCGCTTGATATCACTGTATGTGCAGTGTTATCAATGCATTTAAATAATATTACGTCCGTCCCTCTCTATGACCTCTGGCCTGCTTTCCGCCTGGCCCTGTGACAAACACCTTTGAGTTCCAGTGAGGTGAGACAACACAATGGATTAATTTGTTCTTGCACACAAACCGTAGATGCTGTTTCCACAAATATCTCCAAAAACAGTTTTATTCTCTTTTTAAAAACAGAAAATGTGCACTGTAATCATTATAGCTCGTATTTCTGTACACAAAAAGGTGTGGCAAATTCAAACCCCAGTTTGTCCCTAAATATTTTAATTCTTACAAAGAGATATAATATGTGGGAGCATGGCCTCTATGTTGGAGTGTCAGCCAGCAGTCAGTGAGGGTGAAGACCACCTGCCGTCTCTTCAGCTACATCTGCTCCATCCACCAGAACAAAACATGGATTTGCTGGCTTCAGGATGACAGAAAGGAAAGTCCAGTGGCAAAAAATAAACCGAGTGTGATTGTCTCCTCAAAAGGATGACATAACCCTGATGAATATGACGATGTGCCAGTGAAGATAGATTAAAGAGATCTTCTGTGCTCCACAGCCGACTGAACAGACAACACAAAGGGATAACGGGCTTGTGATTCCTCAGATTAAATCAGAAAAACTGCCTTTGAGTAGGCTCCTGTTTAAATAGTTTAACTGACAGAACTGAGGGCTCAACACAACACACACTGGCTGATGTCATCCTGCATCAAACATCTTCCACATGCCAGCGGATTACACACACCAGGAGCTTCTCAAAAGACGTCTACTGGTACGATTTATCCGATAAGCTCAAGCAACACCTGAGGACGGGAAGCTTTGTGAACAAAAAACAAAGCGATGGGTTGAAAGAGGAGGATGGATTTGGCGACAAAATAAATGAGTGTTCAACAGGTGCTTAAAGGTAAACTGGCCATTATAATTGTGTAATTTTAAACTTGTCTTTTGCTTTTGAACAAGAGCAAAAGACAAGCAATGATGGCATAAAACCTTTCCTGACTGCCAGGGGGAAACAAAGTGAAACATCGGGAGAGAGAGAAACAGCAGCTCAGGTTGAATCGTTGGAAAATTGAAAAGCAATCCCTGGTGGGTGTATGTTTTTCTGAAGTGCTCATACCGGCTCAGCGAACGCCGCAGGTCAACCTGAGAGCATCGTCTCTTAGAAACACTGCGTGGTGAGGCACAGGCCTCTCTGTCACCACGGCTGTTAACCCATTGAAGGCAGCTCGGCTTCAGTGCAGTGTCGGTGCCGGCTCCAGCACTGGAACCACCTGCATCTCATAAAAACCAGCTTCCAGACCAATCACAGACTGCAGACAAAGAGTGAGCTAACTCAGGCTTATATAACCGACCGTTGGAGGTTTAACCCACAATATAATGACTGAACTCTTAAAAAGAGACGAGGTAGTTTAAGAGGGGTGAATGGGCATGGCTCTATAAATGGAGCGCTTGCCATGCAACGGGTTTACAGATAATTGCTTGGTAAAGACAGTGGGAGGGGGTTAAAGCTGCACTAGGTGATGTAAATTCATGACAAAATGCACCTAAACAGTTGGACAACAAGAGAAAAAGAAATTCTACTATTTGTCCACATTAAGTGGTTGGTACAGTATGCACAATAGAGATGCGCCACCTTGTTTGTGTTAAGGTTTAAAAATGATGTGAATTTCATTGTATTCATAATTATGCCTGCAGCTACCAATTGTTATTATTGATTCATCTGGCAAATATTTTCTTGATTCATCAATAAATCATTTAGTCTATCATAAGTTTTTTTTTAAAATGCCATTGATAATTTGTCAAAGATTATGTCTTTCAGCTTTTTGTCTCACTAACAGTCTGAAAAAAATCTAATTCTTACAAACAAGAAATCAGAGAACATTTGACATTTTTTGCATGAAAAATAGCTCAAACAATAAATGAATTATAAAACAGTTGCAGATTCATTTTTGCCAATTGACTAATCATTGCAGCTCTAATTCTAATAGAAACCTGTTGTTGGAATATTGCTTCATTGTTGCTCTTTCTACATCATACACACTGAACAAGGCTGGGAAATTTAGTCAAACAAAAAATTGTAGTATTTCATTTATAGTATTTTTTTCCATCCCACAGGACGCACTACGATTAGAGATTTCCCGAGTCGATTCTAAGGATCCGTAACAGGGCAGATTCGGCATATTTCAATAAATTGTGTGTTGGCTAAAATAAAGCTGATCAAAAGCCAATCCCTTCTTAACTTTCGGCCCAGACTGGACTGGCCACCTGATCAGCTGACTGGCTCTGAGCGTCAGGCCAGTTTTAACAGAAAGTGAAAACAGCACAGGGCAGCTCGAGTCTGAGCTGTAGACCGTCAGCCTTCCCCACCTGCTTTTAATAGTATGATCTCCGCCAGTCATCACACGTGATTGGATACACGTAGGCATCATCACAACGGTCTGTCAATGTGTGGAGGGCACGTGCATAGAACCATAGGAACGTGCTCAAGCTAAACTAAATGCTACAAATGAGCGAGGGACGAGGTTCCAGTTTAAAACATATACAAGTTGATTCGATTTTGAAAAAATTAATAAATGGCTTCAATATTTAATCAAACTATGAAGGACGTGTGAGAGATGCATGTACATGACATATTGACAATAAACAGCTGAATACTATTAAATAAAAAGGTACATGATGATGATGATGATGATGATGAGCAGCACAATATGTATATATTATACATATATAACTATGACTTTGATTCTAAAGTGAATGTGTGGACATTGGACTAATGTAACATTCCCAGACTGAATGATTATCCCAGTCCAGCCCTGCTTGTGTTGGAGTGCAGCTCTGCTCAACAGCTGGGCTCTACAGTGAAACATTTCACTGCATATGAGAGTGTGTGAATGTGAAAAATGTTTTTTTATTAATTTTGTGTTTATCTGTACTGTCTGTGATGACTATGTGTTCTGACACCCAGATTGGCAAAATATATGGATCTGCTCGTTAACAAAATTGGTGCCTGAATCTTTTATCTCCCTTCTCTCTTCCTGATTTGCGAAGACGTCAGTCGCTCCAGTTAAGCGGCAGCAGGTCATATGAGCTGTCACGAATGAGCTGTGACTCTGAGTGACTGGATGGCAGTACCAAATGAAACTTGGCTGTTGTCAGGTGTGTGTGTCTGTACTTGAACAAAGATCAGTTGTGAGGGAGGAAACTCTGACAAACACATTTCATGTTCAGTGAACAGCCAACTAACTAGTTCTTTTACCAACCTTAGATGCCCTTTCCACAAATATGTCCAAAATCTGTTTGGAAAATGTCTGTCATTTCAGTAAATCTGAGGTTTTTAAATTAAAGGGCCAAAGAAGCTTGACTGGGACATCCCCACCCCTGATATATGATTTTTCTGTGAAAGGCTAAAAGTAGATATTTTCCAGTGAGAACTGTAATATCCACCTAGCAGTGTTCCTCTTGAATAGCTTTAAGGTTGATAAAAGGATCTTGTTCCACTCTGTCTGCTTACATTGACTCATAGTGTGATTGACATCATTAATATTATGGTCAGTCCTGATTTTCTAGTCTTTGATTTGGCCCAGCTCTCTGTGATGTTGAAAGATAATTCAGCTCTATGTGTAGATTTGATGTGCAGTGTCCTGCTTTGCTATCCTCTGCAGTCAGTTACCCACCATGACATAAATCAAATACAGACATTGTGTAACTCAGATGAAAGCAGGTAAGAGCTTGCAGTGGTTTGCCAGAGTTATGTAACCTGACAGATCTGCTCCTTGCTTCACATTAGTTTACAGGCAGAATACCTGCGGAATACTGAGTTGGCTTCTGTATCCCTTTTGTTCATTTCATCGAACCATTGCTCTCAATTAACTCATTCTGCTCAGGAATGTGTTAGTGAGCACAGTAAAACCAGTCAACAATCCAGTAACTGCAGGAAAGAAGCGATATCCCAGAGTTCTCAGCTGAAGTGAAGATCATGTTTGGAAGTGAAGAAAAGAGACAAGAATACCTTCAGCTGAATCTCTGTAACATAGTCCCCCTCCAGCGCCTTATGGCGGGGTGACACCGCTGATGTTTCATTTCCTCCTCCACAGAGACCAGGTGCTTATTCATCACCTGCTTGTTCATCATGTGGCCTGTCAGCCCACACTCCAGCACGCCCACACTGAGCACAGAGTTTATATCTCACCCTTTGGCTTCAGTTCATCGCTTGCTATGAGAGAAGGGATGTTATAGGATCTGAGTATAGTGTTAAAAGGTTTCCAAGGCCTTCAGCTCAACGCACTTCAACAGAAGACAACCCATGCAAACAGACAAAACT
Source organism: Centropyge bicolor (assembly GCA_037975185.1). Taxonomy (NCBI): domain Eukaryota; kingdom Metazoa; phylum Chordata; class Actinopteri; family Pomacanthidae; genus Centropyge; species Centropyge bicolor. Next base: position 571,665 of record JBBMOC010000111.1, on the reverse strand, counting down.
CTTAAAGAACAAAGCTTCCTCAATTTGACAACAAATGCACAAAATTAGAAAACAGGCTGCAAATACAGACGTGCCGCAAAGAGCACAGACCACAATGCAAACTGCTTTCAGAGGACAGGAACAATTAGGCATACATATTGTTGCCATGTTTACACATCAGAAATTCTTAAAATAACAAATTAAAGTCCCGCCAGATACACTGCACTGTCGTATATATTGCACAATGTCTGCTTGTACCGTGTCTTGTATGTACAATGTTTGTCTGTTCCGAATCTTGTGTATTTTTATTTTAATATACTTATTTATTTGGAGCCTGCCAAAGATGAATTTCTGTCACTGATGTAACAGACAATAAAGGTTTTCTTATCTTATCTTACATTGACCGATAGAAATCTACTTCCTTTTCTCACAGGTCCTGTGAGGTGCTGTCACTTCAGTGCACACGCACCATGAAGAAAAGTCAGATCGATCACAAACTGATCAAATCTGAAACAAAATCTCCAAAAAACACAGAGACAAGATTAGTCGCTCAGTTGTCTGTTTTATTTAAATACTCTCTTCAATATAACAATAGGACAGCACACAATGAAAAAAGAAATACTGACCCTGATTCATTTTTTTGTTTTCTAGATTGATTCAAATAACTGAAGAAATGCATGATATACTGACCTGACTTCATAACTTTGTGAGTCCCATACCATGGCAACAACAAGTGTGACCAAGCCATGTTAAACGCTTTTTTAATCTGTGGGAAGGAGAGAGTGACGGACTGGTTGCGAGTCAGTAGGTTTTGTTGTGAGTGGTTGGTGACTGAAAGTACAGTTTGTGTCAAACATCTGACAGATGAGTGAATCACTCTTTGAGAATGAATGGAGGCAGTGGACAGAATGAAAGACAAAAGAACCAATGACCAAAACTAAAAGAATAAATCTTGATTGAAAGGATGCATTATAATATACTGTAGTGTTTAGCCATTACAAGAAAGAGAAGTTATTTTGTTTGTTTGTTTGTCTGTCTGTTTGCAACATAATTCAAAAAGTCATGGACGGATTTTGATGGAATTTTCAGGAAATGTCCTTTCTGGGACAAGGAACAAATTATTAAATTTTGGAGGTGATCTGGAAAACCGACATTACGGAAATGTCGATTTTGGGGCATAACTATTAAACTGAAAATGATATCAATGTGATTCCAGTTGCTAAGGGTCTGTTTTTATGGTCCAGGAATCCATTGAAATAGATAAATCAAAGGTAGGACTAAGTCACAATAAGATGGGGGACCTGTGCTGCTTGACAGAGGTCTGTGCTCTCCGAGTGCTTTTCTATTTTGTATGAGTATCCCAACTACACACTGTTATCAAATTAGTCCATGGAACTCTTCTAAGGTTTGGACGTCAGCTACCTCAACCTGTGTAGGCAATCTTCTGCTAATTAGCCAAAAGGGAGCTGGAGCAGAGGCTTAAAGAACTTCTGACAGACATCCGCCTCTTTGTACTGAAACATGGCCAGAGAGAAGCTGCTTTGTATAAGCAAATGAATAATACATGCAAAGTCTGAAACTGGAGAAAAAAAAGCCTGTGCTGACATAAAACCGACTGTGGAGACTGACTGTATCAGCTCTGTAGATCCTTTAATAACACCTGTTCACACAGGAAGTGACAAGACTTTTTCTCTTCAACTGGTTGTAGTATTCTTAACAGGTGGAGAATTAGCACATTTCTAAATGGTAAAATGATGTTTTAGTTAGTGGCCAATTTTATCATTACATTAACAGTGGTGATGGGTGTTCGGTCAAACTCTGTTGCCCTATCAGGAAATACAATTTGAACAGTATTTGTCATTCTTTTATTTTGTTGTCATTTTTCATCTGTTACGGCTTTTGGTGAGTATTTTCCAGGAACTACTTCCTGAGTTTCTGTCAGGTGGATATAAAGAAACATTTCAGCTATTTTCTGTTCAATCATCCCAATGTTGATACTGTGATTTTTTCCCCCAACAGTCGACTAAGGGTAATTCTACATGGTGTGCCAAATTACCCAGAGCTCCATAAATGGCCATGAAATCAGCTTTGAGCCTGCATTTACTGCTCTCTGTGATTATTTAATGTACACTTAATGAACTGTTGAACAAAGTGGGGTCTGAACAACAGTGTTACTTAATTGTCCAGATTCATTAGTGAGCTGACTGGATCCTTACTTACCAGTCACTGAAATATGCTTGAAAAGGTTCATCAGTGTTGTATTTTTCCAAAACACCGACAGGATGAGGCACATAACCGGCAGCAGCTGACTGACTGAGCGAGTCCACTGTACTGCCTCCAACCTCTCTCAGGAGCCAGCCTGATCACTGAAATGCTTTGTGGATTACTCAGAGCAAGAACCTTGGAGTTGGGGCTGCTTATTCAGCTCAGGAGCTTCTTTAATCATTACAATGTTTTGTGAATGCAGCCCTAATACTGGAGTTGCAGCATGTCTCTGCCCCCAGCGCTGTGTTTTAAAAGCAACCTGGGAGCATGCAAAGCACTATTCAGTTTGCAGCAAACGATGCAGGCTTTAGAGTGCAGTCTACTGTCTTGTCAACATGTGCTGCCTCATCACAAATTCTTCTGTTACTCAGTAAATATCAGCCTTAGGGTTTGTGCACAGAAAGCTTATTTGCTATGAATCAACATCGGACATCTGAAACTGTTTACATAAGCGCTGCCGCAGGAACAACTGGAAGAGAAAATTCAAAAAGAACAAGGGAATGAAGTAAAGAAAAGGGATCTTTGTTGTTGCCACCCCTTCTAACCTCCACAAAACTGAAAGCAGAGTTTGTGAAAGCTGAGGCTCTTTGCCATCCAACCTACTCCTGGATGTAGGGGGGCTGGGCACACATTCAAGAACGCCGCATTCTGCCCAATGTGAGCAGCAGAGGCTGTGCTGTCCCTGCTGCTGCAGACGCTCTCGTTCAGACAGCGGAGAGTCCACAGAGCGCAGTGGGAGAAGCCTCTCCGTATGGCTTGTCTGAACTCTACTTGACAGTGTGCTGTTCAGCATGGTGCTTTATGGGGAATCCTTTTCACATCTTTCTGCCTCTCACAACAGATACAGCTGTGACTTCTCTACTGCGCAGGACTGGACATGTACATACCGACAGATGCTGACCCCGAACAGCCAACCAAACAGTTCGGAAACCCTCACATTCCTGCACCTTGTCATTAGGGCTAGGACCAAAGCATCAAGGGGACAGTTGCAATACAGACATTTACTCTTGTAACGCTGAGGTCTGCTGCTAACAGTAGCAGCCATTAGCTTGTTAGCTCAGCTAGCTGTGCAGCTAGCTGACTCTGCCTGGGAGCTCCATGCACAGGGGGAGTGTTGGTGTTTACACCGCGAGCACAGGAGCTTTAAGGTGCCGGGAAGAGGTTAGCAAGCAAAACAATCCCCATAGACCCCCATAGTAAAATGCAAATGTAGCAAAACATGTTTACAGCTGGTACAAAAAACTGTTTTGGACGCTATAGCTCATTTCCCCATTCTTCACAACTGCACAGGGGGTGAATTATTTATAACTTACTCGTTTAAAATATACTAAGTCTTAAACTTATTCATAATTGAGGCCGTGGCCACTTTGAGTGACAGCTGTCTGCTCGGTGTCACATCAGCTAGTTCGAGTCACTGAACTTGATCTCTCTGCTGTGTTTGTGGTGTTTTTGCCTTTTGGGGAATTTTTCATGCAAATATTGGACAAATAACACACCTTGCTCTGTGGTTAATTGTACTAACTGACTATCCAAAAAGTCTGTGATCCAGTTCGTTACTAGCTAATTAGCCCTAGGTTAGCCCTCCAGTAAGATGCCCGGCTGTGTGGTATCTTGGTGTGGGAGATGTCTGTGCTGTGTTCTTGGTTTTTGTGAATCTGGGTGTAGAGCTGCTTGTTGGCTGGTGTTTGACTGTGCTGCTGAGTTGACTGTGTTTCTCTTGGGCGTTCTCCTGGGGTAGACAGCGAAGGTTGATCGATGCTAACAGGAGTATCAGAAACCCTTAGTTATTAAACCTGCTGGACTGAAGTTACATTTTAGGCTGATAATACTTTTGAAAAAAAAGCGTATATGTGAGGTTGAAAAACAAAGACAAACGTTATGTAATAATAACGTAACATTAACATAACAATATGCTAGGCTTGTATGTCAAAAAGGGGTGAACTGTGTGCAAATACAATGAGGTGTGTGTAACTTGTAAACAAATATTACTGTCACATTTCAGCATGGATCCAGAACATAGACTGTATAAAATATGGACGTCATGTCCGTGACGTCACCCATAGGTTTCTGAAGAGCAAAAATGAAGCAAATCGTAGTGCGTAGCCATCTTGGTAGCCTACCTCCGGTTACTCCAAATATGGACAAAGAGGTGGAGCGAGGGCGGAGCTGAGGCGGGTCGAATGAACGCTATTGGCTGAAAAAAGCCGCTTTATTCGAAATAATCAAACTTGCTACGGCTAACCAGCTAGGTTAAATGCTAAATATCGTTGCTAGCCGGCTAACCCCACGACGATCTCTTTCCCAAACTCAGTGACTAGAATTAGCCGGGGTGACGCACTTAAGACCCTCAGTGGCTAGCTGTCAATCAAAGTGGCACCACTTAGATTGACAGCTATGAATTGTGCATAATGATGTATGCTGTATATTTTAAACGAACGCCTTATAAAAAAATTTGCCCCTCCCCAGAGTTGTCATGGAGTAGAAAAACAGCTTATGAGACTAGAGCCATGTTTTGAACCAGGCTGTAAATATGTTTTTTTTCTGTCGTAAAATCGGACATTTTAACATGGGGCTCAAATGTAATTGACTCTCTTCTGCAGCCTGCTCTAGTGGTTATTCGAGGAACTGCAGCTTTTTTGCACTTCCGCATTGGCTTCATTTTTCAGCGGCGGAGGTTGCCGCTTGATCCAGAAATACTGCTAACCTGGATGTTGTGAGATATTGCGATGATCTCGAGTTGGTTATTGAAGCTATAGAAGACAGACATTAAGTTTGTTACACTCCTGTGCGCTGAAATTTGATATAAAATGTTATGCTTTCATTCCAGGAGGAATTGTGCAAAGTACTGTAACCAGTGCTGAAGTTAGCCAGTACCACAGGATTAGCCCGCTAGCAACACAAAGTAGCATACAGTCTAGACAAAACAGATCAGGGAGGAAGACAAAGGGCAGAGGTTGAAACCAGGAAAACCCCTGAATATGCACTTTATGTGATGTATTCCATGTTCACTGGAGGCATTTGAATTAGAGGGTCAAGTACAGGACAGTACACCATGAGCCCTGCTCTTATCAAAAATGAACACCTGTCACTACTTTCCAAAGATTAAAAGTGTCCTGTCCCACATTTGAGGCAGAACACTCTTAAAATAGAAACTGTGTGTTGGTGCTGTCTCTCTCAACCTTGCCATAAATGTTACCGTACTACTCAAACAAGTTGGAGTAGCTGTAGCCTAGAAACGGCCAAAACAGAGTCAAGTCCTGTAAGGTTTCATGTTTATCCTGTTCTATTTTGGTCAGTTCCTCTTCTATTAACTTCACTTTTACGAGGATTCTTGATTCATTTTCCAACTCCTTCTTTCTTCCTCATAGATTTCCACAAAGGTCAAAATTTAACACAAGCAAGTCCTCATACATCCATGACAGATTAGAAAAAGGTTTGGGTCCTACATTTCCCATAATGCCTAAGTCTGTCAAGCTGCACAGCCCCTAATGAAAAGCAGGATTTCTGTTGAAGTTTCCATGCTAGGGCTGGGCAATGGACTAAAATTAATATCTCATTATTTTTCACCCTTTGGGCGGTGATGGTATTATATCATAGTATTAGTTTTTTTGTATGTTTTGTAAGGAGTTTTGTAAATAAAGTTAATATTTGAATAATATAATAAATGGTTTGTATACCATTAGTTATGTCTTTTGCTACATATAGCATGATTGCACAGTATCTTTCCATCTCTTACTGCTCTTGTTGTAGGTGTTGCTGTTGTAAACGATGCCTGGAGCCTTATCTTTGTAAACCAATTAATTTTTCATCTTAATGTAATATGCATTGAATACATATATGCCAACTGTAGATGCAAAATAATGAGGTGCTGCCACTGCTGCCACCACCTGCGCTTGTTTTGTCTCAGGTCGTTTTTTTGTATTCACGGTTGTGAGTGTTTTGTAAATGATGAAACAAAGAGCTTGTGTTTCCTCCTCTTGCTGTCACAACACGGCAGCAGGCCTTGCATATTGTTGAAGTTTGCTCCATGCCGGATGTTTTCAAACCAAACCAGTTCCAAATAACAGAGGTGCCACCGCTGGTTCTCTTGGTCTACCTGTCTGCTTCCGAACATAGACTGTATAAAAGAGAGGCCGACACTCCACTCATATCTTATCAGTCACTATGGGTTACAGCTCTGACCTTTCTTCACCATATGTTTTGGTAGTTCTCTTTATTGATAGCTTAGCTTAGCCTAGCATAAGCGCTGGCTATTTTAATGGCCACTCCCTTTTACGCAAAGGCAGTTATAGCGAATATGTTTTCCGTTTTTATTTGCAACAAGATATATAATGTATTAAGTATTCACACAACAACTGAACTTTCGAAGAAAATAAAAACCTTATGTTTATAGAATTAGGCTGATTCATCATGGTGATGACGATATTGCAAAATCCATATCGTGGCACAACATCACCATTCTGATGACTACTTTGACTACCGGTATACCGCCCAGCTGTACTTCATGCACAAGTCAAGATAACCCTGATGACATCATCAGCCTGAAAACATGGTCTGGTTTTCCCCTCCACTCTTATGCCATGATATAATTGCTATGCAAACTATAGATCACAGTACCAGAGGAGTGCCTGAGCACACACCAGTAATGTCACCTGTATCCAGAGAGAAACCTGCATGCCGCGGAGGTGGGAGGTAGAGTGTGTGTGTGGTTGTGCATGTGTGTGTAGGAGAGAGAGAGATATATACAGAAAGATAGATAGACAGAGACAGAGACAGAGAGAGAAAGAGAGAGAGAAAGAGAGAGAGAGATACAGAGAGATAGATAGAGAGAGAGAGAAAGAGAGAGAGAGACAGAGAGACAGAGAGAGAGAGAGAGAGAAAGAGAGAGAGATACAGAGAGATAGAGATAGAGAGACAGAGAGACAGAGACAGAGAGAGAGAGAGAGAGAGAGAGGTGTGTGGGATGTGGGAATGTTCGGCTCAGGGACTCCAGCACTGTAATGCAGAGGGAACTGCCTTCCTCGCTCCTCGTCTCGTCATGCGTTATGTAACAGGCTCCAGGCCATTGTTTTAAAGCGCTAGCTGCTCTTCCAGCTTTCATGCCGAGAATCACAGACCCTCATCAGACGGCTCAGGCTCATTTGTGAGTGTTGCGGAGAACACGGACAAAAGCACTAAACTTCTGCGTCTTTTCAAGAGGCTGGAAAAAAGTTGCGAGGGAAAGCTCAGTTTAGCATGTACCGAGCGAGAATCTGCAACCTATCATTAGTGCATGTATTTCACCAAAGACAGCACAGGTTGTGGGGCTGCTGTTGGAGGTTTATCACATTCTTATGACACACTACCTCATTTAGCCTCAGGCCAACTCAGTGTATCCTGTGCAAAAATGTGATACCTGCAGGCCCGCTGGCTGCAGAGTGACACACAATACCCAAACTATACAATGTGATGCTGCTACACTTTCATATGAACATGTCAGCGTGAGGATCACACAACATGCCCAACAAGACACAAAGCATGAGCAGTCAGGTGTACACTGTATTAGTAGCACTAACAAAAAATACAACAGAAGAGCAAAGTTGCAATAAGACAGAATTATCCCATAATTTGAACTGATTCTGACTTCTTTAAAACCTAGGAATCCTTCACAGTTCCATCTAATCAAAAGTCCTGACCTGAACTGGAAAACAACTCCTTCCTTTTTTTTCCTTTTTTTTTTTTACAAAAACATGTCACAAAAATATAAAAAATATATTGATTTTTTTATTAATAGTAGAGGCATTTTTATTTGTTAAGAGTTGTCTCTGACTTCTGAGCTGCGACTGTGTTGTAACACACAACTGTGTTTCCAGGCAACAGTTGTTCAGCAGGTGTAATAGTAGACTGTAATCCACTTCTAGGTGTTGTTTTTGGATTGGGGGGGAGCAGACCACTTTATCCATCTTCATCCACTGCCCATCATGTATTCTTAATTTCAGGTTTTCAACAGACTTTAGATGGGCTTGTGTATGAGGGTGTATCGTTGCTTAAATACTTCTCTGGCTTCCACTAGTGGCAATGCAGTGTGTTTCTGTGAAAAAGCTCTGACCAACCTACTGTTCACCACCAGTGCCAAATAACAGTGAGTAGATGGCATACATAGTAGAGCATTCAGTAGCTAAAGAGCCAGATCATTTTCTCAGTAGTTGGTTGAGACCAGACAAGAGCCCAAAAAAGACTCATCAGGTGGACACAAACATGAGTTTAATGAGGTTGCTCTGTGTCTGCTGGAAGAGAAAATAAGCTATTTTCTTGCTAACACATTAGGCATATCAACTTTATAAGGTCATATAGTAAACTGTGTGTGATTTTGGAGTTAGGGTTCTGTCCCCTAAGCAACCAAAACACTGAATAATACAGCTTTAAATTTTTCATTTCGGTGCCATGTTTATTTACAGGAGCATCATGACAAGTGTAAACTAATATTTTAAACTAATATTTATATTCTAAGTATCAATGTAAAAGTTTGTTTTTATCGGTGAGTCTTATCATGATGACTGACTAGCAGGCCTTGTACTTAATACTCAGCATGCTGTTACTGTTCTTCGAGTATCAAGAACCAAAGCATAAAATGAGGTGATGGTTTGCATGTAACAGAAGATGTCTAGTTCTTGCCTGTTACAGGCTTTGGGGTGAACTGGATTAGAGTTGAATGAAGTTGTCACTCTTACTGCACTCAAATATTTCAACTTAAAAGAGCAATTACTGTTAGTCTGCTCCTCTAATCTTTGTTAAGCCCCGCATGTTTGGCAAACTGGCAACACCTACAGTATATTTTCCCACATGATTCACAGGTTCGCTGTGATCCACAATGTGTACAACAATACTTTTGTAGCAAACATGCTTTTAACTATAGTGCTGCTCTTCGACTTTATCCATCTATGGTACATTTACAGCCATGTATTTCTAAATATCCCAATAAATAATTAAACTTGAAATTTGAAACTGATCAATTGCTTGCTGCAATAAATAATTGAATTTGAGTACAGTCCATTTTCTGGAAAAGGCCATGAGATACCACAAAACAGTTCATAAGTAAACCTTAAGTTTATCATATGTTATGACAAATGTGTATATTTTCCAATTTAAGAAAAGGTTCACAATAAACCTCCATGCTTAAGTGATGTAACTTACTTTTCCAGGTTCATTTAGTTGTTTTTTTTGGCTTTTCTTTGCGTGAATAACTGGGTAAGGTAGACAATGTGACATCAGCCCAGAAATTTCCTGGTGACCACAGTGGAATCTGATATCTGAAAATGTTTCACTGATCTCATCAACAACATCAAAAGTGAACATCTTAGTCTAGCTAACACAGCAGGGACTTGGGCTTCTTTCAGCCTATTCCTAAAATCACACAGGAATAAATCCAGTGGAGGAGAAGCAGAGAGAACAATGTGTACACCTACAGAATCAGAAAATAGAGCAGAATGTAATGCAGCTCCACAGCAGGGAGGGCTGCCAGTGTGAAACCATCACTGATCACCACCAACTGGATTCTTATCTCACAAATTCATGCTCAAATAGCCAATTGTGGCAAACTAACTGAGGCAGAAGCAGACCCCACAAAGAGGCAAACTCTGGAGTAACCTGAACATCCCAGATTGACTTAACAGTGTTACAGAGAGTGGTAATTAATTCCTCCTTTAACACTGTCACAAACAATTTTTAAAAGACTGTCTGGAATACACTTATCCTGCTGGAGCATAATTAGAAATGCAGCCAACTCAATGTTTGTGTTTTGCCACACGCTGATCGATACAAATCCGCTGATGGCCATGATTTATCTTGAAACAGATCCCTTAGATTTGTTGTTCTTTTTAAATTTGTGCCCAAGATACAGACTAAGTGAGACATTTAGCAGTTGAAAAAAAATTGCAGGGGCTCTGACAGCAGGTTGAGAAGTCAGCCGTCATGGTCACTGGGTGTAGATCCTGGGGGTACTGGTCTTGTCCAGTTCCTGAATAACATGAAGTCGTCCCCCACGATAAATTATCTCTAAATAAATTATGTAACTTAAAATATATATTTGATAGATAGATGGTTTTGTTTAAGACCTCCCTATGTATCCTGCTATATGGTCTGAACCATTGCATAAACTGCACTAAGTGGGAATTTTAGAAACAAAGAATAGTTCATCCTGATTCCTTTGCTTGCCATTAAACTGTGTTTCCCAGACTCCATGTCAGGAGTATGTCTGTAGTTCTGTAGTTGCATCTTCAATGAGTGAGTCCAGTGGCTTGTGACTGCTGGATCCATACTGTCGGCTAGTTCTATGGCAGATGTCTTGTGAGATTAATCAACAGAATAAAAGGTTTAAAACATAACCAGACAGTGTTTACTGCCTCAAGAGAATGAACTTATCCCTAGCCAGGTGCATTTAAAGGTACCAAGCTATCTAGCTAAACTATTTATTTAGTCTGCATCCCTTGCACTCTGCCATATTTTGCATATTGCCTCACTGCCTCAGTAGCCTAATGCTTACGTTTACCTTGTTGTCTACTTCTGTGCAAGTACTGAGAGCAAAGGCAAACCAGAGTCAGATTCTTTGTATGTTTACACATACCTGATTCTGATTCTAAAGTAGCTAGTTTAGTTTAGTTCCACTGATCATACCCTTAAAACTTCCAGTAATAGCCGAGGCATTTATTTGTTTGAAGCAGCCATGTTTGTGGTCGCCCCAAGCTGTAATGAGATCTGTGCCAATGGGGGGAGATGCCATGGGGACAATGCCACACATTCGCCAGACAGTCAGACATAATATGACCAGACACCCGTCCAAAAATGTCCCAGTTTATAACATTCCGTATTAAGCTGTCCTCATTTTATCCACAATCAAAATAACAATCATGTTATACTTGTTTTCAGCACGTTCATCATGGTCTGTCCCACTCATTATTACCCAACTCAATATGAAAACAAACAATGCAGCATGCTTCAGAATTAAACATTGATTTGTCCATATGCATCAAAATCAATCAATCTGCTGCTAGCCAACACATGTAGCTCTTCCTGATAGAACCTGTCAGTATAATAACTGTTAGCTGTCACGTCTCTTCTAAAGAGCTGGGATGTGACAGAATGAATGATTCACTCAAAACAAACAAAGTTTCCCATCTCACCAAGTCGCATCATGACCTGCTTCTAGCTAGCAAGACCACGAGTCACTCACACTATTGTGCAACTCTTATATTTACCATATTTGTGGAAATGTGTCAGGTTTACTGTATTGATCTGGTCCTATGAGAAAAGCTCTACTTCTGCACTAGTTTGAACTGAGCACTCGCTCTCCCAGCTGGAGTCCGCTCCCTGCACATACAGGTTGCACAAATCACTCACTCACATATCCACAAGGAACAGCACAGGCTTTCAAGCAATTTAACATAGTGGTCAAACTGTAATTACAACTTCCTGGTCCCCCCGAGGGTCTACAAAGCATTTTCACACACACAATCATGGGGGAAAAGAGCATCTGTATCACTGGTTTTTTGAGCATCCTGCAAAATGCTATTTCACTATCAGAATTTGATCCATTCAAATTCATCCAAAAACATTTGGAAAGACAAGAAGAACCTCACAATTAAAAGATTTCATCTGAGCGAAGTGGGTGGAAGTCTCTGGTTCACATGTTCTGTGCTGGGGCCGGTGTGGGATTCACCAAGCTCTGGGTCCACTGACTCGGGGACATGAGTGACTCGAAAACTCAACTCCCTTCGGAGAGTGACTCATACAAACTGGAGTCAGCAAAAAAGAGTTTAAATAAGTTGTCCAACAAACAAAAAAAGCTATTACTATTAAACTACAACACTATGTAGAAGATAAATAAAACAGAATGTCATAATTAGTTAAGCTTTTTTGACATATACTCAAAAAGAAAGAAATCAATGTGATGTCATGAGCATGATCATTTTACTCTGCTGCTGTAGTTACAGACATGCACTCATAAAACACACATACACACACAATGCCAATTCCATAATCTGTCAAAGATAAAGAATGAAAACAACATGCGGCTCACACCTTTAAAAGCTTACACAGAGCGACATGTGGTAGATGTAATGATGATCTCTCTGACCTGCTGGATCACTACAGGATTTAAGACAGGAAGTATATGGACAGTCAGTCATAAAGATCCTGTTTTAAATGACAGATTCAATGATACATAGATGATTCGAATTGTTGGCCAGTAGTTTCATTTCTTTGTCATTTTTTTCAATGAAACTACTGATGATTTCAGCTCTAAAATGACTTTCTCCTGCTGTGAGCTGGTGCTTCCAAATGTGCTTTCAGTTACTGTTTTTAACAGCACTGGGGCAGAAAGTCACTGTTTATCTACTTTGCTCTTCACACACAAAGTGCCCAGGATGAATGAACTACCTGCACACAGCAGCAGGGTGGTGCTGGTGCTGGCTGGGGCTTCACTGTGAGCACCAGGGGAAGAGATGGCTCTGCCTACACACTGTGAGAGCTGATCAGTCTGAGAGCTCCGGTTGCAAAGTTTGGGACTCCGTGGGAAACTGGAAAGCAAACAATCACGACGGAAAGTTCCTACAATCTGAGAGCAGCCTCTCCTGAAAGTCCCCTGCAGATCACGCGCGGTGTGTGCCGAGGCGGCGCGTGCGTGGCCGGGCCACTCACCGCGCTCCTCCCGCTCCCGCTTATCAAACAGGAGGGTATCACCCCGGAGCCGGGATGCTCTTACCTTGCAGGTTCTGCACTCGCATGTCGCTGATCTGTCCGATAAATTCCTCCCGCTCGAACCAGTCCTCCCACTCGTGTCCGGCCATCTGGAGAGTGGTGCAGGGACCCGGGCAGGATCAGTCACTGAGCTGCTGCCGCCGCCGCCGCCGCTGCAGGACGGTCTATTGTCTGCTCGGCCGACAGGGAGCCATGCAAGCCGGCCACACTGGCTCAGAGAACGGCGGCCTTTCACTCACTGGCCGGACATCGCTGGTGTTTACTACGGGTTTCTTTGCGCCACAGCGCAGCGGTGGGAGCGATGGAGCTCCGCGAGACAAGCCGGTGGAGATAAGTGAGGAGCGGGGCGGAAGAGCTGCAGCACCTGGTCGGTATTTCCGAGGTGGGATGGAGCCAATCCAGTGCCCGCCCACCTCTCTCTCGTTCTCTCTCTCTCACTCTCTCTCTTTCACACATACACACACACACATACACGCACGCACGCACACACATACACACACACATTCAAACGTTTGTTTCATCACGCCCATGGGGACACTCCATGGACATGATGCCTTCCCTAGCCCTTTACCCTAACCCGAACCAACACAACTGAAAGCATAACTCTAATCTTAACCCTAATATTAACCCACCCGTGACCCTAAAACTAAGTCTTACCCCCCCAAAAAACAGTGTGGACCCTGGGGGACCTCAGTTTTGTCCCCACAGTGACAGGATGTCCCCATGGGTTGTTGTGTAGTCAGGTTAATGTCCCCAGCAGGATATAAAAACAAGTATACACACACACACACACACACACACACACACACACACTCTGGCATCTATTGTTCAGAATACACTGTCGGGGATACTTGACAGATTTTAATGCAGTACGAGTAATTGATTAAAAGTTTATTTAGTTTAAGCATTCAGGATTTTCCCTGCCTATCTAACTCAAAGGCCACCTTTGTACTGTTGGCCACCACCAATTTCATTTAGCAGACGCTTTTATCCAAAGTGACGTACATCTTCACATGCTGATGGATCAGCCATCGGGGGCAGTTGGGTCAGGTTCAGTATCTGGCTCAAGGACACTTGAGACTGCAGGGGGCAGGGATCGAACCAGCAGCATTCCAATTGGTGGACAACCGCTCTACCTCCTGAGCTACAACTGCCCCTGAAAACCTGCCATTATTCTGTTGTCTCCGCACATTCCCTACAAATATGTATGATAAATTAAGGATACGATCCTTTATGGCCGTTTCATTCAGGCCTGAGTTAGGTTTACCTAAGATAAGCCCTCTGTGCTCTGATTCATTTGCTTGCCATGCAAACTGAGGAGGCTCAGCTGAGTATACCAAATCCACATGGCTCCAGCAGCCTATCCACTCCTACATGAATGATGTGTTTAACACGACATCTCATACACACACACACACACACACAGTCAACACCAGTAATTAGCAGGGATGGAAGAAGTAGAAATATACACCACCAGTCAAAAACAAAATTACATGTATTTTCACATTTACTATTTTAGAGTCCTTCTCAAACATTCATGATCTTCTCCTCATGCACCATAAAACTGAGTATCATTTGAAATTGTCGATTAGTGCCAACATGGTATCTCTTTAGGCTCTTTATTTACAAGAAACATAAATATTCAAATGTCAATGTTTTTCTATTCAAAATGAAACAACAATCATCGATTATTGATGGAATTAAGTTTTTTTATTTTAAGTCAGGTTTTTTTTTGCACATTTCCCCACTGAGGGACGAATAATGGTTTATCCTGTCTTATCTTAGGTTTATCTTGGCTTATAGCACTTTTTTAAAACCAGGGTTGCAAAGTGCTTCACAGCTACATAAATACGATGACAGCAATTGAATGCATAAATACAACATAGGCAATTTTTGAAACATTTTTGGATGGTTACAGCTTTTACAAATGTGAGCTGATTTTCTCCGCTTCACATTGTTCAATATCTTTGAGGTTTGGGTGAAAAAAAAACCCAAGCAATTAAAGTCACCTTAAGCCAGGCATGTCCAAAGTCCAGCCTGCTGACCAATCATGGCACAAGGTCAGATTTTATATGGCCCCAGGCTCCCGTCTTTAAATGTCTTATTTATGTCAAGTTGAAATTCTTCTCTTCTCCTAAAGGTGGCAGCACCATTCTGTAGCTCTGTCCGGCTAACCACATCAGTTACCAGTATATAGTTTTTGTCATGGATACGACAAGAGCGAATAAGTGAGAGGTAGATAATTGGGAATACTGCTGATGGCAATTAAATATCTCTGCTTGATGAGAGCCAAAACAATGGCAACAATTGTCATTGTGTTGCCATTGCTAAGAAATTCAAAATAAAGAGACACTATTAGACAAGCCATGCTAATGCATATGACAAGCTGTCCTCAGCAAATTTCACTTGTAAACTTTTATATGAATATTGAACATTTGAGAAGAAAAGGCTGAGCTTGTTCAACTCCACATGTTTGCGAAATTCTCTGATGTGAACTTGAGAAAGAACCACTATATTTACAGATCCACGTAGCTAATCTGAAGCTTTCAGGGCCCAGTGCCAGTTCTGCCTGCTTTGTAAGGAACCGGGACGGTGAGTTTTGCTTTTGGTATTGAAAATAAAATTTGGCAATGAAAACAAAACTTGAAGTGAAAAAGGAAACATCGACATTCACTGGCATTAGAAAAACTGAAATATAAAACAGTGACACTAAAAATTATTTTATTATTGTAATTTGTTCTCTCTTTAGTATTTTAGTAGTAGTAGTAGTATTTTTTTGTATTTTTATTTTGATATTTATTGTATACTTTTCCAAGACAATCAGACAGATTTTTGTTTACACTGACAGCTCTGTCACTGTTTGGTGACAGTGATTTCCATATCATCTGCATACAAAGGAGAGAATGTCCTGAACATTCAGCCTAAACCCGTCGTCCACCAGGAAGCCTTGAACATGACTACATGCCCAGCACAAGGTAATCCACAAATCACCCGGAACTCCCAAACTGCATTATTGTCAGGGCTGTTTTTCTCTGCCATGTTTTTTCACATAGAAGCAGGCTGGGTTAAAGTTCTAACTGTGTAGCAGAGGTTTGAAGGAGCAAGAGCTAACTGATGATCTATTATAATGTCCAGTTTTTATAGATGTAACAATTCAAAAACACATATCAGCTTTCACTGTCACCAATCACTTGACACGGAGTCGGTGAAGATTTTCTTCTTAAACAGTGTCAGAAGAGCTGAAAACATGTTTTGTTTTGTTTTTTACCTATTTACAGTTAATGAGAAAATTTCTCACTGAACACTTGTAGTTTAAGTCCAATTTGTCTTTTGGATAAAAATGCGCAGACCTGAGCACAAAATCCAAGTTGTTCACCTCCTCAGCTTAAAATATAATATTGGTCATCAAAAAAAAAAAACCTTCATTAGTCAGGACCTCCTATTATTTCCTAATATTTTGTTTGTGTTATGTTAGATTTAAAAAAGTGTTCTGTGTTTTGCTGGTATAAAAATAACAAAGAACATGCAAGCTGGATTATGAAAAAACTCGTCATTCTTTTCTGCAGAGGTCTGGTTTAGTATTTCTTCTTGTTTAATTTGTGCATAAACAGCAGTTAGACAAGGCTTCAAATTGAATGTGCAGCTGAATGATGTCTCTTCCTGTGCAGAGTCCAGACTGAAGCTGTGTCTGGTCTCTGCACACTGTCACCACAAGGGAAATAAGGCTCTTATTAGTGGAGCATGTTTATAGACTTCAGACAGATAGCAATGTTTCAGTTCACAGTGGAGCTGCGAGGCCACAGAGGTGTGGGTGCAGACAGACAGGCTCTGAACTGCAAAGCTTTAAATGGCATATTTTTAGTTTGAGCAGTTTGGATGAGTGAATGATAATGCAGAACCAACTCAAGTTAATGGCTCCCCCCATTCAAACAGTGTAGATTAGGACTGAACAGTTTTTCATTATATTTAGTGTGTCAGAATTGAACAGAATCCACTCATCAAGAACACATTTTTCAGATTTAAATGTGGGTAAGTCATTTTGGTCCAGAGCAAGATATCTGGACAAACTAAACATGATAATTTTTAGAGGTATTCATTGGATTCATGAAAACTAATTGCTAGATTTTCATGAACATTAGAGCTCCCCAGAGGATGAACCCTTATGATTTGAATGACCCCATGAGCCTCATCTTGAGTTCAAATAAACAGTATGTTATGCACTCCTTCCAATACATTGTTTTAGATGCTTGTTTTACTAATTATTTTCCTTGTTTTAATTCTTTTATTTCACCTTTCAGTGCCTTTGCCTCCAAATCAAATCTCTAACAGTGGTATTAGCAAGTTTGAAAGGTAAGATTGCTACAACATGAAGTTGCTGTTACTTAACAAAAAGGATTAATATCAAATTAATCTCATGCACAGGTGACACAAAGAACAGTCAGACTAATGGTGGCATATTATTCCATAGGTGAACAGGTGGCGGCAATGGGCCAAGATATCACTGAATGAACCAACAAAGGCAGGGAGGAAGGAGACTGCTAGCTAATAAACAGGGATGTAAACAATGCAAGTCTCTGCAAATGTCTTTGCTAATTGACATGTTTGGGCGATGACATCATAGACATCGCCATAAATGTTTGAAGCGCAGATGTGGCAACCACAAAATGTGTGATCACATTATTTTGAGTTAATTATTAATTTACAAGATTTTTGTCATATTTATATACTATATATATTTATATATACTTACATATAATGTATTTTCTTATGTATTGTCAAGTATTGTCAACGCATTAACTGGCCAGGAAATTGATGTGACAAATGGACAGTAGGTGGCAGTGTAGCGCTGAGGCTTCGCTCCGGGGCTATGGATGTGCGCAGCCTACGTTGTCTCAGAGCAGAAGAAGACTGAGAAAGGAAGCCACGCGTCTGCCTGTCTCATCATTTATATTCTGTTCTCAGGTCAGTGATGCTTGCAATACACATTATTATCAACCTGGAGGTTAATATCTATCTGTCCGACGTGTTTAAAGTTGTTTTAATTTTCAACTGTATTTCTGTTTAAGTGTATTTAGAGTGATAGCTTAGCGTGCGCTAGCATAGCATGTAGCATGTGTTGTAAAGTGATTGTCTGGCTCCTGTACATTGTATTGTTTTATAGTTAAAGTGCAGATCCAACCACTGTGTTCAAGGGTAACGTTGCGTAAGTATTCATTGTTCTGTGTGTTTAAAAATAATAATGTTTAGTGTTGGTATGTTTGTGGCCTAGTTTAGCTTTTGTTTTAGCATCGCGCCAGGTGCAGTTGTCCCGTCTTTATGTAGAGACACAGTAATTGTGTATTTATGTCGTGAATGTATGACAGCTAGAATGGGTGAGATACCAAATTACAGTGAGAATGTTGAAACTGATGCATGTGAGGGTATGAGCTGTTTATTTAGTTTATGGTTAATCTTGGTTTTTATTTATTTTACCATCAGGCATGTTTTGTTCTTTTGTCATGTTGGAAACATGAATTTATCATATATAAAGATGGTGATGTTGAAGTTTGTAAAAATCAAATGTGTTAATAAAGAGCAGACGAAGACTGAGAAAGCAAGCCACGCGTCTGCCTGTCTCATCATTTATATTCTGTTCTCAGGCCCATGCGTGGACCTATCTACAGGCTCTCTCTCCATTTGAGACCTGTAACACAGACATACATGACTTCAGTTGAACAATGTCAACACACAGTTTGACACTTATCATCCATTTTTGGGACATACCAGGGAGGCATAATGCTCCCATATGGTCTATGACACGACATGAGCCTGACCCTGATTCAAGAAGTTGGGACTCTTTGTAAAACATAAACATAATCCATTGATAAGTGTTCCAAAGACCCTGTACATCCCTTACACAAGCATGTGTTTGACAAAGTGGTGAACCTCTCTCCATCTTCACTTATGAAAGAGTCTTTCCAGGATGCTCCGTTCATACCCAACGACCTGTTACCAATGAACCTGTTCACCTGTGGAATGAGCAAAAACAGGTGTTTTTTGGATCAGTCCACAACTTTCACAGTCTGTTGTTGCTGAGATCAAACATTAAATACATTGTCTTTGTACTGTTGTTAATTAAGTATACAGTATGCCAAAAAGTATTGGCTAATTATTATTCTCTTTTTACATTTTATTCTGTTTTCATGTGTGTTTTAAAAAGTGTCCCAATTTTTTGGGAATGGGGGTTGTAAATACTTTTATTTCAAAACTTTTTCAAGGACTAGCCTACACTCTGTTTAACCCACATGTAGAAACCCACACAAGTTAATACACAACTGGCAACATAAACTGGGATTTCTATAAATAAATACGGATGAGAGAGAGAGAGAGAGGACATTTGCATGCTGACCCACATTAGTGCAGCGTAACAGGGGTTCTTTCTCCCTCTCTGATGCTCTCTGGTAAACTTCAGAATCCATAGGTGCCTGAGCAACAGAGCAGGCAGAGCAGCTGCACCACTTGGGGGGGGGGCAAACATGGTTTTGTATCCCCACTTTTTCATCACACAACTCTGGTATTTAACATAATTTATATATGACCATTTCATATGTAGCATATGAATTTGAAATTGCATTTGCCATCCTTTCTGAGGCTCCAGCTGGAGAACAACATAAGCCACAGAGCTGCAGAAGATACGCTTTGCCTTGGTCACGCTACATGATTTTCAAAGACGTCAGATTTGCTGTACTGTTCATACCACACTGCTGCTGTCATTGTGATTTGCACACTACATGGCTGATCAGCGTCAGGGGGTCAGACATTCACCAGGAGAAATCCTCGAGAGTCTGTCTGGTCTCACGGGGTTTGTCTTCCTAAATGGATGTGTGCGAGAAACGAGCAGGTGAAAGTTCTTTGTGTGCTGATTTGTAACAATAAAGTTGTCTTGTTGCATGTGGTTTCCAGCTCCTTCTCCACCCCTCCTCTCCTCTGGCCTGTGTCCAGATATTTAACATGCTTGATATCTATCAGGCATCTATGAGGTGAGACGCGATGCGCACATGAACAGGCTTCTTTGACGTCAAAGCATAGACTGTATAAAATATGGACGTAGTGTCCGTGACGTCACCCATAGGTTTCTGAAGAGCAAAAATGAAGCAAATCTTGGTAGCCATCTTGGTAGCCTACCTCCGGTTACTCCAAATATGGACAAAGAGGTGGAGCGAGGGCGGAGCTGAGGTGGGTCGAATGAACGCTATTGGCTAAAAAAAAGCCGCTTTATTCGAAATAATCAAACTAGCTCCGGCTAACCAGCTAGGTTAAATGCTAAATATCGTTGCTAGCCGGCTAACCCCACGACGATCTCTTTCCCAAACTCAGTGACTAGAATTAGCCGGGGTGACGCCCTTTAGACTGTCAGTGGCTAGTTGTCAATCAAAGTGGCGCCACTTAGATTGACAGCTATGAATTGTGCATAATGATGTATGCTGTATATTTTAAACGAACACCTTATAAAAAAATCCCCCCCCCCAGAGTTGTCATGGAGTAGAAAAACAGCTTATGAGACTAGAGCCATGTTTTGAACCAGGCTGTAAATATGTTTTTTTCTGTGGTAAAATCGGACATTTTAACATGGGGCTCAAATGTAATTGACTCCCTTCTGCAGCCTGCTCTAGTGGTTATTCGAGGAACTGCAGCTTTTTTGCACTTCCGCATTGGCTTCATTTTTCAGCGCCGGAGGTTGCCGCTTGCGTCAAAGCTAAGACAGCCTACGTAGTGCAGTGTTTTGTCAGTCTTTCTCTCATCTTGTAAGATCGTGTTTGATATCAGCAGAAAGTAGGTTCGCTCTCTCTCCAGCATTAAGAAGCAGCACACCAGGTAGTTCATCTGGTAACGACCAAAACTCCTTAACACACTCGATAAACAATAGTTGAACAGTGTTGTTAATCTGTGTTTAATTGAGCGTGTGTCTGATCCACCATGCAGCCCTTATTATGGTGAGGAATCATATTTGAAACGGTTCATCTCTCATTGCCATGATCTTCCTCGACCTTCAATGAGAGTTGAGGTAACAATATGCAAAATGTAAAGTTTGTACAGAAATTGATCATATTGATGCAAAATCAACAAAAAGACTGTCGACATATGATGCTCTTTTCTTGTGTTTTTTATGTTCTATGTTATGTGCTTTTATAGGTCCATAAGGATTTGTTAATGTCATATTTCTTTATGAGAGTTTCACATAATGTTTTTGCCAAACAGTGCAGGGAGCTTCAGTTTAATTCAGACTGCTAATATGCATATTTATCATCACCACTACAGAAGCACCAGGTAACAGCTGAGATATCATAAGGTTATCTGACATGACCTGCGACAAGTTATTGATTGGATTAATGGTTTCATATCGCATAGCTAATTGTACTCAGTTTGTGGTAAATGGTTTTCACTTTTGTGCACATTTTTAAACTACCTTTCTAACTAGATGTGCTTGATAGTGGTATTGATGACTGCTGCTGTATCCCAGCATTCTTACTGCCCTTTACTTCCCCTTTTTAAGTCAGATTAACATTTATTCCTTCAGGCTAAAACACTAAAATTCCTCTGTATTAGATGACCTGCTCTTTCTGTCAGTGTCTGTAGTGTATTTATGTATTTATAGGTATGATTCATTTACTCAAACCAGTGCAGTGTATTTGTAAGTGTATTGCTCTCCATAATGTACATTAGAGGTAATGGAAATATCAATCAGCTCAAAAATGTAGCATAACATAACAACTCTCTCTCATCACCATATTGTGCAATATTAGACTTAGACTTAGACTTAGACTTTCTTTATTGTCATTACACAATATACACAGCAGTGCAAGTTGGGTAACGAAATTCCGATGCAATGGCTTCCAACAAAGAGTCAGCAAAAATAGTGTCAGTCAGAGATATAAATATATACTATATATATAAATACGGTGCTATGAGCTATGTATGGACATATGTAAATGAACAAAGTTATATACAGGTTATTGCACAGAGCAATTAGCAGCAAGTTGAATTATTGCACTAAGTAGTTGTATTGAATGTAAAAATGAATATAGATATGAATGTTGTGTTGAGTGGATTTATGTGGCAATATAACCTAAGCTTTATAATAAAAGCTTTATTGGTCATGATTGAAGACTACGTGTTGCAGGACATGGCACTTTCAAGCATGAATTAAATGAAAGTTTCCCTGCAATGCCTCCCCTTGCCTGTCACTAATCTTGAGCCTCCACGTTTAACGATTACGAGGCGCCCATGGCATAGTCAGAGCACTCCTGCCCACACAATCCAAAGCAGAGGCTGATGTTACATAACCGTTTCAGAGAGCAAAGTGATCGTCCTCCTACTGACGAAAATGTGATGTTTGTGAGGCAAAGACACCGAAGTGAATCACCCTTAAAGATCCTAATCTTTGGTGAGCTGAAATCAGCGACCCTCTGGGCCGACATCATCTGGACTAATCTGTTTAAAAGCCATCTGGCACATTTTACTTCACCCAGCTGTTGTCAACACAGAATCTAATCACACAGAAATACTTCCACCAGAACAATGTACTTATTATAATTACTGTCATACACTGAGCACAACAACATAGCTCATCCAGTCACAGTGCTAAAAATTGTCCTGCTTGTTATTCCAGCGCTGTTGTCCTCTCTCTGATGTGGATTTGTATGAGGCTCAATCTCATATGTAATCACATACTTGTGTTCGTCTCATTGACCCTGCTGGTGTGTGGCTTCTATCTATAAGTGCATCAACCTTGTAATTGCATGTGGGGAATGCAGAGAATGGCACAGATGAGAGGAGGCCGTGCGTGGAGAGACTTCACTCTCATTCTGCGTGTCTGAAGGGACAACTTACAAGTTTTAATATTGTGTTTCTCACAGTGAAAATGAGCATTTGTGACCCATTTAGTAAGAGTCTGCAAAGCTCTGTGCTTTTACGAAACGAAGAATCTACATCTACACTGAGGTCGTACTTAGCGCTTCTTTGAGCTAAATGCTAACATCAGCTTGATCACTATGACACTAATAACATGCTGATGCTCTGCTGCTACAATGTTTACCGGTCCCTTCCACCAGTGGATTTATTGGAGTGTGCTCACTTTTGTTCATGCTATGAAACACCTGAGAAGCAGACTGGCAGCTTTCACTCTCCATCACCAGGAATATTTCTTTCCAACGTGCACTGACTGTGTGACAAATTGGATGAAGTTCAGTTACTGGTGGGGAAAAACAGAGACTTGTCTTCATCTTCCATTTCATGCTTCACGGAGACGTGGCTGTGTGGACTGATACAGACTCTGTGCTGCAGCCTTCCAGCTTCTCAGAGTGGACACAGAACTTTGTGGCAAACAAAAGGCGGAGCATGTGATTCTGCACTAACAGTGGCTGGCATGACGACATGACAGTGATCCAGCAGCTCTGTTCTCCTGACCTGGAATCATTTTTCACAAACTGTAAGGGTGAGTTATAACAATGATAAACTCTGCTTCGCTCAGACAGTTGCAAGTCAGGTTGAGAGAGTCATAGCAGGGGTTTGGTAAGGCAGTGAGACCTCCACCATCATCCTTGCACCCAAGTAACCAAGGTGCCACAATGAAGTGCTTGAGAAACTGGTTGTCCAGCACATCAGAGACAACATCCCAGCCAACCTGGACACCAACACATTCACAGAGGATGACCTCTCCGCTGCCCTCCACTCAGCTTTCACTCACCTTGAAAATAACACCCACATCATCACATTGTTGATTTCAGCACAACATTCATCAATCTCTCCCATGAAACCTGGCGCTCTGGGCTTCACTCCTGAAATCCTGACAGGAGCATCTTTGTGAGGACTTCCAGCAGAATTGGAATCTTCCATGTTGTTTGGCTGTGTGATACAAAATAACCAAATTGATAAAAAGAAAGGCTGTATATAAATCAAACGGGACAAGGTTGAGCTCACTTTTTGAAAAGCTTTGGAACTTTAGTTTTGGCTCCGTGGGTCAAGATGAGTCCAAGAAATAAAGTCGGGAAAATTTCAGCCAGATATCATCTGCCATTTTGGATTTTGCCAAAAGCCATGTTTTTTTGGCTTCTACAACTGATACAACTGATCAAATCTTGATGATGAATTAATCTTTTAATTTATCACTTTTTATTAAATTACTCAAAGTTCATTTTTAACTTCAAACCGTATGCCCATCATTTGGGTAAGTTTACTTATGACCATATGATTCAGTTAACTTGGGCCTGTCAAATTGCTATCAGTACAGCTAGTCTGCAGTAGCAGGATAATGCTAATGTCAGCATACTGAGCCGTCATATGATAATGTTAACATGCTTAGGTTTATGTTGTAAGGCAGACACAGACAGACAGAGTACTTCATTAATCCCTTTGGGAAGTTCCCTCCGGGAAATTGA